>CM055121.1:27403065-27795389 GCA_029206835.1 Rana muscosa
GAGAGAGAAAGGGAGAGAGTGAAAGAGGGAGTGATATAAGGAAAGAAAGTTGAAGTGTGGGATAGAGAGAGGGAGAGGGAGGGAGAGAGAGAGAGAGAAAAAGGTAGAGGAAGAGAGAGAAAGAGGGATAGAGGGAGAGAAAGAGGGAATGAGGGGAAGAGAGAGCAAGAGAGAGAAAGAGTGATAGATTGAGACAAAGAGTGATAGATGGATAAAGAAAGGGAATGAGGGAGAGAATTTAAAATATATATATATATATATATATACCAAGAGTACTAATAAGATAATCTTGCATGGGTTTGAAAAATTCAAAACAACTTGTCTTGTGTAATCTAGGAAATAATAAAAAAAAAATAATAAAATTAAATGTTGTATTAAAATATATGTTTTTTTTTTACAAGATGTGAAATTTAATATGTTTGTTATATTAGAAACAAAGTGAGAAGTACACACACACACACACACACACACACACACACACACACACCAAAAATATACCTTCTAAAAGTATATAAAATAAAAAAAACTAAAATTATTTTATTTTTAAGTTATTTGTATTTATAGACATTAAAAGAGATATGCACACACGCACACATTCAACACATGACAAAGACCTAAAAAATTAATATAAAATTATTAATAAAAATAAAATGGTAAATTAGATCTATAATAATAAGAATTTTATTTTTTTAATAACACAAAATATGGAGAAGGATAGAATGTTTTTTAACAATTATTTATTAATAAAAAAAATTATTTTTTTTATTTGTTTTTTTAGGATTAAGCATAAAAAAATATTGAATATAAACGCACACACATAAAAAATATTTAATTTAGAACACTTATTAATATATTTTAGATTATAAATTTATATAAATGTGATCAATATACATACCTGTAAATATATGCAAGTAAACGTGGAAGAAACTGATGATCTGTTCCTTTCTTTGAAAACGAACGAATAAAAATTACCTTTAAAAAAAAAAAAAAAGGTAAAAAAAAATTACAATGAATGAAAACATAAATAGACATTGAACATATATGTATAAAAATAAAATTGCTTACCTTTCAAGTAATTTGCGAAGAGAAATCGATTATCGAATTTTTCGATGAGATGATTGGTATGCCGTCCTTAACCTCGTGTCCGCAGGTGTATAATGGCAAAATACACCCGCGTGCCCTTATCTAAAATGGCGGAATTAGATCCGCCCCCGTCACGTGACCGGCTAGACGAGTCACGTGACGATACAATTATCGTGAGATCTCACTGGAAGGAGGGTAGATCTAAGTAATCGGAAGCTGGGCAAGTTGATCCCAGGAGGCACTGCGGGAATAGGAGGTAGGAAAGGACACGCCTACTCCCGCGGGAGTAAATACCGGAAGAAGCATCTTCTAAAACATTTATTAGCTAAACTAATAAGGATAAAAAAAAAAAGGTTAGTGATCGGGTTATGTACTTGCTAAGCGCAAGTAATGTATTTAAAGTCGAATATGTGGGTGAACCTCCGCTTTAAGCGGAGAAGGAGCAGTGTAACGTCAGTAAATGGTTGCAGATAATCCAAACTCCTGAAGGAGGAAGGAGCTCCCCAGCCCCAACACCCCTCTCGGAATCTTGCTGTGTCAGGTAGGGGGGGTCCACTTCCCCCAAACTGAGTAAATTAATGAGTACAAGAATATGCAAAAAGCAGGAGGAACAGAGAAGAAAATCAAAGATAAATGAAGAGAAAACACCCCTGCGAAGTTTGAAATACCTCGCAGGGCTGCCTTGTCTGGGCAGGTGGGTGGATCGTTAGTAGCGAAAAAGCACATACATGTGGATGTCCACTGAGCAGGAGGTAGTACATAAAAGAAGACCAAGAGATATTCCAACTGCTTATATGGAGAGAAGTAGGAACATATCTTCTGCAATGTGGGACGAGATAGAAACAGTGTCCCAGAGGGGAAATGAAGTATTGTTTATCATTTTATTTATGAGGATCTGAACACAATTTAACCACTTCCCTACCCGCCCATAGACATATGACGTACACAGATGGGATCTCCGATCCTGGGTGGACGTCATATGACGTCCTGAGCTTCCTGGCCGTCTAGGGGGCGCGCACGCCCGCGGCATTGCTTGGGACCCGGTGCACGTGCCCGGCGGCCGCGATTGCCCACAATCACGGCAGGACCGTGGATCTGTGTGTGTAAACACACAGATCCATGTCCTGTCAGCGGTGAGGAGACCGATGTGTGTTCCTAGTACAGAGGCACACACATTGGTCTCCTCCCTTTGTGAGTCCCCTCCCCCTACAGTTAGAATCACTTACTAGGGAACATACTTAACCACTTCAGCGCCCCTAGTGTTAACCCCTTCCCTGCCAGTCACATTTACACAGTAATCAGTGCAGTTTTATAGCACTAATCGCTGTATAAATGTGAATGGTCCCAAAAATGTGTCCGATATGTCCGTCGCAATGTCACGGTTACAATAAAAATCGCTGATCGCCACCATTACTAGTATAAAAATGTCATAAAATTATCCCCTATTTTGTAGACGCTATAACTTTTGCGCAAACCAATCAATATACGCTATATGCGATTTTTTACCAAAAATATGAAGAAGAATACGTATCGGCCTAAACCGTGAAAAAAAAACGTTTTTTTATAGATTTTTTTTTTGGGGATATTTATTACAATAAAAAATATTGCATTTTTTTCAAAATTGTTGCTCTATTTTTGTTTATAGTGCAAAAAAGAAAAACCGCAGAGGTAATCGAATGCCACCAAAAGAAAGCTCTATTTGTGGGGGAAAAAATTAAGTCAATTTTGTTTGCGTACAACGTTGCACGACCGCGCAATTGTCAGTTAAAGCGATGCAGTGCCGAATCGCAAAAAGTGCTCTGGTAAGGAAGGGGGTAAATTCTTCCGGGGCTGAAGTGGTTAAGATGGTGCAACATTTTTTTATTTTCTTTTTATGGCAGATGATATGTGCAATATTGTGAGTGCAGCTGTCATGATTATTGATTAGCACTAGGGTTATTTAACCACTTAAGCCCCGTACCATTTGGTAGCTAAAGGACCAGAGGTGAATTCAGAATTTTGCACTGCGCTGCTTTAACTGTAAATTGTGCGGACATGCAATGTTGTACCCAAACGAAATTTGCGTCCTTTTCTTCCCACAAATAGAGCTTTCTTTTAATGGTATTTGATTGCCTCTGCGATTTTTATTTTTTGCGATATAAACGGAAAAAGACCGAAAATTTTGAAAAAAAATGATATTTTCTACTTTTTGTTATAAGAAAAATCGAATAAACTCAATTTTAGTCATACATTTAGGCCAAAATGTATTCAGCCACATGTCTTTAGTAAAAAAAATGTCAATAAGCGTATATTTATTGGTTTGCGCAAAAGTTATAGCGTTTACAAACTAGGGTACATTTTCTGGAATTTACACAGCTTTAAATTTATGACTGCCTATCTCATTTCTTGAGGTGCTAAAATGGCAGGGCAGTACAAACCCCCCCCCCAAATGACCCCATTTTAGAAAGTAGACACCCCAAGGAAATTGCTGAGAGGCATGTTGAGCCCATTGAATATTTTTTTTTTGTCCCAAGTGATTGAATAATGACAAAAAAAAATAAAAAATTACAAAAAGTTGTCACTAAATGATATATTGCTCACACATGCCATGGTTATATGTAGAATTGCACCCTAAAATACATTCTGCTGCTTCTCCTGAGTACGGGGATACCACATGTGTGGGACTTTTTAGGAGCCTAGCCACGTACGGGACCCCGGAAACCAAGCACCGCCTTCAGGATTTCTAAGGGCGCAAATTTTTGATTTCACTCCTCACTACCTATCACAGTTTTGAAGGCCATAAAATGCCAAAATAGCACAAAACCCCCCCAAATGACCCCATTTTAGAAAGTAGACACCCCAAGCTGTTTTCTGAGAGGCATGGTGAGTATTTTACAGCTCTCATTTGTTTTTGAAAATGAAGAAAGAACATTTTTTTTTCTTTTTTTTTTTAAATTTTCAAAACTTTGTGACAAAAAGCGAGATCTGCAAAATACTCACAATACCTCTCAGCAAATAGCTTGGGGAGTCTACTTTCCAAAATGGGGTCATTTGGGGGGGTTTTGTGCCACCTGGGCATTCCATGGCCTCCGAAACTGTGATAGGCAGTGAGAAGTGAAATCAAAAATTTACACCCTTAGAAAGCCTGAAGGCGGTGCTTGGTTTTTGGGGTCCCGTACGCGGCTAGGCTCCCAAAAAGTCTCACACATGTGGTATCCCCGTACTCAGGAGAAGCAACAGAATGTATTTTGGGGTGTAATTCCACATATGCCCATGGCATGTTTGAGCAATATATCATTTAGTGACAACTTTGTGCAAAAATAAAAAAAATGAAATTGTCTTTTTTCCACAACTTGTGTCAACTTATAAAATATTCCATGGACTCGACATGCCTCTCAGTATATAGCTTGGGGTGTCTACTTTCCAAAATGGGGTCATTTGGGGGGGGGTTTTGAACTGTTCTGGCATTTTATACACAACATTAGGAAGCTTACATCCACTCTTCTAACCACTTGAAGACAAAGCCCTTTTTGACACTTTTTGTTTACATGAAAACATATTTTTTTTTGCAAGAAAATTATGTTGAACCCCCAAACATTATATATATTTTTAAAACAAAGGCCCTACAGAATAAAATGGTGGGTGTTGCATTTTTTTTTCTACACAGTATTTGCGCAGCGATTTTGGGGAAAAAATACACTTTTTTTAATTTTAATGCACTAAAACACACTATATTGCCCAAATGTTTGATGAAATAAAAAAGATGATCTTAGGCCGAGTACATAGATACCAAACACGACATGCTTTAAAATTTCGCACAAACGCGCATTGGCGACAAACTACATACATTTTTAAAAGCCTTTAAAAGCCTTTACAGGTTACCCCGTTCGATTTACAGAGGAGGTTTACTGCTAAAATTACTGCCCTCGATCTGACCTTCGCGGTGATACCTCACATGCATGGTGCAATTGCTGTTTACATATGACGCCAGACCGACGCTTGCGTTTGCCATTGGGCAAGAGCAGGGCAGGGGTGCTTTTTTTTTTTTTTTATTATTAATTTTGCTTTTTTATTTTATTTTTAAACTGTTGCTTCCATTTTTTTTTTTTTTTTTTTATCATTTTTATTGTTATCTCAGGGAATGTAAATATCCCCTATGATAGCAATAGGTAATGACAGGTACTCTTTTTTTGAAAAAACTGGGGTCTATTGGACCCTAGATCTTTTCTCTGCCCTCAAAGCATCTGACCACACCAAGATCGGTGTGATAAAATGCTTTCCCAATGGCGCTTTTTATATCCGGGGGGGGGACATTCCCTCCCACTGCTTGTAAAAGCAGTCCAGAGGCTAATTAGCCACTAGGATTGCTTTTACATGAAAGCCGGCCGCTGGCTGAAAAGAATGATACCAAGATGATACCTAAACCCGCAGGCATCATTCTGGTATAAACATTCAAATTCCAGCAACATACCAGTACGTTGCTGGTCCTTGTTGGACATGTATTGTAATCTTTTTTTCATGCAGCCTGTTGGCTGAACGAAAAAAAAAGATTGATCGGTGGGTATGCCCACCATTAGAATACCGCCCTTCATCCACCCACTTCTAATGATGGGCATACATGCACCATTTATATATGCCAAAGCATGGGGGCATCTTCCCGCAAAAGTTATGCCGCGTACACATGGTCAGACTTTTCCACGGGCAAGCCTCCGTCGGAATTTCGACCGTATGTACGCGGCATTAGGAGCAAAATCGCTCCTCCGCCCCTGCTGCTCCAATGCTTCGGCATATATGCTTTTTTTTTTTTTTTAACTGTGGTGGTGAAATCACCTCCTACAGCACTGGAGTCGCAGGGATCAGGCCTGTCTCTGCGAACGCTGCAGTTATGTGTGTTGTGTTTTGCAAGTGACAGTGATCGATCGATAATGCACTTGGGTGGCCTGGGCTGGACGGAGGGGCAAAACGCAGGTGCTAGCAGGTATCTGGGCTGATCCCGCTAACACTGCGTTTTTGGGAGCCCTAAACTGCTGGGGACAGTAGTATAGATCTGATCAGATATTGATCTGTTCAGATACTATACCACTAAGGGGGGTGTATGCTTAACGCGTGGGTGTTAGCGCTACTGGCACTAACCTGACGCTGCCTGGGGTGTGACGCAGACCCTCTCTGACGCTAAAACCTAATTGATATCACCCGCCGGGCGATCAGGGGGTTAAACCTTTATTGGGTTATATACGGCAGGTGCCCTGACACTATAAAAAGCAAACTAACTAACCAGCGTCACCCGTAACACTTATATGATGATCACTGATGAAAGGGTTAACTAGGGGCAATTAGGGGGTTAAAACCTTTATTAGGTAATATATGGGGGTACCTGACGCTATATAAAAACCTGACGGCGAACCTAAAAAAAAAATTACTGGCTACCTATCGGCATCACCGACACTAAGACAACGATCATAAAAACGATCGCTTAGCGACAGTGGTGATAGGGGTGAAAGGGTTACCTGGGGGGCGATCAGGGGGTTAAACCTTTATTAGATAATATATGGGGGTACCTGACGCTATAAAAACCTGCGGCGAACCTAAAAAAAATTACTGGCTACCGATCAGCATCACCGATGCTAAGACATCGATCAGAAAAATGATCGCTTAGTGACGGCGGTGCTAGGGGGTGAAAGGGTTACCTGGGGGGTGATCAAGGGGGTTAAACCTTTATTAGGTAATATATGGGGGTACCCGACGCTATAAAAACCTGCGGCGAACCTAAAAAAAATTACTGGCTACCGATCAGCATCGCCGACGCTAAGACATCGATCAGAAAAATTATCGCTTAGTGACAGTGGTGATAGGGGGTGAAAGGGTTATCTGGGGGGTGATCAGGGGGTTAAACCTTTATTAGGGGGGGTTAGGGGGTTACACTGGACCTAAAACTAAATGTAATGACACTTTTACAGTCACAAATGTCACTGATTGCAGTGATCACTAAATAAATGGTCACTGCAATCAGTGACACTGTGACTGGGGGCTGGGGGGGCGATTTATGTGCCTATGTGTCCTGGTGTCAGTGTGCTGTTTTGTGCACTAACCTGCATCTTCTCCTGTACGGCGCTCGGTATATGTGAGCGCCGCAGGAGAGATGACATCACTTCCTCCTGGCTGTGTAAACAGTACACAGGCAGGGGAAGCGCTCTCATTCGCCGGGAGCGATCGAGAGGGGGGGGGCGGAATCGAACGGCCGTCCCCTCATGCCGGATCGCTCCCGAAGGTAAAACGACCACCCACTGTAAAGAAGGGGGGTCCGATCGGACCCCCCAACTATACAAAGGCAATCACGTATATGTACGTGATTCTGCCTGTCGGTGCCATTCTGCCGACGTATATTTACAGTGGGCGGTCGTTAAGTGGTTAATTTTGCAGATCGCACTGTTTATGATAATAGTTAGACTTTGCAAAAGCTTTTGACATAAGTTTCTCAGACACAGGTAATGTGCAAGTTAAAATTTATAGACTTAGAAAATTCAGTTTGTAAATAAGTAGAAAACCAGTTAAGATTGTATTCAGAGAGTAGTAATTATTCATATTCAGAATGGTCTAAGGCAGCGTTTCTCAACTCCAGTCCTCAAGGCGTCCCAACAGGTCATGTTTTCAGGCTTACCATTATTTTTAACAGATGATTTGATCAGTTTCATTGCCTTAGTAATTACCAAAGCCGTTTCATCTGAGGGAAATCCTGAAAACATGACCTGTTGGGGCGTCTCGAGGACTGGAGTTGAGAAACACTGGTCTAAAGTATTGGTGGTGTACCCCAAAGGTTCAGTGTTGGGACCCTTACCTTTTAACAAATTAATTCGAGTTTGGAATTAAAGCCGGCCATAAATGGTTCAAATCTCAGTTCAGCAAGGACGGACCGAGATTCAATCCATGTATGGACAGACTGATTGAGTTGATCCAGCACAGAGCATAATTGGACACTCCCAGAAGAGGATAAGGTTATGATGTGTAAAGCTGGCCATACATAGAACGAAGTTCGGCAGAAAACCGGCTGCAGCACTGATCAGTGTATACTGATGGTGAGGGAGTCCTGCTTTTAAAATACAAAGACATAGTGGGGAGTAATGTATGGCCAGCTTAAAGTGGAAGTAAACCCTCCTATAATTTTCAGGCAAGGAAGATGCCATCTTGGTCTCTGTTTAATCTTCAACTGCCATGATGCTGCACATGTGATCAGATATGACACCAGCCATTGGATGGTTTGACAGTTTGGTTGAGAGCACAACCAATGGGACAGTTGGCATTCCCGGCATGCCGGGAATGTAACTGCTTTTTGAAACTGTTAAATCGATGGGTTTACTTCCGCTTTAAGGAGTTTGGAGGCTGTAATAGGTTGTTGTCTAGTCAGCTTTTTTTTTTTATTAGCAAGTTCAGAGGCACATTTCAACTGAAAAATAATTTATGGAAAGTAAAAAAATACTGCACCTTTGTGTATACAAAAAAAAAAAATGGGGAAGCTCGGGTCCTTAATGGGGATAGTATTGACATAGCCCCAAATAATTCACAATGCCTAAAAATGTATATAGTCCAAAAACATAGACAAAATAAAATGTGAATAAAATACCCGGACCAAATGGCTTACATCCAAGGGCCCTCAAAGAGCTGGGCTCTGTTATATCTAAGCCATTGTTTAACTTTTAGAGACTATTCAATCTAGTGGTACCATGCCAGTCATTAGAGTAAGGCCAATGTGGTGCTTATATTTAAAAAGATTTTACCAAGTAACTACAGTCTGGTTAGTTTAATAAAAAGCATATAGAAGAGTTTTTGCTAGGAAATAAAATGTTGGACAATAGTCAGCATTGATTCACAAAATACCAAAAGTTGTCAAACAAATCTGATTTATTTTTATGGAGAATAAAGTAAAAACTTGGACTAAGGCCCCTTTCACACTGGGGCGGGGAGGTGCTCCGGCGGTATAGCGCCGCTATACCGTCAGATTTGCCACGATATTCGGCCGCTAGAGGTGTGGTTTTAACCCCCGCTAGCGGTCAAGAAAGGGTTAAAACCGCCCGCAAACCACTGCTACAGCAGCGGTTTGTGGGCAGTATACCATTGATTTCAATGGGAAGGAGCGGTATACACACCGCTCCAAAGATGCATCTTGCAGGAGATTTTTTTTTCCTCTCACCAGCGCATCGCCTCAGTGTGAAAGCCCGCGGGCTTTCACAATGAGAATGCTGGGGCAGGATTATTTATGCGCTATTTTTAGCGCTAAAACACGCCTCAGTGTGAAAGGGGTCTAAAAGAGTGGCTGTGAAAATAGTAAACTTGGATTTTGCCACGAGTTTAACACATTTGTTCCCCACTTGTGGCTAATGTGTAAATTACAGTCTACAGTTTGTAAATGGATAGAAAACTGGATAAAATACTGTATTTAGAGAGTAGTAATGATTCATACTCTGAAATGTCTACAGTTATTAGTGGTAGAGGCATGGAGGATCTCCGCTATCAGGGATAAAATAGCTGAACTGAATTTATTCTCTCTTGAGAGGCAGTTAAGGGGGGGGGGGTTATGATCAACATGTATGGTCCATATAGTGAACTTGGTAAAGATATTCACGGTCAGGTTATTACAGCCAACAAGGGGGCAAGCACTCTTTACATCTGGAGGAAGAGAGATTTAACCTTCAAATACGGAAAGGCTTCTTCACAACTGTACAGCCATGTGTCCCAATACACATTTATGTCACCGTCTGCAAAGGGACGTATGCAACACATTTGCATCTCTGTGCAAGAAAAACATGGCCCTGCATGGAGCACGTAGGTAACTGGTCATGGAAAGGAGGCCTAAGCATTTAAAATACTTGATTTTGTGTGTGTTTTTACCTGCAATTTGAGTTACTGAAAAGGTTTAAGTGAAGAAGAAGATCTAGCCATGACAAAAAGCACTCATTATCACTGCCCCGAAGGTTGGAATGGTACAGTTATACCAAGTGATGCTCAAAATCTGAAGTATTTCTTGCTATTGCCACTCTGTCAGTGGTTACCCTATTGCTCTGCTCTTACTTTGTGGTAATTGTCCTAAAAAAAACAGAACACATATGGATTGCTTTTTTTTCCATTCCATTTATTTTAATGAACAGAAAAGTGTGTAAATAGAGTCTCATCATTGGCTTGTCAGATAGCCTTGTAACAGTCCTTGTATGCGAGACAATATAATTTCATTAGCGCTACTGCAGTTATCTGGTCCATAGGGAGGGTCAATACTTAGTACTCCGGCCACACGCAATGTGCTCAGTGAGTCTCCTTGTACAGTAACAGGAATATTGTTTTGCTCCAGCCAACTTTTTAAGCTCTGTTTTCTGGACTCCAGATCTTCATTGGAATGTAAACTGGTTTCATAAAGGCTGAACATATGTGAAAGTCTATTTTTAATGATGTCATCTGCTTCATTGATTGCCTCTACATTTTGTATGGCATGCCCCATTACCACCCGAACCAGTGTTTTCTGGGCTTCTTCAAAATGAGCCAGGACAACACTTTAAAACAAAATAATAATACAAAAATGTTAAAAGAAAGCAACTGTTAATAAATGTTATAAGACAGACACTCTAAAGCTTAAAAATATACAAATACTTTTGAATTTTCAAAATTTCTGCAGGAATAACCCAAAGTGATCTGTTTTTCACCCAGTTACTTTCTTATTTAGATTAATGTAAATGATCCAAAGTTGTGTATTTGTGTGTGACAAGAATAAGTGGACCACTACGATTCTCAGTTCACTTGAAGGGAAACCTAATATCAGGTGTGTCAATCAATGGGTTTATGAGCGAGTGAAATGCTGCTTGATAAGAAAATAAATAAATACCTTCGTCCCAACATTGACTAGAGAGAGATCAGCAATTGAGGAGGCAAAATAGACTTTCATAGTACAGTAGAGAATTACAAAAATATAAATTAAATTGTACAAAACATAATGGATTAAAACATAGGCAGATAGGCAATATAAAAAGGATGCAAATCAGATGAGGCATCCAATTCTGGAAAAGAGAAGATCGAAAAAATTCTGCAATATAATTACGGAAACAATTCTCCAGTTGCAAACTCTACATGTTTCGCTGTGACCCGCTTCCTCAGGAGTATACTTTCAGAGAATAATAAATCTAAAAGAGAAAACATATACAATAAGCCAGCATATAAAACATCAAAAATAAACGGGCAGCAGAAAACTGAGGCAAATCACCAAAATGGCTACCATCATGGTGGATCGTCGTATAGCTATGGCCTGAATACACATAAAAACCATACTATGTTTCTTTAGAAAACCCTGAGGTATAGGTGAAGCCAAAAAGTGTTACAGGAGTAAAAAAAATACTCACCACAACTGCCAGCACCAAAAGGTTCGGGCATCACAAGGCCTGTGACGGCAATCTCCTGGGCGAGTATGGGAACCAGGTAAATATGTGAATGTGTAAAACACAGTTTGAGAAAAAGAAAAGGAGAAAAAGATGGAGGAAAAATTTAATATATGAAGACAATATCCCAAAATTGGGTGCCTCCAAAGGCAGGGATGAGAAAACATCTCAATCACGCACATCTTGATAATCAATAACTTATATTTTTGTAATTCTCTTTGCAAGTCTATACTGTACCATGAAAGTCCATTTTGCCTCCTCAATTACCGATCTCTCTATTGGGTTTATGAGTGAAGTGATGGCCTTGAATTATTTAATCCCATAACCAGTTTATTTTCACAGCATGATGCTCTGTGTTGGGAATACGTGGGGAGCTTGGGTGATGTCATCACACACACATGAACCAGGAAGTAACCGGAATAGCTTGTAAAACGACCATTGATGATCCACATTATATTGTATTACTGCGCTTTATTTGTTAGGTGCACTGGGATAAGTGCACTATATAATGTGAGTGAATTTCTATTGTTTTTGCCCTGAGAGCTGGAGAGGATAAAAGGTACATTGCTGGAATTGGAGACCAGAGGACCCCACAAAAGGGGAAACAGGCATTTTATGACCCAATATAATCTATAGATCAGGGAGAGAAGGTTGAAGCACACCTGGTGTATAGCACAAAGTGGTGAAAACTGGATCTGAGCACTGCAATTATGTACAAGACATTAGGGGTGTACCAGGCTTAAATCTCCCCCAAAGCTTTTTTTTTCTCCTAGTGAGGCTGGATGAAAAAAAAAAAAAAAAACTGACAGGTCATTCTACTAACACAAGTGATAGTGTGGCAATCTCCTCCACTGTGCCTTTTTGTTCTGACTGGGGGACTGAACCCCCCCACCAGAACAAACTGATCAGCCCCACTGCAAGGGAGGGTATTACTTTACCCGGAGTTCAGCTTTAACCACTTCTAGCCCGGCCTATAGCAAAATGACGGCCGGGCGGTGGTTCAGTTATCCTGACTGGGCGTCATATGAAGTCCAGCAGGATAACAGCCACGATCGGTGGTGCGGTGTGTCAGTCTGACACGCCGCAACACCGATCTCGGTAAAGAGCTTCCGGCGGACGCTCTTTACCACGTGATCAGCCGTGTCCAATCACGGCTGTTCACGATGTAAACAGGAAGAGCCGTTCATCGGCTTTTCCTCACTCGCGTCTGATAGACGCGAGTAGAGGAGAGCCGATCGGCGGCTCTCCTGATGGGGGGGGTTCACGCTGATTTTTTATCAGCGCTGCCCCCCCTCGGATGTCCACACTGGACCACCAGGATGTTGCCCAGGACCACCAGGCAAGCACCTAACGTGGATGGCCAGGTAAGTCCCCCATGGCCATCCACATGTACAAATGTTTAGATAACATATGCCAATCAGTGCCCAGCAATGCCACCCACCAGTGTCCATCAATGCCACCTATCAGTGCCACCCATAAGTATCCATCATTCCGGCCTATGAGTGCCCATCAGTGCCACCTCATTGGTGCTTATCAGTGCCCATCATTGAAGACGAAAAAAGGTACTTCTTTACAAAAAAATGTAACAGAAACAAAAGAAAAACTTTTTTTTTTCAACATTTTCGCTCATTTTTTATTTGTTGCGCAAAAAATAAAAAATCGCAGAGGTGATCAAATACCACCAAAAGAAAGCTCTATTTGTGGGAACAAAATGATAAAAAAACTTGTTTGGGTACAGCGTTGCTTGACCGCACAATTGTCATTCAAATTGCGACAGTGCTGAAAGCTGAAAATTGGCTTGGGCAGGAAGGTGTATAAGTGCCTGGTATTGAAGTGGTTAAGGTACATCATGCTGAATTGATTAAGGCCGATTATCTGGCCTCACCTAAGGCCGAGTTCATACTTGTCCGACAAACGCTCCGACATTGAGAGTTCATGTTGCATGACGTGTGAAAATCAATGTTTCCCTATGGGAGCCGTCTTAACTGGTCTGACACATGTCGGTCCAACTTTGAAGATGCTCCCTGTACTACTTTGGTCCGACTTTGATCCTACTTCAGCCCATTGACCGCGGTCTTGCATGATCCGACTTTGGCATGCGACTTGTGCTCTGCTGATCATGAGGGGGAACTCCACGCCAAATTTTTAATAAAAAACTGGCATGGGTTCCCCCTCCAAGAGCATACCAGGCCCTTTGGTCTGGTCTGGATTTTAAGGGGACCCCCTATGCCGAAAAAACAGCGTGGGGTCCCCCCAAAATCCATACCAGACCCTTATCCATGCACGCAACCTGGCAGGCCGCAGGAAACGGGGGGGGGCGAGAGAGAGGCCCCCCACCCCAAAGCACCCTGCCCCCCCATGTTGATGGGGACAAGGGCCTCTTCACGACAACCCTGGCCGTTGGTTGTCGGGGTCTGCGGGCGGGGGATTATCGGAATCCAGGAGCCCCCTTTAATAAGGGGGCCCCCAGATCCCAGCCCCCCACCCTATGTGAATGAGTATGGGGTACATCCTACCCCTACCCATTCACCTGGTGGAAAAAAATGTCAATAAAAACACAACACAGGTTTTTAAAGTAATTACACAGCTGTGGGGGTCTCTTCCGACTTCGGGGGTCTTCTTCTTCTGCTCTCTGGTGCCTTTTTCCTTCTACCAGGCTTTTCCACTAACTTCTTCCAGCTCTTTTGCTAGCGGAGAGGCCCGGTCTTCCCTGTCTCTCCGTTGTCCTTCTGCCGGGCTGCTCTACTATCTTCCCTTCAGCTCTTTTGCTAGGGGAGGGGCCCAGTCTTCCCGTCGGCGTCTTCTTCCCTCTTCGATGTTGACACGTCGCTTTCTCCCGCTGTAATGCCGGGTGTGTGGTGCGCAACGATTTATATAGGCCTCTCATGACGTCACAGTCACAAGCTCCGGAGCATGTGACTGTGACGTCATGGGTGCATGTGACTATGACGTCATGAGAGACCTATATAAATCGTTGCGGACCGCACACCCGGCATTTCAGCGGGGAGGAAGCGACGAGTGAACATCGAGGAGGAGAAGAGGGAAAAGGCGACGATGAAGACCGGGCCCCCGCTAGCAAAAAAGCTGGAAGAAGATAGCGAAGGCGCCCGGCAGAAAGAACCGGAGAGCAGAAGAAGAAACCCCCAAAGTCGGAAAAGACCCCTGGAGTCAGGAGAAGATCCCCAAAGTCGGAAGAGACCCCTGGAGTCGGGAGAAGACCCCCGAAGTCGAAAGAAGACCTCCGGAGCTGTGTAATAAATTACTTTAAAAACCTGTGTTGTGTTTTTATTGAAATTTCTTTTCACCAGGTGAATGGGTAAGGGTACGATGTACCCCATACTCATTCACATAGGGTAGGGGGCCGGGATCTGGGGGCCCCCCTTATTAAAGGGGGTTTCTGGATTCCGATAAGCCCCCCACCCGCAGACCCCGACAACCAACGGCCAGGGTTGTCGGGAAGAGGCCCTTGTCCCCATCAACATGGGGGGGCAGGGTGCTTTGGGGTGGGGGGCCACAGGTCGCCCCCCTGCCCCAAAACCCTCCATGTTGAGGGCATGCGGCCTGGTACGGTTCAGGAGGGAGGGGGACGCTCTCTCGTCCCCCCTCTTTTCCTGTGGCCTGCCAGGTTGCGTGCTCGGAGAAGGGTCTGGTTTGGATCTTGAGGGGGACCCCCACGCCGTTTTTCGGCTTAGGGGTTCCCCTTAAGATCCATACCAGACCGAAGGGCCTGGGATACTCCTGGAGGGGAACCCATGCCGGTTTTTTTATTTAAAATTTGGCGTGGAGTTCCCCCTCAAGATTCATACCAAACACAGTGCCTGGTATCCCCATTCATTGAAAGTCGGATGTATGTCGGCTTCAAGTCGCAGGGCAAAGTCGGATCCAAAGTAGGATGGCTGTCGTGTCGCACAAGTGTGAACCCGGCCTAAATCCATTTAATGCACCCTGGTAAACAATCTAATTTCCACTGCCCCCAGGTCAATAGGCATCTCACCCACACCGTCTTAGAATAGTCTGCTGCTATTTTACTGTGTTCTGTGCTCCACCAGAGGAGATGCTGGAGGGGGCAGACTCCCACATTAATCTGAATGCACACCTGCTGCATGCCACATGTCCAAATGCATAACAATGGTTATTTACTGCAATGATGAGTAACAGGAATAGGCTTCACATAATCCATCAGCTACCCATTCATAAAACTCTAGAGAATAGTAGCATCCTACTACAGTTCACTTGTACATTATAACACTAGTTAAAAAGAGACCATACCATGTCAACAAGTTAAAAAAAAAAAAATAGTAAAATAAAATATATTTTCTTAGTGAAGTTTTCATGAATGAAATTTTATTTGGAATCCAACACTTGTGCTGGCCCCTACCTGCTGTTCCTCCCCACTCTCCCTGTTAAAGCTGGCCATACATTTGCAAAAA
Organism: Rana muscosa; assembly: GCA_029206835.1. Taxonomy (NCBI): domain Eukaryota; kingdom Metazoa; phylum Chordata; class Amphibia; order Anura; family Ranidae; genus Rana; species Rana muscosa. The sequence goes on from CM055121.1 coordinate 27,418,970, forward strand.
TTTTGCTCTAAAATTTTTATCTTAAGAGCGGTCAACTGATTTTCGAATTGGTGGGGTCAAATTGGCATCTGTTTTTGACTCCAGTGACAAGGAATAAAAAAAAAAAAAAAGAAGGATGGGAATTTTTTCTCAAACTAATTTCTAACAGTAAATGTGGTCTTTGTTTGGGAAAGTCTATTCACTCCAAAATCAAATGTTAAAAGCCAATTTTTGTTTTAAGTTCTTTCGGACAACATGTACTTATGAGAATTCTTGTATGAATTGTTTTTCGAAAATCTACTAGTGTATGGCCAGCTTAAGTCACTAATCAGGCTCTCATGCCCCGTACACACGACCAGTTTTCCAGACGGATAAAAAACAATGGTTTTCCAAAACAGAATTCCTCTCAAGCCTGCCTTGCATACACACGGTCACACAAGTCTGGTGAACTTTTGACTGCCAAGAACGCGGTGACGTAAAAGACTACAACGAGCCGACAAAATTAAGTTCTATGCTTCCGAGCATGCGCAGTTTTTTTCCCCGTCGGAAAAGCATACAGACGAACGGTTTTCCCGCTAGGATTTTTTCCTGATGGCAAAAAACTCAGGATGAAGCATACACACGGCCAGGATTCCCGGCCAAAAGCTCTCATCGCAGTTTTTCCGATGGGAAAACCGGTCGTGTGTACGAGGCATTAGAGTGGCTCCTGCACAGCCTACCAGTGAAGAAGGGTGTAGGAGCGTGTACAAAGCAGTCAGCAGTGGTTGCTGTACCAGAATATTTCCTTTTCAAGTGCTCAGAAAAGTGAAAGCCACTGCTACTGGACTTCTCATTGGTCAGCACGGTCACGTGACTGCACTGATCAATGAGAACTTGCCATTGCAAGCATTATGGGATACCCATGCCAGGTCTGTGTAAAGCAGTGCTACACAGACAAGATATTTGGAGTTGGTTTGCCTTTGCATTTTTCATGAAAAGGTGAACTTACCCTTAGAGGCGCTTTTCGGACGCTAGCGGGTCGCTTTTCGCCTTTCTCTGAATCAACTGTGGGTTCTCTGAATCAATTGTATTTTTTGGTTGAACTAGATGGACTTGTCTTTTTTTTTCAACCTGACCATGTAACTATAATACTATGTAATTGCACACACTATATTATATACATACATACATACATACATACATACACACAAACACAGTGGGGCAAAAAAGTATTTAGTCAGCCACCAATTGTGCAAGTTCTCCCACTTAAAAAAATGAGAGAGGCCTGTAATTGTCTTCATAGGTAAACCTCAACTATGAGAGACAAAATGTGGAAACAAATCCAGACAATCACATTGTCTGATTTGGAAAGAATTTATTTGCAAATTATGGTGGAAAATAATAGGATTTTTTACTCACCGTAAAATCCTTTTCTCTGAGTCCATGGACCGACACAGCTTCTCTATTGACAAAGTGGGTATTATCCGTTAATTAGGAGTGACTAGGCAGAAAAACTTGTAAAAAGTGTTGCATCACACCTTCTACAGTACCGCCCAGGGGGCGGACCCTCTGGGTATACCCTCTCAGTCTGCACATCGCAGATCAGTTCGTCAAAAAGCAGTACAAACTTAAAAGGAGGGGTGGGTGCTGTGTCGGTCCATGGACTCAGAGAAAAGGATTTTACGGTGAGTAAAAAATCCTATTTACTCTTTCGTCCATGGACCGACACAGCTTCTCTATTGACAAAGTGGGACGTCCCAAAGCAGTGTCAGAGAAAAAACGAGGGGTGGTAACAGCATAAAAACAAACTTCACCCCAAAACACAAAACAGCACTCCTCCAACGGAGGAGTTGCAACTCTAAACAGCCGCCTGCAAAACCTTGCGGCCGAAAGAGGCATCCGAAGATGCACCTACATCAATTTTGTAGAATTTTGTGAAAGTGTGAGCGGACGACCAAGTCGCCGCTTTACATAGTTGGGAAACAGACGCTTGATGTCGGAAAGCCCAAGAGGCACCTATTGCCCTGGTCGAATGTGCCGTGACAGGAAAGGGGGGCGCCTGACCCTTTAAGGCGTAAGCCTGGATTACTATCTGTCGGATCCACCTAGAGATGGTGGCCGATGAGACTGCTTGGCCCTTCTTGGGACCAGCCACTGAAACAAACAGTGAGTCTGACTTCCGGAACAGGGAAGTAGCAGATATGTATACTCTCAAAGCTCGGACAACGTCCAAGGATGCAACGCCGACTCCTTAGGATTCGACGGCTGAGGACACAAGGATGGAAGTACAATGTCTTCGTTGAGATGAAAAGCCGAAACGACTTTCGGAAGAAAGGAAGGCTGCGGCCGCAGCACCACCTTATCCTTGTGGAAAATCAAATAGGGAGCCTTGCAGGACAAGGCTGCCAGCTCAGAGACTCGTCTAACTGACGTAACAGCCACCAAAAAGACCACTTTCTGAGAAAGTGTCAACAGGGGAATATCTCTAATATTCTCAAACGGTGCCGTCTGAAGCACCGAGAGGACCAGGTTCAAGTCCCACGGAGGTAATGGGGGGCGGACCAGAGGGGCCACATGTCGAACCCCCTGCCCAAATGTACTCACGAGAGAGTGAGTCGCCAGGGGTCGCTGAAAAAAGACAGCCAGGGCAGATATCTGTCCCTTAATCGTACTTAGGGCAAGCCTTTGGTCTACCCCATGCTGTAAAAACAGCAGGATTCTGGAAACCAAATAGGTACGCGGATGGCATTTCATTTCCTCACATATGGAGATGTAGGCCCTCCAAGTGCGGTGATAGACCTTCCTAGAGGACGGTTTTCGAGCACTTCTCATAGTAGAGATTACTGAGTCTGACAGGCCCCGATCTCTCAGTACCTGGTTCTCAACAGCCATGCCGTTAAAGCCAATGACTGTAAAGCAGGATGGAATATGGGACCTTGCGATAGCAGGTCCTTCCGTAGTGGTAGGCGCCAGGGGACGTCTGCTACCAGACGTACTAGATCGGCGTACCAAGGACGCTGAGGCCAATCTGGAGCGATTAGGATCATTGGAATTCCCTCTGCCTCCACTCTACGGAGCAGAAGAGGAAGAAGCCTTAAGGGAGGGAAGGCATAGATTAGCCGATACTGACCCCACGATGCTACCAACGCGTCCGTTGCGTCTGCCCATGGGTCTCTTGACCGGGCCACAAACCTCAATACCTTCCGATTGAGTCGGGAAGCCAGAAGATCTACGTCTGGTGTGCCCCATCTTTGGCAGAGGAGTTGGAACACCTCCGGGTGTAAGGACCATTCTCCCTGGTCCAGCATCTGGCGGCTCAGGTAGTCCGCCTGCCAGTTTTCCACACCCGGAATGTACACGGCCGACAGTGCCGGTACGCTCCTCTCTGCCCACTTCAGGAAGCGAGCGATCTCCGATGCTGCAGCTGAGCTTCTTGTTCCTCCTTGATGATTGACATATGCCACTGCTGTGGCGTTGTCTGACTGGATCCTGACTGGACGCCCTTGCAGTCTCTGAGACCATTTGAAGAGGCACAGCTTGATCGCCCGGATCTCCAGGACATTGATCGGCAGGAGGGCTTCCTCTGGGGTCCAGCGACCTTGCGCCGACTGGACACCCCAGACTCCCCCCCAACCTGTAAGGCTGGCGTCCGTCGTGATCACTATCCAGTAAACCGGAAGAAATGACTTCCCGGCCATTAGAGCCGGTGCTGTCAGCCACCATACCAGGGATCTCCTGACTAGGTGGCTCACTCGGATTTGATAATCCAGAGATGAAGGGCATCTGTTCCATCTGGACAGAACTTCCTTCTGTAACACTCGAGTGTGGTATTGAGCATATGGGACCGCCTCGAAGGAGGCTACCATGAGGCCCAACACTCGCATGCAAAAACGGAGTGACGACCAATTCCTGGAAGTCAGCTGCCGTACTGCAGCCCGGAGGGTCTGCAACTTCTCCACAGGGAGGAATACCTTTGCCTCTGAGGAATCCAGAATCAACCCCAGGTACACTAGGCGTTGAGTGGGCACCAATTACTGACCTTTGCGTGTTTAGTATCCAACCACAGTCTCGAAAAGTCTGACAGGTAATGGACACGCTTACCTCTAATTCTGAGCTTGAAGGGGCCTTCAGCAGAAGGTCGTCCAAGTAACCTGTGATAGCGATACCCCGCTGTCTTAGAAGTGCCAGAATCGGAGCGAGCACCTTGGTGAACGTCCTGGGTGCTGAGGCAAGGCCAAACGGGAGGGCCACAAACTGGTAGTGGTTCTTCCCAATAGCAAATCGCAGAAACCTCTGGTGTCTGGAGTATATGGGGACATGCAGGTATGCGTCCTTGATGTCCAAGGAGGCCAGAAAGTCCCCCGGATGGAGAGCCGTGACTACGGATCGAACCGACTCCATACCGAAATCTTTGTACCTTCACAAAGCAATTGAGGGCTCCGAGATCCAAGATTGGACGAACCCCCTCCTTCTTTGGCACAATGAACAGATTTGAGTAAAAACCCTGACCCCGTTCCTGTTCTGGAACTGGAATAACTACCCCGCGTTCCAGTAGACCCTGGACCGCCCCATACAGGGCCTCCCGACGGGTCGGTAGTAGCTGGAGATTGGAGGTGATGAATCTGTCTGGTGGACAAGAGAGAAATTCTATCTTGTAGCCTGAGGAGATTACTTCGCAAACCCACCTGTTGGAGACTAGAGCAGTCCACTGAGTCGCGAATTCGCGAAGACGTCCCCCCACCCGAGAGCTGGGTGGGGGCGGACCTTCATGTGGACGCAGATTTGTCCGCAGGCTTGTTGGGTCTGCGGGACCAAGGACGCTTTTGTCCTTGGGCAGGCGCTTTATCGGCCTGGGGTCTTTTCCCTGTCGCCCTAGGGGGACGAAAAAACCACTTGTGTGCAGTAAAGGAGGGCCCTTGCCCTTGGCGTGGCCCCTTACCCTTGCTAATTTGGGGAAGCAAAGTGCTTTTAATTCCTGTGGCATCCTTGATGATGTCATCCAGAGAAGCCCCAAAAAGTCTGTCGCCCTTAAAAGGCAGATCCAACAGGGCTTTCTTGGAAGTCTGGTCCGCAGACCAGCCTTTTAGCCAGATCAGGCGGCGTATTGCTACTGCATAAACCGAAGTTTTAGACAGCAGGGGAATAGTATTCATGTCTGACTCGCAGACAAACCTAAGGCCCTGGACCAACAGGTCGGCCAATGTTATCTCATCAGGAGGAGCATCTCGCTCCTTAACCCCTGGAGTAGCAATCTTGCCCATTCAGTAAGTGTGTGAGACACTAGGGCCCCCGCCAATGCCGGGCGTACTGCCGAGCCTACCACTGAGTATAGGTAGCAAGCGAGTGCTTCAGCCTTCTTATCCACAGGGTCCTAGAAAACAGGAGCCCCTTCTACAGGAATTGTGGTGGCTCTATTAAGTCTGGACACCGGAGGGTCCACTATAGGGGGGAGAGGTCCATTTCTTCAGAAAACTCTCCTCAAAAGGGGTACCGTACCGCAAACCTCTTTGGGGCTGTAAAGACCCTCAGTGGGTTCTCCCATTCCATGTATAAGAGTTTATCAAAAGACACACAAGGGAACACCTTAGCAGTGCGGGCAGGTCTATGAAACCCAAGTGGACCGGAGTCTCTGCTGCTTCTGCAGTATTTTCCAACTTTAGCGTATCCCGCACTGCAGTAATAAGGTCAGATACCAAAGCCGTCTCGCGTACTGACCTGGACTTGGAGTCCTCCTCACTGTCCGATCGGTCACGGTCTGCAGTCTCTGATGCGTCAGAATCTGGGCCATGAGCCGTAGCTGGACCTGGTTCTGCATCAGAAATATCCCCAGAAGATTGCAGGGGACGGGGGCATTTATTACCCCCTGTATTCCCGTGTGCTGCTTCCACCCTGGCAGCAAACGCCTCTAGGATTGCCGACATAGCGTCCATAGACACCTCAGGGACACCAGCTGCTAAATCTGGTGTTTCAGGGGAGAAGACATCTGGCTCAGATGCCATGCTGACCACACGCTGACACTCACAGGGCTCCAGGCAAGATATCAATAGGCCACCCTCCTGCGCTGCAGAGATGCTGGGTTACCCAGAGGACTCACCACCCTGGATAGGTACTGCTATGCTGCGCCTGTGATGCTGTCCCCTTGCTGCTGTGTCAGTCTGCTTCTTTTATCAGCACTTCCTGTGTGAATTTTCACGCCAGTGTAATGCACCCTAGAGGCCGGAGGCTCTCGCAAAATGGTTGCCAAAAACGTCTGTATGGAAGATAATGTGGGCTCTAAGAAAATGGCCGCCGACAGAAGATAGAGGTCAGGCAGCCATAGCCCACAAAAAGATGGCCGCCGAACGGCAATATCTGCATACAGGGTGGACCAACATGGCCGCCGATCACCTGATAGGGGCCAGTGGGTGTGGCCGAACCACAGGAAGATGGCCGCCAGGCAGTTACAAGAGCCCAAACTTGGCATGGACCACCTCAAAATGGCCGCCGACAGCATGGAGACACAGAAACACAGGTAAGCAAAAATGACATTTCTTTTAAATGTTAGTTACAGCCAGCCCCGCTCCAGTGGGACCCCCTAGGTGACCCCCAGCACCCAGCAACCTTTAGCTAGAAGCCCAGGGAGGAGGGAAAGGCAGGGAGAGAGGGAAGAAAGGGGCCACAACCACTTACTTGATCTCTCCAGGAATGTCCAGCTAAATCACCCAGCCGAGGCAGGGGAGTTTTACTTACCTATCCTGCATGTATTCTGCTGGAAGACATTCCAAACAGATCATCGTCCGCGCACGGAAGGTGACTGTTGGCCAGGCATGCTGTGATTGGACCCAGAAGGGACGATCATATGTATGCCCTGGAGCATGACGCTCACCGGACAGGCTGCTGCGACTCGGCCGTAAGGTCAGCCGAAGCTGAGCGGTCCGATGCAAGCCTTGGAGCGTAAGCTCACCGGCCAGGCTGCTGCGACTCGGCCGTAAGGTCAGCCGAAGCTGAGCGGTCCGATGCAGGCCCTGGAGCGTAGGCTCAACGGCCACCCGTGGAGCGACGGGCATGTCGTGGAAAACCCAGCGCGTAGCTAGGGTCGGCACACGCTCGATGGCCGAAACTGGGGAGACTACAAGGATCGAGGATCCAGCCTGTCACCCAGTCGGCAGTTGATCGAAGATCGCAGGAAACAACAAATGTAGCAAAAATAAATAAATAAATAGATATATATATATATATCTTTTTTCCCCGGACCAATGGGCACGAAGGGAGCCATGTCCTACTCCTTGCTAGACAGAAAAAAACTGATCTGCGATGTGCAGACTGAGAGGGTATACCCAGAGGGTCCGCCCCCTGGGCGGTACTGTAGAAGGTGTGATGCAACACTTTTTACAAGTTTTTCTGCCTAGTCACTCCTAATTAATGGATAATACCCACTTTGTCAATAGAGAAGCTGTGTCGGTCCATGGACGAAAGAGTAAAGTATTTGGTCAATATCAAAAGTTCATCTCAATACTTTGTTATATATCCTTTGTTGGCAATGACAGAGGTCAAACGTTTTCTGTAAGTCTTCACAAGGTTGTCACACACTGTTGCTGGTATGTTGGCCCATTCCTCCATGCAGATCTACTCTAGAGCAGTGATGTTTTGGGGCTGTCGCTGGGCAAGACGGACTTTCAACTCCCTCTAAAGGTTTTCTATGGGGTTGAGATCTGGAGACTGGCTAGTCACTCCTTTGTTGTGCGAGCGGTGTGTTTGGGATCATTGTCATGTTGAAAGACCCAGCCATGTTTCATCTTCAATGCCCTTGCTGATGGGAGTAGGTTTGCACTCAAAATCTCACGATACATGGCCCCATTCATTCTTTTATGTACACGGATCAGTCGTCCTATTCACTTTCCAAAGGAACAGCCCCAAAGCATGATGTTGCCACCCCCATGCTTCACAGTAGGTATGGTGTTCTTTGGTTGCAACTCAGCATTCTCTCTCCTCCAAACACGACGAGTTGTGTTTCTACCAAACAGTTCTACTTTGGTTTCATCTGACCATATGACATTCTCCCAATCCTCTTCTGGATCATCCAAATGCTCTCTAGCAAACCTCAGACGGGCCCGGACATGTACTGGCTTAAGCAGGGGGACACATCTGGCACGGCAGGATCTGAGTCCCTGGCGGCATAGTGTGTAACTGATGGTAGCCTTTGTTACGTTGGTCCCAGCTCTCTGCAGGTCATTCACTAGGTACCCCGTGTGGTTCTGGGATTTTTGCTCACCGTTCTTGTGATCATTTTGACCCCACGGGGTGAGATCTTGTGTGAAGCCCCAGATCGAGGGAGATTATCAGTGGTCTTGTATGTCTTCCATTTTCTAATTATTGCTCCCACAGTTGATTTCTTCACACCAAGCTGCTTGCCTATTGCAGATTCAGTCTTCCCAGCCTGGTGCAGGTCTACAATTTTTTTTCTGGTGTCCTTCGACAGCTTTTTGGTCTTCACCATAGTGGAGTTTGGAGTGTGACTGTTTGAGGTTGTGGACAGGTGTCTTTTATACTAATAACAAGTTCAAACAGGTGCCATTAATACAGGTAATGAGTGGAGGACAGAGGAGCCTCCTAAATAAGAAGATACAGGTCTGTGAGAGCCAGAAATCTTGCTTGTTTGATATTGACCAAATACCGTATATACTCGAGTATAAGCCGGGTTTTTAAGCACAATTTTTTGTGCTGAAAATGCCCCCTCGGCTTATACTCGAGTCACCTTTTTGCACCTGATCTCCCGGAATTTGGGGAGCCGGTACCGGCCGGCCATAGGTCCCCTGGACCCCAAACTTGGCACACATGTAGCCCCACTCTTCCTCTACAAGTGTGCAAAGTTTCATGTCCGGTGAACCTACGACCGGGGAGCACCGATTTTTCAAAACCGGGCACCCCTTCCATAGACTCCCATGTTAAACGGTCATTTCTCTGGTGAATTTGGGGACCCGGTACCGGCCGGCCGTAGGTCTCCTGGACCCCAAACTTGGCACACATGTAGCCCCACTCTTTCTCTACAAGTGTGCAAAGTATTTTGTCCAGGGGACCTACGGCCGGGGAGCACCGATTTTTCAAACCGGGCACCCCTTCCATAGACTCCCATGTTAAACGTCAGTCTAGTCATGGACACAGTGAGGCATGGACACAGTGAGGCAAAGTGAGGCACACCCTAGGCTTATACTCGAGTCAATAAGTTTTCCCAGTTTTTGTGGTAAAATTAGGTGCCTCGGCTTATATTCGGGTCGGCTTATACTCGAGTATATACGGTACTTATTTTCCACCATAATTTGCAAATAATTTCTTTCCAAATCAGACAATGTTTCCACATTTTGTCTCTCATAGTTGAGGTATACCTATGATGACAATTACAGGCCTCTCTCATTTTTTTAATTGGGAGAACGTGCACAATTGGTGGCTGACTAAATTCTTTTTTGTCCCACTGTATAGAATAAATATTTATATATAAAATGTGCTAAATTCATATATCACCATGAATACATTTTAAAAACTCCAGGGGGCACTGGATTGTCTGTTTGCCCACATGCTGGATGGCTTTTTCCACACATGTATCGATGCCTATTTATACTCCAATCATGTAAGTTCATAGTTTTAATAAAAGATATTTAGCAATACTTAACTATTATGAGTTTATTACTCTTCTTGCATTTATGTGGAATCTGGTCTGCAAGATTTGGTTTCACCTTCACAGATTCATACAAGAGTGGAGCAGTTGTCCCATGGGTGGATCTCCAAGCACGGTTTTAAGCTGACCAGAGATAGTTTGAATCTCGGCCAGTTCAGCAGAAACTGGCCTGATATTGGAAGCATGTATGGGCAGGCTGAATGTACCCAAGTTGATCGATCGGATTTTATGTGCGATTATTGCTAGCAGCTATTATAGCTGTGAACACAATGGCTCCTGTGGTTGCAGGAAAGAAAATCGCTCCATCTATGGCCAACCTTACCTTCTGTGTTTGGGGGTTTAAAAAAAAATGTATTGGCACCACGTGGTGTTATAATAGTTGATACATTCATGGTGGAGGAAAAAGAAAAAAATAAGTGTTTTTTGTACAGTCACATATGGACTAGTGTTTTTTTTTTTCATTATATATGAATTTTTCACATTTATTTAATGTACTGTATATCATATATAACACACATATACAAAGTAGCAATACGTGTAAATATGCATTCTTACAGATTTTATTTATATCACATCATTTTTGATCACAGATTTTGTTAGGAAGATTTGTTATAAGAGTTTGTTATTGTTATTTATGTTATAGACATTAAGGCTCCATGTACACTGAAGCTGATAAACTGCAGTTTATTGGCGTTTTTTTTAAAAAGCCCATTAACTGCACTCTATGTTAGCCTATGTGGTCATGTACACATAGCGTTTTTTAGCGTTAATGAGCAGTGGAGTTAATGGGCTTTTTTCTGAACGCAAGAAATTTGCGTTCAAAGTGCCGTTTTGCGGCTGGAAAAAACGCGCAAAACACTCAAAAACGCAGGTCGCCAGCGTTTTTTGATCTATTAAAAAAAAAAAAAAAAAAAAAGCTAAAAAAAGGGATTTTTATAACAGCTTACCTGTACAATCCTTTTCTTGGAGTACATCACGGGACACAGAGCGACTTAGTCATTACTAATGAGTTATATAGATTACTAGGGATGTCCCGATACCGATACTAGTATCGGTATCGGTACCGATACCAGGCATTTCCCCGAGTACTTGTACTCGGGGAAAATGCTCCGATGCTTCAGCCGATACTTGGGCAGTCAGTGATGATCGGTGCGGCGGGGGGAGTTACAAGCACTGATCACCGCTGTATAGATTTCAATACAGCCCGACAGCTTCTCCCGACCCCCCCCCCCCCTCTTTTCAGCTGTTTTAGTGAAATCTATACAGCGGTGATCGGTGCTTGTAACTCCCTCCAAAGCCGCACCGATCACCGCTGACTGTCCCTGTATCCTCCTCCAGTTCCCCCATCCGTGCTGCTCTCCCCCTTCACGCTCCGTGTCCCCCCCCCTCCATGCTGCTGATGTCCTTCGTCTTTCTGCTCCCCCCCCCCCCCCCGCTCTGTGTCCCCCCTCCATGCTGCTGCTGTCCTCAGCTCTGTGCCACCCTCCATATCCTCCTCCGCTGCCCTCTGTCAGGATGGAGAGCGGAGGTAGGAGCCGCTAAACCCGGCTCCTACCTTTTCCGAATGTACAGAGTCAGTGACTGACTCTGTCCATTCATATAACTGAAACATCGTAACCTGTGTTTACGATGCTTCAGTTTATGAATGGAGAGGAGCCGTTGTCTCCTCTCCATTCATTTTCAGTGCAGCTGAGAAAGGGACTGGGGAATCTGTTTCCCTAGTCCCTTTCTCTGTCTCAAAGGGGAGATGTCAGAGGTCTCAAAGGGGAGATGTCAGAGGTCTGTTAAGACCCCTGATATCTCACCAAAGCCCCCCAACAGGGCTAGAAATAAAAAAATAAATTGCAATAAATAATAAAAAAATAAATTGTAAAAAATAAAAAATAAATACACTGAGATCATCCCCCCCCCCCCCCCCCACTCCAACAAAGCATTGTAAAAAAACATGACAAAAAATTGTAAAAAAAAAATACTTGACGTAATTGTAGCCGTATTAGTGCAATTGTATTAGTGCAATTGCCGTATTAGTGCAATTCTCTAAAAAAAAAAAAAAAAAATTGTAAAAAAAATAAAAAATAATACTGACACATAAAAAAAAGGATCGGTATTCGGTATCGGCGAGTACTTGAAAAAAAGTATCGGTACTTGTACTCGGTCTTAAAAAAGTGGTATCGGGACAACCCTATAGATTACCTTCAGGTGTTGGCACTGGCCAATTCCAAACCGGAAGTACCCTCCCCTATATAAGCCCCTCCCATCCGGGAGCACCTCAGTTTTGTAGCCAAGCAATAAGTGTCCCAAAAGAGGGGTGGGAGCTCTGTGTCCCGTGATGTACTCCAAGAAAAGGATTTTACAGGTAAGCTGTTATAAAAATCCCTTTTTCTTTTTCGTACATCACGGGACACAGAGCGACTTAGTCATTACTAATGGGACGTCCCAAAGCAATGCCAAATGAGGGGAGGGATACAAAAGCTGGGCGCCATCAGGCATGAGGATCTTTTGCGGCCTGCAACACACTGCGCCCAAAGGCGACATCCTCCTGACTTCTAACGTCTACCTGGTAGAATCTAGTAAACGTGTGTACCGAAGACCATGTTGCGGCCTTACATACTTGAGCCAGGGAGGCCTGGTGATGCACTGCCCATGAAGTTCCAACTGCTCTTGTTGAGTGCGCCCTAACTTTGAACGGAGGCGGTCTCTTTCTCAAGCCATAGGCTTGTATTATGACCTGTCGAATCCACTTGGCTAAAGTGGATTTTGATGCTGCCTGACCCTTTTTAGGGCCTTCCGGCAGAATAAACAAAGTATCCGTTCTGCGAATCTGAGCAGTGGCTTTTAGATAAGCTTTAACTGCTCTTACTACATCCAAGGAATGTAATAACTTTTCCTCTACCGAGCTAGGTTTGGGGAAGGAAGAACCACATCTTGGTTCAAATGAAACCTCGATACCACCTTAGGAAGAAAGGCTGGATGAGGACGTAATACTACTCTGTCCTTATGGACAACCAGATATGGCTCCTTACAGGACAAGGCGGCTAATTCCGATACTCTTTTAGCCGAACAAACGGCTACTAAGAAAATCAATTTCCTGGTGAGAAGAACCAAGGAAATGTGTTGCAATGGTTCAAACGGTTGTTTCTGTAGAACTGACAGAACCAGGTTTAAGTCCCAAGGACATATGGGAATACTAACCGGAGGGCTAATACGCATCACTCCTTGTATGAAAGCTTTGACTAGTGAATGCGAAGCCAAGGGCCTTTGAAAAAATATTGACAAGGCCGAAATCTGACCCCTGATAGTACTCAAGGCCAGCTTCCTATCTACAGCCCACTGTAGGAAGTCCAAAATCCTCCCTATCACGTACTTACGTGGATGCCATTTCTTGGCCTCACACCACTTAATGTACGCTTTCCAGATCCTATAATAGATCTGCCTGGATACCGGCTTCCTGGCATTGATCATGGTAGATACCACAGAATTAGAGAGCCCTCTCTTTTTCAGAATGTGGGCTTCAATAGCCAGGCCGTCAAACCTAGGGCTGGTAAGGAAGGGTGATATATCGGTCCCTGCGACAGCAGGTTCGGACGATGTGGGAGGGTCCAAGGACTCCTCACTGACATTTTTACAATCTCCGCGTACCATGCCCTTCGGGGCCACGCTGGAGCCACCAGAATCACTGGTTTCTTTTCTACCCTGATTCTGCGGAGTAATCGCGGTAACAATTGTGGCGGTGGGAATGCATATATCAGCTTGAACTGATCCCAAGGGAACACTAGGGCATCCGAGCCGCAAGCTAGAGGATCCCTTGTGCGAGACACAAATCTGTCCACCTTTGCGTTGAATCTGGATGCTAGCAGATCTACATCCGGTGTTCCCCACCGCTGGCATATTGCCTGGAAAACCTCGGGGTGAAGAGACCATTCCCCCGGGCATAATTGTTGGCGACTTAAAAAGTCCGCTCTCCAATTTTCCACTCCTGGGATGAAAACCGCGGATATGGCTGGGACATATTTTTCTGCCCACTCCAGGATGCAATTTGCTTCCCTCTGGGCTGCACGACTCCTGGTGCCACCCTGGTGATTGATATATGCCACTGCTGTGGCATTGTCTGATTGAATTCTGACAGGGGACCCTTGGAGTTTGGATGTCCATGCTACTAGGGCATACCGGGCTGCTCGTATCTCTAAGAGATTGATGGGCAGGACCTTTTCTGCTTCTGACCACTTGCCCTGGAGAGACCATTGCTCCAGTACTGCCCCCCAGCCTATGAGGCTGGCATCTGTAGTGACTACCTTCCAAGAAACCGGACTGAAGGGTTTCCCTTTTTCCAGATTCTGGGGCACCAACCACCAATGGAGGCTTTTGCGAACGGAAGGGGACAGGGACATTGGTAAGTCTAAAGCCTGAACTTTTTTGTTCCAGGCTGACAGTATGGCCCTTTGCAAATTCCTTGAATGGAATTGACCGTAGGGTACCGCTTCGAATGAAGCCACCATTTTTCCCAGCAGCCTCATGCAGAGGCGTATGGATGGTTTTCTTTTTGTACCCACTAAGTGGGTCAAATCTTTTAAAGACGACACCTTCTCTGGAGGTAAGAAAATCTTTCTCTGATTTGAATCCAGCCTTAGCCCTAAGTATTCCAGACTTTTGACTGGTCTTAGAGCTGACTTGTCCCTGTTGATAATCCAACCGTGATATTCCAGATACTTGATTGTCTTGTGAATAGCTACTTCCAGCTTTTCCACTGAGTGGTCTATTAGTAGCAGGTCGTCTAGATATGCCATTATCGTTACACCCTGTGTTCTTAGATTGGCCAATAATGGGGCCAGAATTTTTGTGAACACTCGTGGTGCTGTGGCCAGACCGAAAGGTAAGGCTCTGAACTGAAAATGGCGCCCTTCTACTGCAAAGCGTAGAAATTTCTGGTGGGCCGGAAAGATGGGAATATGCAGATAAGCATCCTTTATGTCGATCGAGGCTAACCATTCCTGCCCTTGTAGGGCGGTGGCCACCGATCGGATCGACTCCATCCGAAAAGTCCTGATATTTAGGAACTTGTTTAGCCCTTTTAGATTTAATATGGGCCTCACGTCCCCATTTGGTTTGGGGACTTTGAAAAGGTTTGAGTAAAACCCGAATCCGCTTTCTTCCAGGGGAACCTTCATGATTACACCTTGGAGCAATAGTTGTTCTAGTGCCAGGAGGAGGGATCCTCTCTTCTGGGGATCTCTTGGCACGTTTGACCTCATAAATTGGGCAGGAGGAGTGCCTTTTAACTCCAGCTTGTATCCCAGACTTACTGCGGAGAGCACCCATCTGTCTCTGATGGTGTCCCGCCAGGTCTCTGAACAACTGAAGTCTTCCCCCCACCCGATTGAGTGGGGGCAACGCTTCATGCCTTGGGGGGAGGTTTTGTACCTCTCTTGATCCAGGGCTTCTTGTTACCCTGTGATTGTCCCTGATTTCTGCCCCCTGAATTTGACCGCGGAGGCCGTCGGAACTGCTTCACAGCCGATGTGCCCGGGACTGGAGAAGTAGGCCTCTTAAAAGAAGGACTTCTACCCTTGTTCTTAACCGGTAAGAGTGAACTTTTACCGGCAGAAATTTTCTGGATATATTTGTCCAGATCTTCTCCAAATAAGCGTTCTCCATGAAATGGGAAGCTAACCAGCAGTTTTTTACAGGGAGCTTCAGCAGACCAGTTTTTGAGCCACAGAAGCCTACGCATATGTACTATAGACAGCGTAAAGCGGGAGGCCTGTTGGATTGTATCCTTTATGGCGTCCACCGCAAAACACAAGGCTCTAGGCAGGTCAGCTAGGGCAAGAGCCTGCTGATCTGGCAAGTCCCTTAAGACTTGTTTCAACTGATCTTTCACTGCTTGGCAGACTCCAATCGCTGCTACCGCAGGTTGTGTCACCATGCTTGCTGTAGAGAAAGCAGATTTTAGTAAAGACTCCAATTTTTTATCTATTGGGTCTTTGAACATTGGAACATTATCTACTGGACATGTCAGTGATTTGTTAACAGAAGAGATGGCTGCGTCCACTGTAGGGACCCTCCATTTTTTTATGAACTTATCCTCCATGGGATAGATCACCGGAAATCTCTTGGGGGGAGCAAATATTTTATCAGGATGCTCCCAATCCTGGTAAATAAGCCCCTCTAATAAAGGGTGGATTGGGAAGGAACAGACAGCCTGGGGAGCTTTTAGCGACCCCAGCGAGGAAACCGTAGTGGATGGTGGTTCCGCCAGAGGCATTTTAAATGCTGATCGGACCATGTTAGTCAGAGACTGAACCCATAATCTTTCAGCCTGAGATGCTGAGAAAGGTTCTTCCACTGTTGATTCCTGCATAACTGAATCAACCTCATCCTGATCCCCTTCAGGTAGGTCGATCTCTGTGTGGGGCTGTTCCTCCACTAACAGGCACTCTGAAGGAGGAGACGGAGATCGGACGCGCTTTTCCTGTGACAGGGAAGCAGCGATCAATGCTGTTAATCTCTCTTCCAATCCTCCCAGAGTTGAGGATAAAACCTCCTCTGTTATATATACAGGAGCAGGTGGACTGGGGACAGCCGCAGCACCAGGCATTCCTGCGGGGTTTCTACGGCTACTGACCTCTGAATTCTCAGGGGAGATTGGTGCAGTACAAGCATGCCCAATATCCTCAGAGCCCGATGGAGACCCCTTTGGCTTCCTGGAAGACCTATTTCCGGAGCGTCTGGACGACATATCCTTTAAGCACAAAGCTGAGGTATTCCCGTCGTCATACACCAATTTTTGCTGGTAATAGTCTAACACAGTTGCTGCTATATACCAGCTGGTGTCCACTAAAGTGCCTTTCTATGGGGATGCCTGCATCAACCGCCTCTGTGTGCCACTGTTTGTTGCTAGCTCTGTTTGCATCCAGCTGACACTTGTACTGTGTCTTTTAACCATGCTGGGACGCCTGCACATGCGCAGAAGCGCCGCGGCGCGCATCGAGCGTCATCCACCCGCCCCGCCCCTTTTTTTTCATAGGAGGCGCGTGCACGCGCCCGTGCGCCATTGGCGCCCTTTTCGAAATCAAACAGGGACTAGGAGCCAGGGCCCTTTTTGCCGGAGGGCCTGTGCGGTGGATGAGCGCAGCAACAGGGCAGAGGAAGTGGATTCCCACAGAGAAACTTACCAACTGCCTGGATCTTTTGACTTGAAAAAAACAAAGATCCACATGACAAGAAAAATGGACTACAGCGGCCTCTAGTGGTTTAACACAGGTACCGCGGTCCCCCTTTTTTTTTTTTTTTCTTGACTACTATTAAAATTTTACATTTTCAGTAGTTACAGGCAAACACAGATATTTAGCGGGAATACCGTTAGGTAACAGACAGAAAGACAAATTAGGCTTGGGGGTCCCCCAATAGAACCAAGTTCCTGGGGGCCCCCACTTACCTGATCCCCGCCGCAGGACTTTGTTTGGTCCACAGAAGTCCAAACTTCACCTATCACGGCAGGCATTGTAATTAAACCTTCAGGGACCGGGTTCCCAAGGATTCCACTCCCCTGGACCTGTATAGCACCCTGCACAGACAACATCTTGGTCGTGGGTATGACCAGAGCTCTGGATCCCAGGGTCCAGCCCTCCTAAGAGAGGCATTACAGGCAAAACCTTGCTCTTCTGCTGCAAGGCCCGGGTACCGAACATTTAGCTATGAAGCTTTTTTGGTGGGATCCGGAACAGCTTACTAAGGCCCAAAAGAACCTGTACGCAAGCCCAGTGAAAACACATGTTACTCTTTGGCCAACACCTTAGACACTGGCAAAAAACTGAGGTGCTCCCGGATGGGAGGGGCTTATATAGGGGAGGGTACTTCCGGTTTGGAATTGGCCAGTGCCAACACCTGAAGGTAATCTATATAACCCATTAGTAATGACTAAGTCGCTCTGTGTCCCGTGATGTACGAAAAAGAAAACGCTAACACTGAAAAACGCTAATAAACGTTAGTAAAAAACACTGATAAAAGCTATATTTTAAAAGCAGCTTTTTCTGCCAGAAATCTGGCGTTCAAAATGACAGTTTTTGAGCTTCTGTGTCCATGGAGCCTTAGCAAATGCTTCTTTATTTTTGATCTGTATTTGTGTGGTTATTTGAAGGCTGCAGCTTTGTTATACAGATATATAGGGGTGAACATTTGGGTGCAGTGTAATTTGGTATAGATTAAGTTTGAACACTACCAGTGACCAACAATTTCTCAGATATTGAATGCAGCCACAGTTAGTATCATCCATTCACTTTACAGAAACCAAATAAAATATGGGGATTTAGAAGCCATCCATATTTACCTAACCTACAGACCAGCAACAGCCCAAAAGGAAAATGTTCTTCCTGCACGAGATAGTGTAAAGCTCCATTCAACTGAAATGACTAATAAAGGTGTGGCATGTAACTGAAGAATGTTGCATCTATTTAGGTGCTATACATTGGGTGGAGTGGCAATGCATTGTTGGTATGCAATGAACTTTACACATGTAAAACAGGATATGTTAAATTGGAGGTTCGGGTCTCAAGTCTTCTCCTGCATTCAGGAAGAAATGTTTAGCACAGTTTTTTTTTTTTTTTTTGCTGTTATTTCAGAGAAGTAAGTTATTTGAGAAGAAATAAAATAAACTAAAGCCCCGTACACACGATCGGTTTGACTGATGAAAACCGTCCGATGATGAAAACCGGTCTTTTTTCCCATCGGTTGTAAAAAATAGAACTTGTTTTAAAATTTTCCGATGGATAAAAAACCAATGGGAATTTCCGATCGTCTATGGGCAAGTCCATCGGTTAAAAAACCCACGCATGCTCAGAATCAAGTCAAGTCGGCGCATGCTCAGAAGCATTAAACTTCATTTTTCTCGGCTCATCGGAATGTTTTACGTCACCGCGTTTGGAACAGTCGGTTTTTTGACTGATGGTGTGTGGCCAAGACTGATGAAAAACAGTTTCATCGGATTTCCGATGGACAAATCCATCGGATGAAAATCCATAGGTTATCCGATCGTGTGTACAGGGCTTTAGAGTTACAACTATTATCAAGTACAATGCAGATGACAATGAAAATAATAAAATGTTTTCCTCTGTTTACTCTTGCTTAGTAGCAAAATATCAATATTTCAGTTTACCATTTGACCTCTAGAAGAATTATTTTTTTACTTTCTGCTATAAAAAATGTCCGAAAAAATAAATTGAGAAAAAAAAAAAAAAAAAAAAAATCGAATTTCTTAATAAATTTCAAAAATCATAATAAATTTAGGTCAATATGTATTCTGCTACATATATTTCTGGTCAAAATAAAATCCCAATATTCGTATATTGATTGGTTTGCGCAAAAGTTCTAGCGTCTACAAACTATAGGGCGATCAAAGGGTTAACTGTGTGCCTAGCCTATATCTACGTGATCCAGTGCACAGGTGCTGCCCTGTAGCAGTAAAACCACTATAGGGTAGACCTGAAGTGGTTAAAGGGTAACCAAATCTGGTACCTTTTGCACAATATAAATAAAAATCGTTATAGTTTTGTGACAGTCTGACAGTGTACACGCTGTCAAAAAATAAATAAAAAAATGGCCAATGACTACCGCCAGGTGGTTAGAAAGGGAGTCTAATACCCCGTACACACGGTCCGACTTTTGCCCGGCCAGAATCACATCGGAATTCCATTGAGTAAAAGAGAACATGTTCTCTATCTAAACTCAGACAGAATTCCTCGGAATTTCAGATGGAAAAAGTCCGATGGGGCATACACATGGTCGGAATATCCGATCGTGTGTACAAGGCATTAGGCCCGGTTCGAATCTCGGCCAGTTCAGCAGGAGTCGGCTGAGATATGAACCGTTAATGGGCAGGCTAAATGTACCAAGTTGATCAAACAACTTGGGTACAACCAGCCTGCCAGATTCTCTTGCAATTATGCTAGCGGCTGCTATAGCGGGCTAAACAGTAACTGCATCTCTCCCTTATCAGCCATTCAGGTACCAGAATACAAAAACAGTGGAGATCGATTTTCTCTTGTTCAGCTTGCATTCATAATAGTCTCCAGTATTTGGTTCAGCTAAAAACAGGAGAAATTATCTGGGAAATTGTATATATATATATATATATATATATACATACATACATACATACATACATACATATATATACACATACACACACACATATACACACACACACACACACACTTTTTATGGTTCCCAGATCAAGTTCTCCTGCATTTAAATATATCTGTGTTTACATGTGCTTAGACCAGCGGTCTCAAACTGGTGGCCCTCGAGCTGTTGTAGAACTACTAGTCCCATCATGCCTCTGCCTGAGATGCTTGTAACTGTCAGCCTTGCAATGCCTCATGGGACTTGTAGTTTCGCAACAGCTGGAGGGCCGCTAGTTTGAGACCCCTGGCTTAGACGCTTACAGGGTATCTAACCTGCCCGTGGACACAGAGAATTATACCACCAAAAATCACTTTATTTATTACAGGTACTTCTATAGCGCTGTCAATTTATGCAGCACTTTACATATTTATATTGTATATACTTCAGTCCCTGCCCTCAAGGAGCTTACAATCTAAGGTCCCTAACTCACATTCATACCTACAGTACACATACTAGGGCCAATTTAGACAGGAGGCAATTAACCTACCTGCATGTTTTTGGAGTGTGGGAGGAAACCAGAGTACCCAGAGGAACCTACACAGGCACAGGGAGAACATGCAAACTCCAGGCAGGTAGTGTTGTGGTTGAGATTTGAACCGACAACCCTAGTGCTGCTAGGCAGAAGTGCTATCCACTTAGCCACTGTGCTGCCTGATGATATATGCGTTCAGAAATGTCCTATAAACTATATTAGCACACGTTTGCCAGTGTGAATGAGACCTACTTTTGGAGCATTAGTGAAAAAAAAAAAATAATAATAATATATATATATATATATATATATATATATATATATATATATATATATATATCTGTCCAGACATTCACTGCCCAATATCAAGAAAGTGACTGATTCGAGTCTCACTTGCAACAATCGGGCAGTGTACCAGTTAAATCCTGACCAATCACAGCACACAGAATGAGCTGTAACTGTAAATTATCTCATCTAAAACACACAGGTTGTTTAGTAAGTGCATAACTCCATGGGGTTTATTTACTAAAGGAGTATAAATAATCACCCATCTAGCTATCACTGCAGTCATCCAAGCATTTTTTTTTTTTATAGTTTCCCTTGCACATGACAGGGTATTCAAAATAAATGTAGCTTCAAGTTAAAGTGGTGTTACTTGAGAAGTTTGGGAATAAAAAAAATTAATAAAAAAAATTAGGGCTGTGGAAATGAACTATTAATTCCTCGATAAATTTTTTTGATCGATCAAAATTATTTTGATCGGTACTCACCTCTCCGCCGGCTTCCGGGTCTTCAGGGAGTTCCGTTGGAGATCCGGTAACGTCAAGGACACTGGCGGGGCTTGCCGTGTCCATCTGAAGGGCTCCTTTGCTGTGCCTTCATATCTGCATGCCAGCGGGACCTTACTATCTGCCACACGCAAGGCCTGTTACACTTCCCTCTATCACCCTGGGATTCTACAGCCATCCACTGGGAGTTGTGATAGTTTCCTTCATGGGACATCTACATGCCGACAGACTGATGTTAGCCCCTTCTCATCTGGATTCAGCAGTGGTATCATTGTACACATTTTTATACCAGTATCATACTTAGCTACATGTTTTTATGACTGCTTTTGCTACCGTTTGGTATTACTCGCACCATTTTTACAGTTTATGTAGCTACATCGATTTTATCTCCAGTGCAATATTTATTTTGTTACCTACTTGAAGACTATAAAAAGTTTTAATGCTATTCCCATCGAGTGCTGCCTTTGTGTGTTTTTTGTATCCTGCTATCCATTTTTCCACTGGTTGGTAGCTGCACTGATCTGTATGTGCGTTATAATTAATCAAAATTAGTCGATTAATCGATTAAAAATAAATAAATAGATTAATCGAACACGAAAATTAGAATTAGTAACTGCCCTAAAAAAGATACAAAACCGACCTCTATTACTGCAGCGGTCCCCCAGCACTCTAAAGGGGTGTAGACACAATCAGATATTCCGACAACAATTGTGTGATGGAAGGGTTTTGTCGGAAAATCTGACCGTCTGTATGATCCATCAGACAATTGTTGTCGGAATTTCCGACAACAAATGTTGGATAGCCATGCTCTCAAATTGTCCGACAACAAATGTGTTCTGTCGGATCATCCGATCGCGTGTACACAAGTCCGTCGGACTAAAATCCAAAGTACAAACACGTATGCTCCGAACCAATGCTAACCATCAGACAACATTCGCAGAAATTGCCACGTAGTTTCGTGAATGTTGGCTGAAAAAGTTAGCGGCCAACACCCTTTGGACAAAATTCCACGTATTTGCCCAACAGAAATCTGATCGTGTGTACGAGGCTTAAGACTGAAAAACTAAGCAATCAAATGATCGCTGAACGCTCACAGTTTAGAGCAGTTAGGCCACTTTCACACTGAACTGCCAGTAAAAACACCAAGCGCTTTTGAATCGCTTTTCAGGCGCTTTTGAAGAGCTTTCCTTTCATTTCAATGGAGAGGGAAGTTTTTCACAGCCCTGCCAGCACACTGCCCCAGTGTGAAAGCATTCATTGATTTTAATGGAAATAAGTTTGTGAGCTTTTTAGGCCCTATTTTTAGCATGAAAGTGCCTGAAAAGCGCCTCAGTGTGAAAGTGGTCTTACTGTCAGTCACCTACTCTCTGCTCTGACCCTCCTCTGCTCACTCGAACACTAGGCTGGAGAGGGCTCTGCCAGTCAGACATCTGGGTGGATCCTGACATTATTGTTGGGATCCTTCCAGAACCTGGAGAAGCTCTGTGATGTTAGCCCACTGATGGCGGATTCTGGGTCACAAGAAAGCAAAAGTGCACGCCTGTGACACAGAATAGAAGTATGACCAAAAAAGCTTTGGCCACACTTTTCTTTTAAACCCATAACCAACATTTTGTATGCTGAAATATTCCAATTCTTAAAATATGGTGGCTGCATTCTTTTTTACCTGGTGATCTGGCCAGCCAAGTTTGTTGTTTTTCAATGGAACAAGCCATCCAGCAGATGTAACAGTTAGAGCACAGCCATTTAACACTGACAGGGGTGCTTACAATGATCAACTTATATGCAAGAAAAAAATCCCAAAAGGAAAAAAAAAACTGCTGTTTTTACTGCTTAAAATGCGTGAGCTGGGGTTCAATTTGTTGGTGCATCTAAATCTGCTAGCACATCTAACACTCCCCTCTCCCCAGATTAATAATCCTGCTGTCCAAAGGCGTCTGTTGCTCCTAAGATGTAGGCACCCTAGTATTGGAAGGGTTTTTAAGAACAATGGGGTGGACCCTAAAAAAGTCGCACATCTAGGTGTTCTGGAGTAGAGTGGCAACCTCAGCCTGGATACCAACCATGCTGCTTAGTCATGGGGTTGGAAGGGTTTTACTGACCAGGTGAAAACAGAAGGAAAAAAAAGCCTAGAAAGAAGAAAACTAATGCAATCACCACATCTAAGGAATATTATGCTGCAATATATTAAAGGTTTGGTTTTGGGATTTAATACTACTTGAACATTCTCTAGTAAAATCAACCCCTATGGGTGTCACACATTTTACACACTGGTTTAAGTAGGTGTATACTTCTGTTTTCAGAGTTTAAAGCTTTATTTATGGTTTGTATTTAGCCAACAGCAGTATTTTTTTTGTACAGATAGCAGAATGCCTCTGCTTACCTGGCAGACACTGGATCAACGGTTATCATCCATCCTTGGTATTCATACTTTTCATCAGCCGTGACTTTTACCTCTTTGTTGACATAAGACTGCCATTCCATGGGAGTTTTATCAAGCCAATTAGTCATGTTTTGTTTTTTCCCCTTTTGCTGGGAGGAAACGTAACCAAAAGCATTAATCAAAAAAAAAAAAAAAAAAAAAAGAACAATACAGCTCAAAATGGCAATGTAATAGAGTGTATGCACACCCTTCAGGTGACACACCATAATAAAATGCTAATAGGATTCTCAACAAATGTAGATACCTTCTTTTTAATATACTTTATATTGCTTTACATATTGTATAGATGCAACAACTACAAATAATTAAATATATTAAAAACAAAAACACCTAAATGAACCAAACAAAATTCAATCAGTGTGTGGACCTACGGGCACCACTACACCCCACATCCTTTGAATGAAATCTTAAAGGAGCCAGGCAGAAAGATGTTAGCCAATCACTATACCAATGTCAGCCAATCACCACTACGGGTGGCTGGAGGCCAGTAAAAAACCTGTTAGACTTACCGGTAACGGTATTTCTACGAACCTTCCAGGACGGCACACCTGAGAGATGAGGGCTCCTCCCTACAGGAAACACAATCAATTGTCAGCTTGTTATAAGGCCCCACCCTTCCCCCTGATCCCCAGTATGCAATAAAGTAATACTGAACTGGTTCACAAGGGACATAGCTCCATATAGGTACTTATCACCTAGCTTTTAGCTTATCTTTCCCTCCACATAGGGCCTGCCGTCCTGGAAGGTTCGTAGAAATACCGTTACCGGTAAGTCTAACGTAGGTTTTCTCCTATCACCTTCCAGGACGGCACACCCGAGAGGATAATCAAGTAACCACAGGCCTACCTTCAGGGTGGGACCACAGCTTGTAGGACCTTCCGGCCGAAGGCCAAGTCTTGCTGTGACAACACTTCCACACGATAGTGCTTCAGGAACGCATGTTGACTGGACCAGGTGGCCGCGCTGCGGATTTGTTCCCAGGAGGCCCCTGCTTTTTCAGCCCAGGAAGCTGCTAGTGATCTGGTTGAATGAGCTTTGACTTTAGCTGGTGCTGGTATCCCAGAACATTCATAAGCTCTAGAGATAGCTTCTCTGATCCACCTGGAAACTGAGGCTTTAGAGGCCTGAAGTCCCTTCCTGGGTCCAGTGTACAAAATGAGCAGATGGTTAGATCTCCTAAAACTTTTTGTTCTCTCTAGATAAGGTGTCTCCTTACCTACGTCCAGACAATGAAATTTATTTTCTTTTTTGTTTTATCACAAAAGGACGGCAATATTATGTCTTGCGTCCTATGAAATAAGGATGCTACTTTTGGAAGATACAAGGGATCTTCTCTGAGGGTGACTATCTGGCTGTACCAGTAGAAATAGTTCCTTCATGGACAGTCCCTGCAAATCTCCTACCCTCCTGGCTGTAGTAATTGCTAACAAAGATGCTATTTTTAAAAGTTAGAAACTTAAAAGGGAACCTCTTCTATAGGTTCAATTGGGTGTTTAGATAATGCCTCTAACACCGTAGTCAAGTCCCAAGGTAGAAAACTACCTTTAAGGACCGGGGAAACTCTTTCCCTTGCCAACAGAAAACGCATAATGGAGGTCCTCTTTTGCCAGTCTTTTCTCAAGATAGACTGAGAGGGCCGCTATTTGAACCTGAAGGGTACTGACTGTTAGGCCTTTGTCTACTCCGTCCTGGAGGAACTCCAGGATAACCGGAACAGAAGTGGAGGTCATCTGTCTTTCTTTACCCCAGGAGCAGAAAGTCTTCCAAACTTTCAAGTAAATCTTTTTAGTCACTAGTTTTCTACTCAGAAGGAGGGTACTTATTACCTTTTCTGAGCAGCCTTTACGTTTCAGGATCTGGCGCTCAGTAACCAGGCCGTCAACTGGAAAAATTCCGGCTTCGGGTGTAGTACTGGTCCCTGTCTGAGAAGATCTGTCCTGTACTGGAGCTTCAGTGGTTCCGCTACTGCCATGGATCTACAGGTCCTTCTCAAAAAATTAGCATATTGTGATAAAGTTCATTATTTTCTGTAATGTACTGATAAACATTAGACTTTCATATATTGTAGATTCATTACACACAACTGAAGTAGTTCAAGACTTTTCTTGTTTTAATATTGATGATTTTGGCATACAGCTCATGACAACCCAAAATTCCTATCTCAAAAAATTAGCATATCATGAAAAGGTTCTCTAAACAAGCTATTAACCTAATCATCTGAATCAACTAATTAACTCTAAACACCTGCAAAAGATTCCTGAGGCTTTTAAAAACTCCCAGCCTGGTTCATTACTCAAAACCGCAATCATGGGTAAGACTGCCGACCTGACTGCTGTCCAGAAGGCCATCATTGACACCCTCAAGCAAGAGGGTAAGACACAGAAATAAATTTCTGAACGAATAGGCTGTTCCCAGAGTTCTGTATCAAGGCACCTCAGTGGGAAGTCTGTGGGAAGGAAAAAGTGTGGCAGAAAATGCTGCACAACGAGAAGAGGTGACCGGACCCTGAAGAAGATTGTGGAGAAGGACCGATTCCAGACCTTGGAGGACCTGCGGAAGCAGTGGACTGAGTCTGGAGTAGAAACATCCAGAGCCACCGTGAACAGGCGTGTGCAGGAAATGGGCTACAGGTGCCGCATTCCCCAGGTCAAGCCACTTTTGAACCAGAAACAGCGGCAGAAGCGCCTGACCTGGGCTACAGAGAAGCAGCACTGGACTGTTGCTCAGTGGTCCAAAGTACTTTTTTCGGATGAAAGCAAATTTTGCATGTCATTCGGAAATCAAGGTGCCAGAGTCTGGAGGAAGACTGGGGAGAGGGAAATGCCAAAATGCCTGAAGTCCAGTGTCAAGTACCCACAGTCAGTGATGGTCTGGGGTGTCATGTCAGCTGCTGGTGTTGGTCCACTGTGTTTTATCAAGGGCAGGGTCAATGCAGCTAGCTATCAGGAGATTTTGGAGCACTTCATGCTTCCATCTGCTGAAAAGCTTTATGGGGATGAAGATTTCATTTTTCAGCACAACCTGGCACCTGCTCACAGTGCCAAAACCACTGGTAAATGGTTTACTGACCATGGTATTACTGTGCTCAATTGGCCTGCCAACTCTCCTGACCTGAACCCCATAGAGAATCTGTGGGATATTGGGAAGAGAAAGTTGAGAGACGCAAGACCCAACACTCTGGATGAGCTTAAGGCCGCTATCGAAGCATCCTGGGCCTCCATAACACCTCAGCAGTGCCACAGGCTGGTTGCCTCCATGCCACGCCGCATTGAAGCAGTCATTTCTGCAAAAGGATTCCCGACCAAGTATTGAGTGCATAACTGAACATAATTATTTAAAGGTTGACCTTTTTTGTATTAAAAACACTTTTCTTTTATTGGTCGGATGAAATATGCTAATTTTTTGAGATAGGATTTTTGGGTTTTCATGAGCTGTATGCCAAAATCATCAATATTAAAACAAGAAAAGGCTTGAACTACTTCAGTTGTGTGTAATGAATCTAAAATATATGAAAGTCTAATGTTTATCAGTACATTACAGAAAATAATGAACTTTATCACAATATGCTAATTTTTTGAGAAGGACCTGTAAGGCTTGCAAACCAAGCTCTCCTTGGCCACCAGGATGCTATCAGGAGGATCTGGCCTGGAGATCTGCTGAGCTTCTGAAGGACCCGCGGAATCAAGGCTAAGGGTGGGAAGGCGTATGCCAGCCTGTAATGCCAAGTCTGAGTCAGTGCATCTAGACCTTCTGGCTCCTTCTCTTGGGAAATTGAGAAATATCCCTTTACTTTTCTGTTTCGCCGGTTGGCAAACAGGTCTATTTCGGGATTTCCAAAGCACTGTACCAGGCCTTGAAATACCTCAGGGTTTAGTTCCCAATCCCCTTGTCTTACCGCCTGAGGAAGTCTGCCTCGGTATTGCTTGTCCCCTTTATGTGGATGGCAGAAATGGAGAGAACCTTTCCCTCGGTCCAATCCAGAATCTCTTTGGATAGTTCTAATAGGGGTCTGGACCTGCTGACTCAGGTAGGCTACCACCGTGGCGTTGTCGGAGCTTACTTGAACCTCCTTGCCCATGATGTTTTTCTGAAAGGCTTTTAGGGCTTCCCCTACTGCTTTGAGCTCCCTGTAGTTGGATGACATCCAACCTAGTGAGTTGTTCCATTGCCCCTGGGCTTTCTCTTTCCCCAGGTGGGCTCCCCTCCCCCAGGAACTGGCATCGGTGGTGACCTTTACCAGATTCCACTGGGCCCACGGTCTGCCTCCTTTCAGGTTCCTCGGTATTGTCCACCACTCCAGGGAGGACAGGACTTGAGGGGTCAGCAGTATCTCCTGATCCAAGGACTCCTTTTTGTCCCATGAGGACAGGAAGAAGAAATGAAGTGTCCTTGAGTGGAGTTGTGCCCAGACTATTGCTGGTATACACGCCGACATCAGGCCTAGGGTTCTTAGTACTTCTCTTCTGGAGTTTGACAGGGTCTTTATCAGATCCCCTACTGATGAAGTTAGTTTTGCCACTTTGTCTTCTGGCAAGAAGAGCTTCTGCAGCCTTGTGTCCACTATGTAGCCCAGAAAGGTCTTGACCAGTTCAGGTTCGAGGGAGGATTTTTCTGTATTGATTATCCAACCCAGGTTTTCCAGGAATGAAATTGCTTTGTTGGTATCTAACCTGACCTGGGGGGCAGTTTGTCCGGAGATCAGTAGATCGTCCAGGTAAGGAATTAGGTATATACCCTGGAGATGTAGAAAGGCTACTACCTCTGCTAGGATTTTTGTAAAAATCCTTGGACTGGCTGTTAGCCCGAATGGAAGGACTTTGAATTGCCAGTGAAAAATCTCTCCTTTGACTACTACTGCGAACCTCAAGTATGCCTGATGTTCCTCGTGAATTGGCACATGCAGGTAGGCATCATTGAGGTCTAGGATCGTCATGAAGGCTTCTTTCATGAGGTTTTTGCGTACCGAGTAGATACTGTCCATAGTAAACTTTTTGTATTCCAGATACCTGTTCAGGTTTCTTAAGTTTACTATTAGCTGGTACTTCCCCGATGGCTTGCAAACAACAAATACGTGGGAATAGAATCCCTGGTATTGTTGTTCTTTTGGTACTGGTACCACCACCTGCTGTTCTACCAATTCCTGGATGCCTTCCAGGAGGGCAGATCTTTTTAGGGCATCCCTGGGGGGGATGTGTCAGAGTGATCATAGAGGGGGTTTTGCCAGAAATTCCAACTGATAACCTTCTCGCAGGATCTGGCAAATGTAAGTGCTGTCCGAAATCTTTTCCCAATGAGTAACAAAGTGGGACAGTCGACCCCTCACTCTGATCTTGGCGTCACTTAGTCTCTTTGGCACCAACTTTGGGGGAGATAAACAGAATATTGTTCTTTGGCTTCCCCCTGCCATAACCCCACCGTTTGTTGGGTTCCTTTTTGGTTCTATGCTGTTGTTGTTGCCCTGTGGGGCTCTCGAAATTTTTTTCTTAAATCTTTATTTTTTGGGTTTTACTGGAAACTTTTTACCCTTTTCGGATGACCTTGACAGAACGTCGTCTAGACCCTGGCCAAACAGCAGTGAACCTTGAAAAGGGAAGGCCACAGTTTACCCTTAGATGTCATATCTCCTTCCCAGGCCTTAATCCAGACAGCTCTCCTAGCTGAATTGATTAAAGCTGCCGTTTTAGCTGAGGCTCTTGCGGATTCAATAGCAGCATCTGCAAGATAAGCAACAGCTTTTCCTATGACTGTCAGGGAATCAATAACGCTTGGTAAGCTTCTCCACCCAGGAATCTGTATTCCTGGCTATGCAGGCTGCCGCTAAGGCTGGACCTATGGCTGATGTGTTAGCCTCCCAGGCCTTCCTAAGAAGGATTCTGCTCTGCGGTCTAGAAGATCTTTAATACTGTCTGCGTCCTCAAAAGGAGAGGTCAGATAACTTAGTGACTTGAGACAAAGCTGCGTCCAAATTTGGGAGATTAAAAAATATCTCATCAGTCTGGTTAAAGGAAAATTTCCTTTTCCAGGCCTTTTTGTCTGAAAATCCTTCTTTTCAGGCTCCTTCCATTCCTGTAAGACCAGTGGTGGAGTGGGAACACCCTAGACTCAGATTTTCCAAGCCCCCTATAGACCCTGTCCTGTGCTGAGGTTACTTTAGGGCAGGGATATGCAATTAGCGGACCTCCAGCTGTTGCCAAACTACAAGTCCCATGAGGCATAGCGAGACTCTGACAGCAGCAAGCATGACACCCAGAGGCAGAGGCATGATGGGACTTGTAGTTTTGCAACAGCTGGAGGTCCGCTAATTGCATATCCATGCTTTAGGGGTTTCTGGAATCTCCCCTGTGGCATAGATTGCCTGTAAGAGTCCATCCAGATCTTCTACAGCAAAGAGGTGTCTACTTAGTCTTATCTCCTCCTGAGACTGGCTTAAGGATTCTATATCAAACTCCCCCTCTGAGCTGTGACCGGATCTGGCTAGGCTTTTTATCTCCCTCCTTTCTTCCTCTGCTTCCTCTACCTGCTCTAGAGGAGGTGGTTGTGAGGAGGGCACTGTAAAAAGGCTTTCTTGGGAGGATGTGCCTTCTCCAAGGGTAAGCTCCTCTGTGTCAGGACCTTGGGTTGCTGACTGTCCAGCGGCATCACGGAAAGCTTTAACTGTTGCCAGCATTTCTGTCTGCATAGATGCATTTTTTCCATCATTGCAGAAGCCTTCTTCCCTGCTAAATTATTTATACATTTATAGCAAAAGGCCTTCGAGTGGGACCTAGGGAGTTTATCCCCACAGTTCCCGCATCTTTTAGAGGAACTAATCCCTGTCGCGGTACTAAGGCCTCCTGGGTTCCGCTGGGGGTTTTTGAAAGACAAGAGATATAATACGCATGCATAACATTGCCTTGTCTTTCTTAGGACTGCAGGTTTGTACTGGGGAGGGGAAAGGGTAAGTGAGAAGTGAAGTCCAGTTCCTGTTCTGGCTGGTCCCGGGATTTCAGATCCCTAAGGGCCAGGAACTCTCACTGCCTTTCTCCCTCCCTTTCCAAGGGGGTCTTGTACTCACCGGTCCCCGACCTGGATCTGCCTGCAGTCGCAGTGGCCTTCTCTTCCTCTTGCTCCATGAGGAGGTTGGCTGGGTCCTGGGCTGCAAGTACCGCTAGAGAGTCTGGTACCGTAAGCCGACCGCTTTCCGCCGTGTCCACACCGCTCTCCACGCGGTCTCCCAGCGTTCTAGCACTTTCGGGTTGCACTGTGTCAGCGGCGCCGCCCACTTCCTGTGACGCGGCCATTTATGAACGAGGCTTGGAGAACAGTGCTTCCTGTATAGAGAACCCGGAAGTGAGGAGAGCGGCTTGGTGGCAGCGTTTTTGAACTACAGCGATGGTCCATACTTGAGGCGACCTGTGGGAAGGACAGAAGCCTACAGGTTAGTTCAGCCCTCCCAGGCCTCCCTAAAACCTGTCTCAACAGGGGTACCATCAGACCCTCCCCGGTCTATAGGTTCTCAAAAAAAAAGTTGCTGTGTTCGGGAGAAAAACAATCAATACTGAGGATTGAGGGGAAGGGTGGGGACTTATAACAAGCTGTCAATTGATTGTGTTTCCTGTAGGGAGGAGCCCTCATCTCTCAGGTGTGCCATCCTGGAAGGTGATAGGAGAAATAGGCAGTTGAGTTGTGGTTTTGCTGTTCCCAAATCGAAAAACTGCAGGTTAATATGGCCAACAGCTATGCTAGTACACATTGCTGAGGACAAATTCTACCACATGTCACATTTGCCACACAGTACTTCAAGTTGCAACATTGCATTTCAATAGAAAGTCACCCTTCAGCTGAAGAAAAAGCACATTCAGGAGGTGGCAACTCCTGATAGAACACTCCCTGCAAGGTTTTTAATATCCATTCCTAGTCTCATGTCAATTATTCTATATACAATGTATACTGCTGTCCCTATGTAGTAATAAAGAAAATGTTGCTTGTCCTAAGAATTAAAGTGGAGTTTCACCCAATAATGGAACCTCCGCTTTTCGAAATCCTCCCCCCCCCCCTCTGGTGTCACATTTGGCACCTTTCAGGGGAGCAGATACCTGTCTAATCCAGGTATTTGCTCCCACCTCCGGGCATAGATAGCCACGGATATCTACACCACGTCGTCGTCGCCCCCCCACTGTCTTCTGGGAGACACAGGTCCCAGAAGACAGCAGGGACCAGTGAGGAAGCGCAGCACGACTCGCGCATGTGCAGTAGGAAACCAGGCTGTGAAGCCGCAAGGCTTCACTTCCTGATTCCCTTACCGAAGATGGCAGCGCCTCTACCCGAGAGACAGATCGGCTTCGGGTGCCGACATCGCGGGCACCCTGGAAAGGTAAGTGTCCATATTTTAAAAGACAGCAGCTGCAGTATTTGTAGCTGCTGACTTTAAAAAAAAAAAAAAAAAATTGGCGGAACTACTTTGTAGCAATCGTAAACCCCCAATGCGGAAGTTGTACCTAGAGGTAAGCCTAGAATAAGGCTTACCTCTAGGTACAGTAAATATTGCCTAAACGTGTGCCATTTAGGAGATATTTACCTTGTAGTACATCAATAATGTCATTGGCGCATGCGCTGTGAAGAAACGGCCCTTTGTGCCGTTTCCTAGACTAGCGAGTGCAATGACTGGCGTCACCCGCCGTGAGTGACGTCACGCGACTCCGGCCAGTCACTGAGCCAGAGTCTTTGCCCCGGAAGGAAGAGAGGGGGGGAGAGATAGATGCAACCACCAGCGGGGAGATTGCGGGTTTTGTTTGCAGGTAAGAGGCACATAATATGCTAGTATGTGATGCATACTAGCACCTTATGCTTTTACTTTGCAGGGAACTAAAGAAAAAAAATACATCAGGGTTTACTTCCTCTTTAAGAGGTGAACAAGCGGTTTGGCACACTATACAGCAGAAACAATACTTCCTTTACTGCATGCTGGGTGAGCATATAATAAATAAATAAATAAAAAAACATTTATCAAAACTGGAGCAGCTGTACGTGCCAACCAATCAGCTTCTAGCTTTCATTATCAAACCTTTAACTGGACAAGCTGGAGACAGAAGTTGATTGGTTGCCATGCACAGCTGCTGCAGCTTTGATAAACCCCACCATGCTCTCTAATCTCCCATCACTTGTATATGACTTCAGTGCACATAATTGTACCCCAGTGATCTCCTGACCTGTCTGGAAACCAATGTGCTCAGTGCAGACACACACCTCCCCTCTACCATCAGAGATTAGCCTTCTGTGAAAAGGATGATGCAAACATCACATCCGGGTGAACTACCCACAATGCCGCGGTTTGTAGTTTTCTTACGGTGTGCAGAATGGGCGGGGATTCCTGTGCTGCTTCCTAGTAAAAGAACATTTCCTGTATGACTACGGAGCTGATTGTGTGCGGAATGCGGATTGGCCCTGCCAATCCCAATGTTCTTGGATACAAAGCATCAGTTTATGTTTTTCTATGACAAGTAGATCTGTATAGGTAAGTATTTTCTAAATGTAAGAAGATTTCAAATACCTTTCAGGCTGAGGGGGAGGTTAGACGGGCATCCCCGTCTTCTTTTGTATTTTCAGGTGTTGGGGTCCATTCACACTGCATTGGGCAGCTATTTCATTGCAGTCCCACCACATGACAAGAAAAATATCTTTTTTTTTTTTTTTGTTTGTTTTTTTCCAGCGCAGTGTGAAGCAATCCACCGCATCACACCACGCAGTGGCCAATAATACTTAATGAAGTATTACTGTGTGACATTTCAATAACTTTTGTTTAAAAAAAAGTGAGCGGTGCGCCCCAATCAGCGTATCAGCCATCCTATTGCATCGCAACTGCTGTGTTGTATCACAGCGCCCTGGTGTAAATAGACCCCTTGGGCTGGGTTCACACTAGTGCGATGCCAGACATCGCATGTGATTTGCACTGCATTGCACTGCAATGTAAATTCAGCCATGCAAACTGTATGGCTGAAATCGCATAGAATTCGCACCAAAATGGTGCAGGACCCTTTTTTTTTTTTTTTTTTGGGTCGGCACTGGAATCGGCTAGCATGGGTGTGAACACCCATACGATCCAATTCCTGTACCTTTTCACAGTTCGCACTGCGAACCGATTTGGAGGTGTCATTAACTTTATATTGACACTCGCATCGGTTTGCAGATGTCAGTGTGAACCACCTGTGATTCAGGTGCTATGCGGGAACTTGTACAGGAATCACAGGCTTTCCCACATCAGACCACTGTGAACTCAGCCTTACTGGCTGGATTGCACTCGTATCACACAAATCATATTGTTTTCATACATTGACTATTGTATTTTTAAACTCTCCACATACCTTTTGCATGATCTTGTTTAGACCTACCACATGTAGCTCAAGGGCCTGCCTGAGTAGATACAGGTTGATTGGATAAATTAGGTAGGTTCTCCTATTGCACAATTTTGGTAAATCTTAAGTGGATTGTACAGAGATTGAATAATCAGATTGTAACATTGTAACATTTAGCCCACGTTCACATTGTTCCGATTTGACGTGTCAAATCGGCAGCTGTTGCCGGTGTCCTGTCGAGAAATGCCCCTTGCTGAAGAATGCCCGCCTGGTACTGCGCAGTACAGAGCCGCTGAAAGCTTCCGAACATTGGAATTTACGATCAGCTGTAGACTGCGCCTGCGCACAATAGCTGACATTGTGCCACACGCTCCCGATGCTCGTGCAACTCTGCAAGGGGCGGATGTCTTCATGATGAGTGCGTGTGAGGGGCAGATGCCTACAGAAGGGGGCGTATTTTGTATTGATGGACAGTGCTGCTAAGATGGGGGCAGAATATTTCCCGAAACTCAAACACATCTCCTAACAAATATATCTCTGCTATTCTTCCTACACACAAATTCCGCCCCCTTCTTAACAGCACTGCCCATCATTACACAATACGCCCCCTTCTGTAGGCATCCGCCCCTTATAAGGCGGCCATCATGATGAAATCCGCCCTTGCAGAGTTGCACGAGCATCGGGCACAATGTCGGCACAATTGTGCGCAAGCGCTGTCTACAACTGATCGTAAATTCCGATGTTCGGAAGCTTTCCGCGGCTCCGTACTGCGCAAGCGCAGTACCAGGCGGGCATTATTCGACAGGGGGCATTTCTCGTCAGAACACCAGCAATAGCACCGACCAAATCGGTGCGACGCCGACTTTGGGGCGCCGCACCGATTCCAAAAAAGTAGTTCCTGCACTGCTTTTGGCCACTTCGGGTGAGATTTCAATAGACATCTGTGCAGGAATCCGCACAGATGTCTCTGAAATCGCTCCCGAAGTCAGACTGACATGCGGGTATGAAATCGTGTGAGTTCAGCTGCACAATTTCTAACCCACAGTCAGTGTGAACCTAGGCTTGCTATATAGTGACGACACACGCTTTAAATTGATTGATGTGCAATTCAGTCAAAACGTTTAAATCTGCAAACTATGGAATAGCTATAACTTTCTTTCCGTTTTGATTTAGACTTTGTTTCAACTGGATTTAATTAAACTAAATTGATCGACCAGAACAAAATATTAGGCTACAGTCACACCTGCATTTCTAGCCAACAGCGAGCAGATGCAAAAAATAAATAAATCAGGTGACCTATCGCCTCCCAGATGCCGGTCAAATGCCCTCTGAAAAGTGATTCGCTGCAATTGTTTTTCAAAGGGCAACGCAAGTTTAAACGATCCCTAAAGGACAACCAAAAGTGAAGTTGTCCTTTTACAGAAAACTTGTAATAAAGGCAAGGAGTTGGCTGTTGTCATGCTGAATAAAAGGCATCTGTACTTTCTGGGATGTGGAGCATGTATGCAAATCAGGAGTCCGGACTTTCCAGATATGCGTGCTTGTTCAGAGTCAGTGAACTCGCGTCGATCTTTGACAGGCAGTGAGGGGCAAATATGTTGCCTCACTGCCTGTTTTTAACCCCTGCATTGCAGGCGGTTGTGATACAGTTCCATTTACTTGAATGCGTCGTCTTTGGTGGCAGTACTCCCCAAATATGTCTGTTCAGATCCACCAAATGGAAAAGGATGCAACTTTGTTCTGTTTAGCCCGGGTTTACACTGCTGCGATCTCAGAGATTGCATGTGATTCAGACCTGCACTGCAGGTGCCGATCACATGTGATCCCTGAGCAATGCGAGTTCAGCCATACAGTTGTATGGCTGAACTCACATTAGATTTGCACAGAAAATAGTGCAGGGACTTATTTTTCCCTGCAGTAGAATCGGATCACATGGGAGTTCTCACCTATGCGATCCGATTCCTGTGCGCGTTCACACTGCGATCTGTGTGTGAACAAAACTGGGGGTTTCATTAACTTTGTTAATGACACCCGCAGCGGTTCGCACAAGGCACTGTGGGAGAGGAGCGATGTGGGAACCAGTGCTGTAATCGCGCTGGTTCCCGCATCAGTGTGAACCCAGGTTTAAAAAATAAAAAAACTGACCTGAGTGGACACAGATGTAAATAGGTGATCATGTCAAGCAAAAGTGTCAGTTACAGGGTTACTGCTGACAGGAATGCTTACAGTGGTTGGATTTTATTCATTTATGTAAAAATTTTAGGGCTCGTTCACACCACATGCAGTGCTTTTTTCTTTTTTTTTTTTTCTGCATCACAAACGCATGGAAAGTAAGTTTATTTGGGTTGCAATGGCATAGTACACACCAGTGCAGTGTGTTCCAGTGCTTTTCAGTTCCAGAAAACCAAAGTACAACATGCTGCTTTTTTTCCTGCACTGTACTGGAACGTGCATGCATAAAGGCATCCAGAGGACGTATTTGTGGTGTGAACAGGCACTTATCCCAATTGGGCTAAAAAAAAAATGTTTGCTGTAACTGCTTATAAAGTGTTAGCCAGAATTCAGCTTCAATTTGTGAAGCTGGCCATAGATGGGTAGAATTTTTATATGAAAATTCTTGGGAAAAGAAGGTTCTTGAACCTCGTACACACGATCGGATTTTCCGACGGGAATTGTGTGATGACAGGCTGTTGTTGGAAAATCCGACCGTTTGTAAGCTCCATCGGACAGCAAATGTTGGATAGCATGCTTGAAAATTTTCTGACAACAAATGTGCCTTGTTGGATTATCCGATCGTGTATAGACAAGTCCATTGGACAAAACTTCAAAGTACAAACACGCATGCTCAGAAGCAATGCTAACCATAACACATTAGCAGAAGTTGCCCAAAGGTTGGCGCTAAGGAGATGAAAAACCACATAGTTTTGTGTTTGTTGGCCGACAATTCTTTGCCATTTGTATGTAATATAAGTTCCTGGCCAACGCCCTTCGGACAAAAGTCCTACGCTTTTTCCGATGAAAATCCGATCGTGTGTATGGGGCTTATCTCCTTCATCCAGAGAAGGAGACACCCTAAGGCCTGGTTCACACCTATGCATTTTTTAGTGTGTTTTAAGTTTTGCAGAAACACACTACAGTCCATTTAACATGGTTTCACGTTCACATCTGTGCATTTTATGGAAAGGACCAGGGACTTTATTCTGGTTTTTGGTTTCCATAGACTCCAATGGATCAAAAATGTGTATTGAAAAACACAAAATGCACCTGGAATATGCACACTGAAACCTGCATAGGTGTGAATCAGGCCTAAGGCAGGAGGTGTGTTCTTGGCCAGATCACCAGGTAAAAATAAGAGCTAAAAGTCTTAAGCCCCATACACACGATCGGATTTTCTGCAGACAAAGCCTCAGACATTTGTCCGAAGGGCGTTGGCCAGGAACTTGTCTTGCACACAATTGTCGGCCAACAAACACAAGCGTAGTTACGTACTACGTGGTTTTTCAGCTCTTTAGCATCACCCTTTGGGCACAATCTGCTAATGTTGTGTTTGGTGTGCATTGCTTCCGAGCATGCGTGTTTGTACTTTGGTCTGACGGACTTGTGTACACACGATCGAAAAATCTGACAGCAGACCGTTGTCCACGGAAAATTTTAAAGCCTGCCATACAACATTTGTCCATGGATAATCCGACAACATTTGTCTGATGGAGTGTACAAATGGTCGGATTTTCCGCCAACAGATTGTCAATACACAATTTCCGTCAGAAAATCTGATTGTTTGTACGAGGCTTTAGGCTCCTAAAGCTCCATACACACGGTTGGACTTCCATCGGACTTTTCCCTGGATTTTTGCCTGAACGGAGTTGGCCGGGCACACCCATAGCATACACACCACAGGACTTTTCTGCAAACTTTCCCAAAACTTCTTCCAACATCGCGTGGTTTTTCTGCTCTTTACCGCCACCCTTTGGTCAACTTCTGCTATTGTTGGTTGATTTTAACATTAGTTGTTTTGTCCATCGAACAAAAGTTCTATGGTTTTCTGTACACACGGTCGGACTTTGCTCCATCGGACTTTTGTTGGCCAAAAGTTTGTCCGTTTGCAGACCCAACTTTTGTCCGATCATAAACAACAAAAAATAAATAAATTTTGTCCGATGGAGCGTACACACGGTCCGATTGTTGGTCCAACTTGCTCAAAATGAAGTTTGTTGGCCAAAAGTCCGACCGTGTGTATGGGGCTTTAGGCTCGGTTCACAATAGTGCCACCCCATTGTGACTTTGCATTGCGACTTGCTTGGGACTTTCATGCAACATTAGAGTTTATGGGACGCTAAGTTGCATGAAAGTAGTGCAGGAATCTTTTTTGAAGACGCTGCGACTTGAGGTTCTTAGATTGGAGGGGGTGCCACTGAAATAAATGGGTTTTGACTTGTCATGCGTCTTAATATGTCGCAAGTTGCATGCAAGTGTGAACCAAGCCTAAAAAATTAAAATGAATGTAGCACCACAAGCAAGAATTGATACCCTGCAATAATTTGAATTTTGTTTTTGGGGTATACTACCACACTCCTGCATGCCTATGCTGCTCTGACCCCACTATGTTGTCTGTTTCAGGACTGGTGGCCAGTTTATGAAGCTGCCAATTGTTTCTGTCCCGGTATGAGGGGTTTTAGAGTAAGATCTACCACAGGTATCTAAAGGCCTCGTGCACACAGGCATAAAAAAAAGCTGCTTTATAATTGTACAGCATTTTTGTATGCCTCCAAACGCAGTTCTATGTTGGCCTATGTGGCCCTGCACTTCGGGCATTTAGATCAGAATTTGAAGGCACACTGGAGCTTTTGTAAACACTTTTCTCTTGGCAGGAGAAAAGCAGCTTCAAAATGGCTCCTAAGCCGTGTTTTTAGAAATGCTTTTAGGGACGTCAAACGCTTGGCAGTTTTATTTCATTGGCCAGAATAATCATTTATTTGAAAAAAAAAAAAAATGCATTTCAATTATTATTATTTTTTCTGCCAAAACGCACTCTCTCGAACTCGCATGCAAGATTTTTTTTTATTTTTTTCTTCCTTTAAACTCCTGTAAATTCTTATAGGGTGCCATTGCCTAACCTCTTTTTCACGCAATCCGGGGGCTTTACCCTTTTGGTTTCATTTTTTTTTTTTTTTCTGTATGGTCTATAGCAGTGTTTCTCAAACTGTTAGGGCACATTTGTGGGTGTGCCGTGGGAAACCTGGGAGCTGTCACTGTAACAGTCGGGCCAGGGACATGGCCACAATTGCATTCTGGGAGTTGTAGTCCGTGCTCAAGCACAGAGGAAACTACAACTCCTGGAGACCAGGCACGCAAGAGTGTCCGGACACGTGACTGGCTTGGGCTGCGGGGCTGGCAGCAACTTTACACCAGGAGCATCACCCCTCCTAGGAGGCCGTAGCGTGCAAGGACCTGCTGAGCTGCCAGGAGAGAGACCCTGACGCCCACATCCCACCCCCCCCCCCCCCCCATACAACCCATTTGCCCTGCCCCAGTGATCAGGCCGCATTGATGGGCACTGGCGAGGCCGCATTGCAAATCTTTTCAGGTGTGCGGCGAAAATGTTTACATCTTTTTGATGCGCTGCAAGACAAACAAGTTTGAGAAACGCTGGTCTATAGTGTGCATGGTTAACATGGAGGGGTGTTTAGAAGTAGAAAAAAAAAGGTCAAATGTCTGTAAAACCAGTGTTTTTGAGCTTAGTTGCGTATGAGGCCTAAAAGCAGCATTTAGAGGCATAAAACCAAAGCTGCATTCAAAGAGTTTACACACATGCATAAATAAATGCATTTATGCTAAACTCCACATGCACATAAACATGAAACATAAGGCTGAGCTCACACTAGTGCCATGTGGGAACCCTGCGAATCCACTGCGGGTTCCCGCATCGCATGGCAGTTCACACTGCCATATGCGAACGGCTGGGGAGTGTCAATACATTGTAAATCACACCCCCATTTCAGCTCGCATATTGCACTGCGAACTGACAGTTCGGACATGAATCGGATTGCATAGGTGTGAACACCCATGTGATCCGATTCTGGTCCAGACCAAAAAAGGGTCCTGTGCGAGTTTAGTCTGAATGCGATGCGATTTCAGCCATACTATCTTTATTGTTAAAGTCACATCGCATGTGATTTGCACTGCGGTGCGAATCACATGCGATTTTGAACGATGCAGCAGTGTGAACCGGCCCTAAGCCCTGTTTCACACTGGTGCGATTTGACATGCGATTTGACATGTCAAATCGGCGAAATTTGGCGCAAATTGCGGCCAATGGCACCGTCCTAATCGATGCGACGCCGCATTTGCGGCGCTGCACCGATTACAAAAAGTAGTTTTTGTACTACTTTTTGCAATTTCAGCCGCGATTTACATTGACATCTGTTTTAGATGTCTCTGAAATCGGGACTGACAGGCAGGAGTGAGCCGTGCGAGTTCAGCTGAACTCGCACGGCTCACTCCCACAGCCCCAGTGTGAACCTGGACTTGGAGTCATTTTTTATTTTTTTGCTAAGCGATCACAGAAAGAAAACCCATCATATTTGGAACATATACAGTATGTGTACACTGGTGTGCATGAGGCCTTAATGTGATCAGAATCCATTACAGTAATACCTTGGTTTGCGAGCATAATTTGTTCCAGAAGCATGCTTGTAATCCAACGCACTCTTATATCAAAGCAAAATTTTCCCAGAGGAAATAATGGAAACTCAGATAATTCATTCCACAACAATTTATTCATATAAAAATTATCAAAGTATGAGCAAAAGCTCATTTAATACTGTACAGTAGTAGGAATACTGTACCTGTGTTAAGAAAAAAAAAAGAATCCAGTTTTTTAATGTTTAAAAGAAAAAAAAATCCACTCGCAATGTTAAAAAAGAAGGTCCTGTGAAAAAAAAATATTAAAAGCCAGCAGCTACAAATACTGCAGCTGCTGACTTTAAATAAATTTACCCTTACCTGTCCTGGAGTCCAGCGATGTCGGCAGCCGAAGCCAAGCAATCGCTCGTCACTCGGCTGCCCCCACTGCCATCCTCGGTGAGCGAATCAGGAAGTGAAGCGTTGCGGCTTCACTGCCCGGTTCCCTACTGCGCGAGTCGCGCGGCGCCTCCTCACCGGTCTCCTGGGAGCAGTGTGTTTCCCAAAAGACAGCGGGGGGGGGGGGGGGTGTGATGCGAAGGGGCGCAACTCCCACGGGAGTCTATCCCGGAAGTGGGTGTAAATGCCTGCTCCTCCCTGAAAGGTGCCAAATGTGACACCGGAGGGTTCCGAAAAGCGGAGGTTCCCTTATTGTGTAAAGCCGCTGTGTACAGGCAGTCCCAAGTTACGAACACAATAAGGACGGTAGGTTTGGTTGTAAGTGGAATTTGTGTGTAAGTCGGAACTCTGCATTTGTAAGTGTAACTTCTGCATGTGCATGGATGGGGGATGTTCCGGGTGCTTATGGCCATGCAGTACATGTAGTACTGCAGTGTGAGATGTGTCTGGTGCTGCTTGGAGGTATCCAGGACCAGCGTGGAGCACAAGCGGCTGGCATTGAGGTCGTTTGTAACTCGAGGCCTGCCTGCCTGTATATGTACAGTATACAGCACTACATGTGGCCAGAGGTGGGGGGTGATGGTGCCTCCCAGCACTTCCTGGAGAACTCGAAGACACTCCGGAACTGTTGACATCACTTCCTGGTGCTCCGAACGTACGTTACACCCGCCCCACCCAGCTGGGAGTGTCTCCAACAGCTTTACTTCACATATACACATCAGCTTTCCACGGATGAACACCAAACTCCTTAACATTGTGAGTACTTCTTTTGTTTTTACAGTACAATTACTACTCGTATTTCAAAACAAATGCTTGTATACTGCGTTACTCTTAAACCAAAGTATTACTGTACTTTCCGTGTAACATTGTCATAGCGCCAGCTTCTAGACCTAAATATCCCTCTTGTATATAACTAGAATGCAGTACGTTCTATGCAGTGCTCGTAGGTTCCGGTTATTTTTACAATGAAATGTGACGGTTTATGAATGGCGGGTGCTTAGTATCGGGGAAGCTCTGCATTCATTGTGTGTCCTTCGAGCGCCATAGACACCACGCACATACACACATAAAAGGGGCGGAGTGTCCCCATGCTATTGCCCTATCCGCCCACTCTTCCTGAATGTGGGCGTTCCTAAGACTTGCGTAGCACGCTTTCAGCCAATGGGAGCCAGGTACATCTGCAGGCTGTTGTAGCTCTTATAAGAAACGAGCAGGCGCTCCGCCATATTCCACCTTTATAAAGAGTTGTTGCAGGAGAGCCTTCGGGAGGACTGATGTCGCGATACGGGCGGTATAGTGGTGGTAAGTGTACATGTCGCTGTGTGTCGAAGCGTGCTTAAGGGACGCCATTGTGTTTAAGGTGGTGCATGGAGCGGTGTTGCCTAGCAGGCGCTTCCAAGGCATGTGTGGCCTGCAGCGGCCATTTTGTGAGGCGCGCTAGTCACGTGCTCGGTGTAGTGTTTCGGGCGGTGTATTGCTGTGAGAGGGGGAATCTCCAGTCATCTCTTGGGGAGGTTTGTATCGTACACGAAGAGGGGCGTGTTGGGCCCATCACCTCTATTGTGTCCTTACCAGCCGAGTAGAGCGGGCTCCGTGTTCACCGAGCGCTAATCTCTTTCTTTGGTCCTGTGTGCGATCACCGGGGCTCTGCCGCCATCTTCCCTGTAGCATGGCGCCAGAACTCCGCCTGTATACACGCAGCACTAGGCCCCGCACCTGAGCACACCTATGGTTCGGAGATTTATTGCTTTTTTTCCTGATGGGATTATCGGTTTGGCGGGAGCTTTTGTCTTTGAGCAGTATGAAAGCCAAAAGCACACATTTAATATATTGCAGCTTCCCAGTTATACAATGTGGTGGCTACATTGGTTTTCTATATTGGGCTGCTGTGTTGTAAAAATGCATATGTGTTTTTAAAGCGTTTTCTGGGTGCCGGTACAGTACATTCATGCATGGCTTTGTTTCATTTCAACGGGACCGGTGTTTTTGGTGCAGTTTTGAAAGTTGCTGCATACAGGAATTTTCAAAACACAGTGGTGTGAAGCGTCCCATAGGATTTTACTGGGCACTTTCACCCCCTTCCTGCCCAAGCCATTTTTCAGCGCTATCACACTATGAATGACAATTGCGCGGTCGTGCGACGCTGTACCCAAACAAAAATTTTCGTTTTTTCCCCCCACAAATAGAGCTTTCATTTGGTGGTATTTGATCACCTCTGCGGTTTTTATTTTTTGCGCTATAAACAAAAGAAGAGCGTCAAGTTTGAAAAAAAAAACACTTTTTTTTGCTATAATCCCTTTTTTAAAAATTAAAAAAATGTCCTCAGTTTAGGCCGATATGTATTCTACATATTTTTGTTAAAATAAATAAATCGCAATAGGCGTATATTGATTGGTTTGCGCAAAAGTTATAGCAGATACAAAATAGGGGATAGATTTATAGCCCTTTTTTTTTTTTTTTTTATTATCGTGACTGCGATATTGCGGCGGACACATTTTTGGGACCATTCACATCTGTACAGCGATCAGTGCTATAAAAATACATTGGTTATTGTATAAACATGACTGGCAGGGAAGGGGTTAACAGTAGGGGGCGAGGATGGGGTTAAATGTATTCCCTGAAAGTGATTCTTACTGTGGAGGAGGGGACCGATCTGTGTCCCTATGTACAAGGGACACACCATCGGTCGCCTCTCCCTGACAGGACGTGGATCTGTGTGTTTACACACACACAGATCCACGTCCTGTCAGGGAGAGGAGACCGATGGTGTGTCCCTTGTACATAGGGACATAGATCGGTCCCCTGACAGGATGTGGATCTGTGTGTTTACACACACACACAGATCCACGGTCCTGCTCGGTTACTGGGCAATCGTGGGCGGCTGCCGGGCACGCGCATCGGATCCCCAGTGACGCGACGGGCGTGTGA
This sequence comes from Rana muscosa, assembly GCA_029206835.1. Classification (NCBI taxonomy): domain Eukaryota; kingdom Metazoa; phylum Chordata; class Amphibia; order Anura; family Ranidae; genus Rana; species Rana muscosa. The sequence continues at coordinate 27,462,801 of CM055121.1, forward strand.
GCCCCCTAGTGGTATTTAAAGGCCCACCGTCATTTGACGGTGGTTAAGTGATTGATGCATTTTTGCTGCAGTACAAAACCCAACGTGAAAGCTGCCTCGAGTGCCGGTTCGCATTTCTGCGATCACAGATGTGATTAGCACTGCTGTGTGAATTCACATTGCATTCGGACCGTGCAGGACCCCGCTGATAGGCAGCATCTCTCTTCTCGGGGAGCTGAGAGAAACGAGCCATCGGTGGTGTTTGATGGCTCGGTTCTCAGTGCGCCTGGGGACAGATGCAGCATCCACCTAGGTAAGTATGATGAGCAAAAAAAATTGATACTAAAGTCTGTTTTTTTTTTTTATACTTTGCTTTCGCTAGCCAAAGAGCTAGGGGCCTGGGGAGAAGAATGCAGGTAACCTCTGCCCATTCATTCTTTGAATGGATGTTTGATTTGAATTTGCCCAACTTGTGACCAGTTTGTTTGCAGGGAAACTATTTTAATTGTGCTCAGACTATACTATTTGTCTTCTAGGATTGGAATAAAGGTCATCATTGTCAATAATTGTGTTTTTTTTTTTTTTTTTTTTTTTTTTTTTTTTTAGGTTTGATTGGGTGGGCTGTTAGGCTGCTTTCACACTGAGCAGCGCTGGGCGTCACCGCTGCAGCGGCGGTTCGGCGGCACTGCCCATTGATTTCAATGGGCAGGGGCGCTTTAGGAGCCTCCTACAGCACTGTAAAGTTGTATCTAGCAGGACTTTTTTTTTACCATCCTGCCATCACACCACTACAGTGTGAAAGCCCTCTGGCTTTCACATTGGAGTGAAAGGAGAGGCTCTTTCAAGGCACTATTTTTAGCGTTCTAGTGCCTGCAAAGAGACTCCGTGTGAAAGCAGCCTAAGGGATGAGTTTTCACGCAGTTGGGGGTTATTGCATAGTTGAACAATCTTGCCTAGTATGTAGTCTGCATTACTTTTTTTTTATTTTTTTTATTTTTATATTTTCTATATGATTCCTTCATCAATGATTTGATGATATATTTTTTTTTTTTCCCCCATTATTTGCTATTAGGTTTACTGTCTATTTTGTATTCTTAGACGCAAAAGTCTACGTGGGCAATCTTGGTACTGGTGCTGGCAAAGGCGAGTTGGAGAGAGCTTTTAGTTACTACGGTCCTCTGCGTACAGTTTGGATTGCAAGAAACCCTCCAGGATTTGCTTTTGTTGAATTTGAAGACACAAGAGATGCTGAAGACGCAGTGCGTGGTTTAGACGGAAAGTATGTTGAAGTTTCGAAAGGCTTTTATGTTCTGAAAATACTCTGCTGGTGTAGAAACCTAGAGAAGAATAAAAGTTGTGCCCATAGCAACCGATTTGATGGTACAGTGACCCTCCATTAAAAGTGAGGCCTCGCCTGGACTGCTGAACTGTCAGGTTCCAGACACGTTCTGCTGTATATTTAGTATACAGCACGCTTGTGAGTGCCAAATGCCTGGTCTGTTACTACACTGTAATTTTTCTGCCAGCCCTAATGTTTTTAGTGTCCCCCTTAGTGATGTAGGGGACTATAATAGCGTTCAACACTCAAAAATGTTATATGCTGTTAAGGCTTGATAGTCTTGTATAAAATGTATGCTGTAGTAATGTGTGTGTTGTGTTTTTTTTTTCTGACTACAGGGTCATCTGTGGCTCAAGAGTTAGGGTAGAACTGTCAACCGGCATGCCGCGTCGTTCCCGCTACGACAGGCCACCAGCGCGAAGGCCTTTTGATCCAAGTGACAGATGTTATGAATGTGGTGAAAAGGGGCACTATGCATACGACTGTCAAAGGTACAGCAGGCGCAGAAGGAGCAGGTACAGTTTCTTGGCTGGCTGCAATCCGATGCCCTCGATAAGTAGAAATGTTTGCTGTGGTTGTTTTAAAGCAGCAGTCCTTAAGTAAATAAATGTAATCAAATATCTCACTGCCCTTTTAGACCAGACTAGATGATGATGCAGGCTGTAATACTTTAGGGTATAGTTATTTTCTGTAGTATTGGATTTACCTAGTCGCTCAAAATAAAATGTGTCAAACCTATGTGACTGGGGAGAACTGACAGACCTATGCTTTACTATATTTTCTGCTATAGTCTCTAAATGATGTGATCTGTGATCCTTTTATCCTGGCTGAACCAGTGCAAATGCTTAGTGGGGGGGGGGGGGGGGGCAGGGGAACAAAATATCTGGTCAACAGGAATTCTATGGCTTGATTTTTGGGATTTTTTTCCTTAGTTTTATAATTTTATCAGTTCTGTCTCTTGCCCTAAAACTGTACGTTTGACATGTTAAATGGAAGCCTTGTTGCATGCTCTTGCAGCTTACGGGAGGTTCAGAGGAAGCCCTCAGAATAATATAGTAAATGGAAGTTTTTAATATTGGGTTAGTATTTCTCAGTATCTGCTGCAGCCTTAAATCTGTGGCCCAACTGAAAACTGTTAGAATGGTGGACTGCTGCTTTTCTGTTCTGGTACATTTGGCTTGTTTTACTTTTGAATTGTTCAATTATATTAATCACCTGGTCAAAACCTTACAGGTTTCTTCGTTTGAGTCAGTCGCCTTGATTCAGAATGTCACGAGCCTTAAGATTTCATACTGAGGCGCCTTGCAAATCCGACATTATGATTCTGCTAGACCTTGAGGTGATCAGCATAAGAGGCCAGATCCCCTCAAACCATCTACATCTAGATCCACCTTTATGATTCTGTAGAGGTCATGAAATCTAAGATCTACTGTGATCGCCGTATCAAAGTAATATTGGCTTACATTTGGGGCTCCCCTCCGGTTTAGAAAAGAACTGCAGATTGACCACATTCCCATCTAGAAAAAACCTTCATGCGTCAATCAAGCCTCATCTGGCTCATATGGCTGTCAGTTTGATCGTCGTTAGATTGGAAGACCTACAGTAGATGAAGCGATCGGCTGGTAGATCCTTCTAGACCGTATAGATCTTCTAGACCTTGGGCCAAAGAGGGTCGACCTGCAGACTTGCAAGGTTTATTTTAACTACCACTTCTAGTCTTTTATATTTTAGAATATTTACTTTTAATGTGAAAATGGAATTCCTTTTAACAAGTTTTTTTTCTCCTGGGTAGATCTATTCAAGGCAAATATGTTACCTATTTATTAATTTTTTTTCTCCAGACTTTGGCAATGTCTGGTTAAGTTGCATTGTCCTTTGTAATTTAGGCATTAAATAACTTGTTCTTTTAAAATATTCAGGTCTAGATCCCGCTCTCACTCAAGATCTCGGGGAAGAAGATATTCCCGATCACGTAGCAGAAGCCGTGGTGGTGGTAGGAGGTAAGTTCATCTAATGTCTACCACCTATTCATTCAGTACCATTCATTCAAGTTGTCACTTCAGACTTTCTATCTATTGTAAAGTACTGACTTTAAAATAGATGAAAAGTTTGAAGTGCTCACTTGGGGCAGATTGATGCTGGGGGGGTGGTTAATTTTGTTTGTCTCCCAGTGTTTATAGATGGTGTTATAAACTACTCTGGGCACGATTTGTATACAGAGAAAATAAAGTACTGTCCGTGATACTTTTTTTATTTGCACTAACATAGAATTTTTCAGGACAAGCTTTCGGGGTATGTCCCCTTCTTCAAGGTCCAAGCAGGACCTTGAAGAAGGGGACATACCCCGAAAGCTTGTCCTGAGAAATTCTATGTTAGTGCAAATAAAAAAAGTATCACGGACAGTACTTTATTTTCTCTGTCACAATTGCACTAATACGGCTACAATTACGTCAAGTATACAGAGAAGAAAGCTGATTTTTGCTTTTGCTTTTTTTTTTTTTTTTTTTAATCTTCGCGAATTTATTAAAAATAAAAGCTGAAATCACATGTACATAAGTGTTCACAGCCTTTGCCACGACACTCAAAATTGAGCTCAGGTACATCCTGTTTCCACTGATCATCCTCGATTGGAGTCCACCTGTGGTAAATTCAGTTGACTGGACATGAATTGGAAAGGCACACACCTGTCTATACAAGGTCCCACAGTTAACAGTGCATGTCAGCACAAACCAAGCCATGAAGCCCAAGGGCACAGAACTGGGGAAGGGTACAGAAAAATGTCTGCAGCACTGTGAAGGTCTTAATGAGCACAGTGGCCTCCATCATCTGTAAATGGAAGCAGTTTGGAACCACCAGGACCCTTTTCTAGTGTGGACTGAGAAATCAGGCGAGAAGGGCCTTAGTCAGGGAGGTGACCTAGATGGTCACTCTGATAGCTCCAGCGTTTTTCTGTTTAGTGAGGAGATCGATCCTTCCAGAAGAACAACCATCTCTGCAGCACTCCACCAATCAGGCCTGTATGGTAGAGTGGCCAGACAGAAGCCACTCCTCAGTAAAAGGCACATGACAACCCACCTGGGGTTTGCCAAACAGCACCTGAAAGGCCCCTTTCACACTGGGGCGGGAGGTGCGCTGGCGGTATAGCGGCAGTTTTCAGTTTTACACACACCCACACACATGGCTAGCAGGACTTTTGTAGCGGTCCTGCTAGCGCACCGCTCCAGTGTGAAAGCCCTCCCTCCGGGCTTTCACACTGGAGAAACGGCAGCCGCTGTTTCTGGTCAGTTTGCAGGCGCTAATGGCGCTAGCAAACCGCCCCAGTGTGAAAGGGGTCAAAGACTCTCAGACCATGAGAAAACAAAATTCTGTGGTCTGATGAAACAAAGATTGAACTCTTTGGCCTGACTGGCAAATGTAATTTCTGTCGGAACCCAGGCACCGCTCAGACATCCTTGATGAAAACCTGCTCCAGAGCACTCTGGACTTCAGACTGGGTCGAAGGTTCATCTTTCAACAGGACAACGACCCTAAGCACACAGCCAAGATAACAAAGGAGTGGCTATGAGACAACTCTGAATGTCCTTAAGTGGCCCAGACGTGAACCTGATTGAACATCTCTGGAGAGATTTGAACATTGCTGTGCGCTGGTGCTCCCCATCAAACCTGATGGCACTTAAGAGGTCCTGCAAAGAAGAATGGGAGAAACTGCCCAAAAATAGGCATGCCCAGCTTGTAGCATCATACTCCAAAAAAGACTTGAGGCTGTAATTGGTGCCAAAGGCACTTCAGTCTTATTTTTAATTTGCAAAGATCTTAAACTTCTTTCATGTTGTCATTATGGGTTATAGTTTGTAGAATTTTGTGGAAAATAATGAATTTATTCCATTTTGGAATAAGGCTAACACAATGTGGAAAGTGAAGCGCTGTGAAGACTTTCCTGGATGCACTGAGGTGTCCGTTTTTAATAAACTGAGGAGTTTTTTTCTCAGTTCAGTTCTCAGGAAAATTATCTCCTGCAGCTGGTTTAATAAACTGAGAACTTCAGTTCTCAGAGGAGAAGGTTTTCCTCTGAAACCGGCTGACTTCTGTGTAGAAGTGGGTGGGCTGCCTGTAATCTTGTGAGATTACGGTGCAGCAGAGTTCAGAAAGCAAAACAAAAGTTTTTAAAAGAACATGTTTTCAGACGTGATATAGAGATATATATATATATATATATATATATATATATATATATATATATATATATATATATATATATATATATATAAAAAATATTAGGGCTGTGGAAATTTAACTATTCCTCGATTAATTTTTTTGTTTGCGTTTATAATTAATCGAAATTGGTCGATAAATTTTTATTTATTTTTTGATCGACTAATTTCGATTAATTATAACGCACATACAGATCCAACTACTTTCAGCTGATCTCCTTGCAGGCTGATTCCCAGTGCAGCTACCAACCACTGGAAAAATGCATAGCAGGATACAAAAAACACACAAAGGCAGCGCTCGATGGGAATAGCATTAAAACTTTTTTTATAGTCTTCAAGTAGGTAACAAAATAAATATTGCACTGGAGATAAAATCGATGTAGCTATATGAACTGTAAAAATGGTGCGAGTAATACCAAACGGTAGCAAAAGCCGTCATAAAAACATGGAGCCAAGTATGATACTGGTATAAAAATGTGTAAAATGATGCCACTGCTGAATCCAGATGAGGAGTTAACATCAGTCCATCAGGATGTAGATGTCCCGTGAAGGGAACTATCACAACTCCCAGTGGATGGCTGTAGAATCCCAGGTTGATAGAGGGAAGTGTAACAGCCCTTGCGTGTGGCAGATAGTAAGGTCCTGCCGGCATGCAGATATGAAGGCACAGCAAAGGAGCCCTTCAGATAGATGGACACGGCAATCCCCGCCGCCGGTGTCCGTGACGTCACAGGATCTCCGACGGAACTCCTGGAAGCCAGCCGAGAGGTGAGTACCGATCAAAAGAATTGATAGTTCATTTCCAGAGATTTATTTATATATATATATATATATATTGGGACCTCAACACAATTTGAATCTTTTTGGCTCTATACACCACCACAATTGATTTGAAATGAAACAAACAAGATGTGCTTTAACTGAAAACTTTCAGCTTTAATTTGAGGGTATTTACATCAAAATCAAGTGAACGGTGTAGGAATTACAACAGTTTGTATATGTGCCTCCCACTTTTTAAGGGACCAAAAGTAATGGGACAGATTAACAATCATAAATCAAACTTTCACTTTTTAATACTTGGTTGCAAATCCTTTGCAGTCAATTACAGCCTGAAGTCTGGAACGCATAGACATCACCAGACGCTGGACTTCATCCCTGGTGATGCTCTGCCAGGCCTCTACTGCAACTGTCTTCAGTTCCTGCTTGTTCTTGTGGCATTTTCCCTTCTTCAGTTTTGTCTTCAAGTGAAATGCATGCTGAATCGCATTCGGGTCAGGTGATTGACTTGGCCATTGCATAACATTCCACTTCTTTCCCTTAAACTCTTGGGTTGCTTTCGCAATATGCTTCGGCTCATTGTCCATCTGCACTGTGAACCATTTCCATTTGCAGCCATACATGCCCATGACATTACCACCACCATGCTTCACTGATGAGGTGGTATGCTTTGGATCATGAGCAGTTCCTTTCCTTCTCCATACTCTTCTCTTCCCATCACTATGGTACAAGTTGATCTTGGTCTCATCTGTCCATAGGATGTTCCAGAACTGTGAAGGCTTTTTTAGATGTTGTTTGGCGAACTCTAATCTGGCCTTCCTGTTTTTGGGGCTCACCAATGGTTTACATCTTGTGGTGAACCCTTTGTATTCACTCTGGTGAAGTCTTCTCTTGATTGTTTACTTTGACACACATGCACCTACCTCCTGGAGAGTGTTCTTGATCTGGCCAACTGTTGTGAAGGGTGTTTTCTTCACCAAGGAAAGAATTATTTGGTCATCCACCACAGTTGTTTTCCGTGATCTTCTGTGTCTTTTGGTGTTGCTGAGCTCACCGGTGCATTCTTTCTTTTTAAGGATGTTCCAAACAGTTGATTTGGCCACACCGAATGTTTTTGCTATCTCTCTGATGGGTTTGTCTTTTCAGCCTAATGATGGCTTGCTTCACTGATAGTGACAGCTCTTTGGATCTCATATTGAGAGTTGACAGCAACAGATTCCAAATGCAAATGGCACACTTGAAATGAACTCTGGATCTTTTATCTGCTCCTTGTAAATGGGGTAATGAGGGAATAACACACACCTGGCCATGGAACAGCTGAGCAGCCAATTGTCCCATTACTTTTGGTCCCTTTAAAAAGTGGGGGGCACACATACAAACTGTTCCTACACCGTTCACCTGATTTGGATGTAAATACCCTCAAATTAAAGCTGAAAGACTGCAGTTAAAGTACAGCTTGTTTCATTTCAAATCCCTTGTGGTGGTGTATAGAGACAAAAAGATTAGAATTATGTTGATGTCCCAATATATTTATGGACCTGTGTGTGTGTGTGTGTAGATAGATAGATAGATAGATAGATAGATAGATAATGTGTGTGTGTGTGTGTGTTCCTTTTCAACCCACTGGTGCTGATTTTGGGAAGAAATAAGCCTTCTTCCTCTAATCACACCAGCTTCTCTCCCAGATTCTCCACCTCTGAGCTGGTGAATCTGGAAGGGAGCTATTTCAGTGGAAGAGCTGTCAGATCTCAGTGTGCTGTGATGAGAAGCGGGGAACATGTTCTGTGCTCCTGATCTCGGTTTATTAAACCGGCAATGCTCTGAGATAAGCGGTGATCATCAGGATCTCGGCTTATCAGGGTTTATTAAATGTACACCTGTGTGTCCCTGGCTTCTGCTGACTGTTATGGTCTCCTGTAATGTGTTCATTCTTCACCAACAAAGCGTAATGCAGGTGTCAGGAAAGTGTACATTTATTTATATATATATATATATATATATATATATATATATATATATATATTACACTGTGCCTGCATTGCTCAGTGGTTCTCAACTCCCAGTCCTCAGGGCCCACCAACAGGCCAGGTTTGCAAGATAACTGAAATGCATCACAGGTGATATTTGCTGCTCAGGGATTGCAGTATTCTAGTCTGCATCTCACCAAGGTAATACTTAAAATCTGGCCTGTTAGTGGGTCCTGAGGACAGGAGTTGAGAACCACTGCTCTAAATGGTATTTTCAGCTGAAGCCTCATACGACTAATCATGTGAAAACCAGTGATGTCTGGGCAAAAACCAGTTTTTTTTGTGGAGTAGCCAAGAGAAACCAATGGATGACTTAACAAAATGGAAAGAATATACTGTGCTGTGTATAAAAGTGAATATAAAAATTGGCTGCAAACAGCTGTAGACAAAGCAAAATGGTGAATATGAAAAAAGTGTAGCGCTTATTAATGTATATAAATAAAATAGTTAGAAACACATGATTAAATGTGACAAATCGGATGTATAACTAATCGGTTAACGCAAATATCACCACGTGACAATTGTCCATTGTAAAGGAAATCTGGCAAATTGGAATGAAGAGTCCAACACAGGTGAGAACCTCCTAGATGGAGGGACAATAGTCAGAAACACCACCACCGATGATAGGAGGAGGCTTACCGGATAACAATGACTTGGAGAGGCATATACCACCCAAGTCACAAAGGGCTCATATGGTCGGTCAACTTGATGGGTACAGCTGGTCCTGAATCCATCCGCCAACTTAACACAAGCAATCCAAAACGTCAATATATACTGGGGGATGTATAGCGTGTAATCTTGTTGGAGACAGAGACTCGGTATCCACATGCCATGCTTAATAAACAAAAAACGACATAGCGTGATACCGTATTGGTGTAGTATTAATTAAAAGATGTCAAATGAACACTCACATTTTAGATGGTCATCATAGGCATTTCATAAAGTGCAGGTCCAAAGTGATGTATGTCGGTGGGACCACCCAAATTCATGTTCTGTTGTTTTCTGTAGGTCCAGGTCTGGTTCTCCCCGGAGATCAAGATCTGCTTCACCACGTAGGTCACCACGCAGGTCCAGAACTGGAACTCCACGCAGGACTCGATCTCCCCCTTCTGTTAAAAGATCTCGGTACGTAACTCAAGTGAAAAATGATAGCTTACTAATGGTAGTCTCCCAGCTACTGTGCATAACCTACCTGGGAATTCTCTTGACTTCAACTTGTCATTATGGGGTTGATTTACTAAAACTGGCACACTTAGAATCTGGTGCAGCTGTGCATGGTAGCCAATCAGCTTTTAACTTCAGCTTGTTCATTTATGCTTTAGCAATAAAACCTGGAAGCTGATTGGTTTCTATGCATAGTTGCACCAGACTTTGATCACTCCAGTTTTAGTAAATAACCCCCAATGCTCCTATGTTTGCATAAGGGGCAGAGACCTGCACAATAGTGTAGCTCCTCCAAGTCTCTGTGCCGAGTGTGTATTTAAATTTTCTCCTTTCTTTCTCCCCCCCCCCCCCCCCCTTCAGATCTAGGTCAAGGTCTAGATCCAGGTCTGTGGTGTCACGCCCTAGAAGCAGGTAAGATATTTTACTTCGCTTACTTCAGATTTTCCCTGCATTTTGTATTGGCGTAAAATTCACTGGTTAAAGGCCACCTTTTTATATGTTAAAACCAATATCCAGGGTGTAACCTGTTACTAAATGAGCAGGACCTATTCAAGTTGCAGAAAAACTACTGCCAGTGTTTATAACTTTTCAATATATCTATCTTCATAACTAAAACTGCTGCTGAATCAGCAGGCCCATAGCTGAAATGTGGAAACTGGTGTGGTTTAAAACTGAATTAACCCTAGCCTAACCTAGCATGGTCTCTAGTGGTGCAACGGATCGTCACCGATCCGTGATCCGAACGGGTCACCCTGTTTGGATCGGCACACCACGCGGAGCCTCGGTCATAGCCTGCTGCTTTTAAAATTGAACATGTAAACAGTCCGTCAGATTTCCAAATACTCTATTTAAGCATATTAGCTCAGTTTTGTTTTGAAAATAACTGAACTAGAAAACTCCAGTGTGTGTTTTTTTATTTAAATTTTTTTGCTGATCCGATCCGTGAGTTTTTTTTTTTTTTTTGATCCGTTACACCCCTAATGGTCTCCAAACAAGCTGTGAATGCATATGACTTCTATTATTTTTCTCTCTAGGTCAAAGTCAAGATCTGTTTCTCCAAAAGGAGCAAGGTATATATTGCCAGATCCTGGTATTTTTACATCTTATTTCCCATGAATAATTGATTTTAAAATTTGTGTGGCATTGTTTCACATTTTGGTATTACTTGGGAAAGTTTTTAGTATACTAATTTTAGGGGCAGTCAAGGAAGTTTTGGTGGGTATAGGCTGTTGGGCTGCTTCCATGTTGTAGAGTCTGATGCGATCAGGTCATGGAAGCACTTCATTTGATTTAATTTTTCTTTTATCTGTAGTGTACTCGTTTTACAAGTAATTTGAATCTATAAAATGTTAAACCTTTCTAGTTTCGCTCTGTATGGGGTTTAAGTCTGGTTATGAGTTTTTAGAACTGGATCTGAAAACTTCTAATATATAATATATTTATTTTCAGTCGTTCACCATCCAGAAGCCCGAGGAGGAGCATAAGTGCGGAAAGAAATGGCTAAATGACCACTTGGAATTTATGGCGCTCCTGCCACAACTTTTTTCCACTTGTTTTTGTTTTAAGTCTCACTTTGGTAGGCTAGCATATGTCTTTTTATATCCTGTCCACATGAAAGTGAAACCTTTTTTTGTATCTAAATTACTTGTGCAATGAACAGGAGTTGTCCTGATTAGTGTGTCTGCAGGAAGCAGATGTAAGTTTGCATGGCTGTAGATAATTACACTTTTTAGAACCTGTAAAACAGGGATATGCAATTAGCGGACCTCCAGCTGTTGCTAAACTACAAGTCCCATCATGCCTCTGCCTCTGGGTGTCATGCTTGATGCTGTCAGAGTCTCGCTATGCCTCATGGGACTTGTAGTTTGGCAACAGCTGGAGGTCCGCTAATTGCATATCCCTGCTGTAAAATAAAACCTGCTCAGTGGCCAACTAGGCATATCGTTTTGGCTTGCCTTCAAAAAAAAAATTGAGGGGCTACATGGCAATACTGATCATGGATGTTGCTAGCAGTGTGCCACTTATATCTTCATGGACTGGCTCTTTATTTTGTTCAGCTGTTTTTGATTCCAAAAAATTAGTTTGTGAGACGTGTATTCAAAGCTTGTTTCCCAACGCTTTAAACCAGGAGTCTCAAACTGGCGGCACCCCTAGCTGTTGCGCAACTATAAGTCCCATTATGCCTCTGCTTGTGAGTCATGCTTGTAACTGTTAGCCTTATAATGCCTCATGGGACTTGCAGTTCCGCAACAGCTGGAGGTCCGCTAGTTTGAGACCCCTGCTTTAAACACTGTTGCAGATCATAGAACTTCAAGTAATGCGATGTTCTAAATAAAGTTTGTTTTGTTTTTTCAAACTTCTATTTCTGTGTGTTTCTTAATGGTTATGGAAGGGGGTTAAGTGTGTGTGTGTGTGTGTGTGTGTGTGTGTGTATATATATAATATATATATATATATATATATATATATATATACACACATACACACACACACACACACACATATTTTTTATGTGTCCCTGACCACCTCCTGTCCAAAAATATTTTTTTTTAAACGGTCATTTTCGGTGCTGTTTTGGTACCAAAAAACCTATTCGGGGATATATATATATATATATATATATATATATATATAAAAATTTGAATAGTGCATAGATGCGAATGTTCATAAATATACACCCTGTAAAGAAATGTCATCAAGTGTTCATGACGGTGATTTAAAACAATTGATATCAAGTGTTTAACTGAAAATGAGTCCATAAAAAAAGTGCACAAGATAAGTCCATAAAAAGTGCATCCAAAAGTGACTTCAAATGAAGATGACAAATAAAACTTTGTGTTATCTTGACAATCTTCACCACACCAATGTGCTCAGTGATTCCACTCCCTAAGGACTTGCACTCACCACAAGAATATGCCTCGCACTCTCATGCTTGGCTAATCAGCTTGATTACCCTCCAGGGTATCGCAAACGATTCCAAAATGATGAAATTAGGTCAGTCAAGTCTCCCACATGAAAAAACAAATGCTTCCAATAGTGAAGTATATCAAAACTTTTAATTAAAATAACACAGCACAAGTGACCATCAATGGTTACACTCACATTTAGACCAAATTGGGCACTTCAAAGCAAACATTTCCAAACGCCAGGCAAGTTTATAGTAGGCTGCCACGATGTATTGCGGTCTCGGCGGACCATATAAGCATGTATGTCTCACCCTCCTTCATGTACGCTTGCCTCTCCACTGCAATCGAATCACCGCAGACTCCCGCCCAAACACCAAACTGTATATTCGACGAGTGGTCGAAAGATCCGAACGCTGCATACCAGGTGACTGTCGTGTAGCTCCTCCCAGACTAGTTTCGTCGTAAGACTTCTTCCAGTGTCGAATATACAGTTTGGTGTTTGGGCGGGAGTCTGCGGTGATTTGATTGCAGTGGAGAGGCAAGCGTACATGAAGGAGGGTGAGACATGCGTGCTTATATGGTCCGCCGAGACCGCAATACATCGCGGCAGCCTACTATAAACTTGCCTGGCGTTTGGGCGCTTCAAAGCAAACATTTCCAATTTGATCTGTCTAAATGTGAGTGTAACCATTGATGGTCACTTGTGCTGTTATTTTAATTAAAAGTTTTTTGATATGCTTCACTATTGGAAGCATTTGTTTTTTCATGTGGGAGACTTGACTGACCTAATTTCATCATTTTGGAATCGTTTGTGATACCCTGGAGGGTAATCAAGCTGATATGCCTCGCACTCTCATGCTTGGCTAATTCTTGTGGTGAATGCAAGTCCTTAGGGAGTGGAATCACTGAGCACATTGGTGTGGTGAAGGTTGTCAAGATAACACAAAGTTTTATTTGTCATCTTCATTTGAAGTCACTTTTGGATGCACTTTTTTATGGACTCATTTTCAGTTAAACACTTTATCAATTGTTTTAAATCACTTATGGACACTTGATGATTTTATTGTATGCACATTTCTTTACAGGGTGTATATTTATGAACATTCGCATCTATGCACTATCACGGAGTGTATATGGTTTCTATTTAGATTTGTGTTGTAAGACACTGAGCGCTACTATTTTGGTTATTCAAAATTATTTTTCACTTTTTTAAAGTAGCAGCTGATAGGGTAATTCAGTCTGAATTTATCAGATGTTTCTCCAAGGCGCAGTGGAGTGTGTTAAGGAAAGAGGGCGGTTTATTCTTTAGTACACATATATATATATATATATATACACATATATATATAAAAAAACCTTTTTCAGTTAAACATTTTGCGGCCCTGCCTGACGCCACATCCCTTTTCTAGTAAAAAAAAAAAAAAAAATATCTTTGCTTTGCTCTCCTCTTCTTCATAATACCCATAGGTAGTGCGATCCCATTCGTTCGTATGAGTAAGCCATGTTCTGCTTGAATGTAGATTACCCATAGATGTGAATTGGGCCATTGCACAAGTAGACACTAAAAGGAGCTGGCAGGAATGTTTTTGCTGGAAAGGCTGTGTTGCTCAGGGCAGAGCTGCACAGTGAAGATTGCTGGGGCAGGAAAGTAGGCATGTGTTCAATATGACATGCTCCATTTCGTTGATTCCACTTGCCTTTCTAGTATTGAATGCTATTGGAATAGTGTAATTGACAGGTACCTTGTATTTTCAGAAGGGGAGGATGATGGAAGGTTTCCAAAACAAGCAAAGTCCTTTCTTGTATTAAGAGGTATGGACTCCAGAGAGAGATAACATTTGCCCCTGTACAAATTGGTAAGACCTCATCTGGAATGTGCAGTTCAGTTTTGCGCACCAGTTCACATTAAGGATATTGGGGAACTGGAGTGCAGAGAAGGGCAACCAAACTGATAAGTGGCATGGAGGAGCTTGGCTATGAGGAAAGATTAGAGGAACTGAATTTATTCTCTCTTGAGAAGAGGAGATTAAGGTGGGATACTTGAACTTGGTGTTGAGTTATTTATAGGGATGCACCGAAACATCGACCAAAAATGGCCCTTTCGGCAATTTGCTGAAAGAGAAATCTCGCTGAAAATGGGGTGGGCCTGGTGCCGCCCAGTACGGGGCTGTCGTTCTGGAGCGTCCAAGTCAGTCCTCTCCTCGACAAGGAGGCTGGCTGCAACAAAGTGCTCTATGGAGGAAAGCTGTCAGAACACACACTGCGTTAAGGAGCAGCTTGTCAGTATGATCAGCAGAGGAGCATTATCAGTGTGCAGCGCCGTGGGGGTTAAGTGGGCAGGATTCACTGTTTTTAACAGCATGTCAAATAAGTGATACTGACAAGCTGCTCCTTAACACGGTGTGTGCGGACAGCTTTCCTCCATAGATGGGCAAAGCCAAGAACACGGCTCTTGCTAACACTTCCCTGTCCCCCCTTACTGACGTACTAAGGCAGGCTGCATTTAAAGGAACCTGGTGAGGCTGCATTGATCTGTACCTTTTTTTTTTTTTTTTTTTTTTTTTTTTTTTAAATATCACTTTCGGTATCGGATTTTGAGATCCTGTATTTATTTTCAGTATCGGTTTTGGCACCAAAAAAACATCCAGTGCATCCCTAGTCATTTACTTTAAGGTCATCAGAGGACAAGGGGGCAGTCTACATCTAGAGGAAAAAAGGTTAAATCTCCAAATACAGAAAGGATTCTTCACAGTAAGAGATGTGGTATAGACTCCCGACAGAGGTGGTTCTGGCAAGCTCAGTAGATTGCTTTAAAAAAAAAAAGAGGCCTGGATTGTTTCCTTAACCACTTAAGCCCCGGACCATTTTGTAGCTAAAGGACCAGAGGTGTTTTCAGAATTTTGCACTGCGCTGATTTAACTGTAAATTGTGCGGACATGCAATGTTGTACCCAAACGAAATTTGCGTCCTTTTCTTCCCACAAATGGAGCTTTCTTTTAATGGTATTTGATTGCCTCTGCGATTTTAATTTTTTGCGATATAAACGGAAAAAGACTGAAATTTTTTTAAAAAAAAGTATTTACTACTTTTTGTTATAAGAAAAATCGAATAAACTCAATTTTAGTCATACATTTAGGCCAAAATGTATTCAGCCACATGTTTTTAGTAAAAAAAAATGTCAAGCGTATATTACTCTTTCGTCCATGGACCGACACAGCTTCTCTATTGACAAAGTGGGTATTATCCGTTAATTAGGAGTGACTAGGCAGAAAACTTGTAAAAAGTGTTGCATCACACCTTCTACAGTACCGCCCAGGGGGCGGACCCTCTGGGTATAACCTCTCAGTCTGCATCTCGCAGATCAGTTTTTTTCTGTCTAGCAAGGAGTAGGACATGGCTCCCTTCGGGCCCATTGGTCGGGGGGAAAAATATATATATATATATATATATATATATATATATATATATTTTTTTTTTTTTTTATTATTATTTGTTGTTTCCTGCGATCTTCGATCAACTGCCGACTGGGTGACAGGCTCGATCCTTGTAGTCTCCCCAGTTTCGGCCATCGAGCGTGTGCCGACCCTAGCTACGCGCTGGGTTTTCCACGACATGCCCGTCGCTCCACGGGTGGCCCGTGAGCCTACGCTCCAGGGCTTGCATCGGACCGCTCAGCTTCGGCTGACCTTACGGCCGAGTCGCAGCAGCCTAGGCCGGTGAGCGTCACGCTCCAGGGCATACATATGATCGTCCCTTTTGGGTCCAGCATGCCTGGCCAACAGTCACCTTCCGTGCGCGGACGATGACCTGTTTGGAATGTCTTCCAGCATAATACATGCAGGATAGGTAAGTAAAACTCCCCTGCCTCGGCTGGGTGATTTAGCTGGACATTCCTAGAGAGATCAAGTAAGTGGTTGTGGCCCATTTCTTCCCTCTCTCCCTGCCTTTCCCTCCTCCCTGCCTTTCCCTCCTCCCTGGGCTTCTAGCTAAAGGTTGCTGGGGGTCACCTAGGGGGTTCCACTGGAGCGGGGCTGGCTGTAACATTTAAAAGAAATGTCATTTCTGCTTACCTGTGTTTGTGTGCTTCCTCCTCCATGCTGGCTATTTTGAGGTGGTCCATGCAGAGTTCGGCCTCTTGTAACTGCCCGGCGGCCATCTTCCTGTGGTTTGGCCACACCCACTGGCCCCTATCAACTGATCGGCGGCCATGTTTGTCCACCCTGTATGCATATATTGCCGTTCGGCGGCCATCTTTTTGTGGGCTATGGCTGCTTGACCTCTATCTTCGGTCAGCGGCCATTTTCTTAGAGCCCACATTATCTTCCATACAGACGTTTTTGGCAACCATTTTGGGAGAGCCTCTAGGGTGCATTACACTGGTGCGAAAATTCACACAGGAAATGCTGATAAAAGAAGCAGACTGGGACAGCAGCATAGCAGTACCTATCCAGGGTGGTGAGTCCTCTGGGTGACCCAGCCTCTCTGCAGCACAGGAGGGTGGCCTATTGATATTTTGCCTGGAGCCCTGTGAGTGTCAGCGTGTGGTCAGCATGGCATCTGAGCCAGATGTCTTCTCCCCTGAGACACCAGATTTAGCAGCTGGTGCCCCTGAGGTGAACGCTATGATGGCAATCCTAGAGGCGTTTGCTGCCAGGGTGGAAGCAACACACGGGAATACAGGGGGTAGTAAACGCCCTGTCCCCTGCAAGCTTCTGGGGATAATTCTGATGCAGAACCAGGTCCAGCTGCGGCTCGGGGCCCAGATTCTGACGCATCAGAGACTGCAGACTGTGACCGGACAGTGAGGATGAGTCCAGGTCAGTACGCAAGACGACTTTGGTATCTGACCTTATTACTGCAGTGCGGGATATGCTAAAGTTGGAAAATACTGCAGAAGCAGCAGAGACTCCGGTCCACTTCGGTTTCATAGACCTGCCCGCACTGCTAAGGTGTTCCCTTGTGTGTCTTTTGATAAACTCTTATACAAGGAATGGGAGAACCCAGTGAGGGTCTTTACAGCCCCAAAGAGGTTTGCGGTACGGTACCCCTTTTGAGGAGAGTTTTCTGAAGAAATGGACCTCTCCCCCCTATAGTGGACCCTCCGGTGTCCAGACTTAATAGAGCCACCACAATTCCTGTAGAAGGGGCTCCTGTTTTCTAGGACCCTGTGGATAAGAAGGCTGAAGCACTCGCTTGCTACCTATACTCAGTGGTAGGCTCAGCAGTACGCCCGGCATTGGCGGGGGCCCTAGTGTCTCACACACTTACTGAATGGGCAAGATTGCTACTCCAGGGGTTAAGGAGCGAGATGCTCCTGATGAGATAACATTGGCCGACCAGTTGGTCCGGGGCCTTAGGTTTGTCTGCGAGTCAGACATGAATACTATTCCCCTGCTGTCTAAAACTTTGGTTTATGCAGTAGCAATACGCCGCCTGATCTGGCTAAAAGGCTGGTCTGCGGACCAGACTTCCAAGAAAGCCTTGTTGGATCTGCCTTTTAAGGGCGACAGACTTTTTGGGGCTTCTCTGGATGACATCATCAAGGATGCCACAGGAAGTAAAAGCACTTTGCTTCCCCAAAGGGGCAAGGGCCCTCCTTTACTGCACGCAAGCGTTTTTTTTCGTCCCCCCTAGCGACAGGGAAAAGACCCCAAAAGCGTCCTTGGTCCCGCATACCCAATAAGCCTGCGGACAAATTTGTGTCCGCATGAAGGTCCACCCCCACCCAGCTCTCGGGTGGGGGGACGTCTTCACAAATTCGCGACTCAGTGGACAGCTCTAATCTCTGACAGGTGGGTTTGCGAAGTAATCTCCTCAGGCTACAAGAAAGTTTCTCTCTTGTCCACCGGACAGATTCAACACCTCCAATCTCCAGCTACTACCGACCCGCCGGGAGGCCCTGTATAGGGCGGTCCAGGGTCTACTGGAACGCGGGGTAGTTATTCCAGTTCCAGAACTGGAACAGGGTTTTAACTCAAATCTGTTCTTTGTGCCGAAGGAGGGGGTTCGTCCAAGCTTGGATCTCAGAGCCCTCAATTGCTTTGTGAAGGTACAAAGATTTCGGATGGAGTCGGTTCGATCTGTAGTCACCGCTCTCCATCCGGGGGACTTTCTGGCCTCCTTGGACATCAAGGACGCATACCTGCATGTCCCCATATACTCCAGACACCAGAGGTTTCTGCGATTTGCTATCGGGAAGGACCACTACCAGTTTGTGGCCCTCCCGTTGGGCCTTGCCTCAGCACCCAGGACGTTCACCAAGGTGCTCGCTCCGATTCTGGCACTTCTAAGACAGCGGGGTATCGCTATCACAGGCTACTTGGACGACCTTCTGCCGAAGAAGGCCCCTTCAAGCTCAGAATTAGAGGTAAGCGTGTCCATTACCTGTCAGACTCTTCGAGACTGGTTGGATACTAAACACGCAAAAGTCAGTATTGGTGCCCACTCAACGCCTAGGGTACCTGGGGTTGATTCTGGATTCTTCAGAGGCAAAGGTATTCCTCCCTGTGGAGAAGTCGCAGACCCTCCGGGCTGCAGTACGGCAGCTGACTTCCAGGAATTGGTCGTCGCTCCATTTTTGCATGCGAGTGTTGGGCCTCATGGTAGCCTCCTTCGAGGCGGTCCCATATGCTCAATACCACACTCGAGTGTTACAGAAGGAAGTTCTGTCCAGATGGAACAGATGCCCTTCATCTCTGGATTATCAAATCCGAGTGAGCCACCTAGTCAGGAGATCCCTGGTATGGTGGCTGACAGCACCGGCTCTAATGGCCGGGAAGTCATTTCTTCCGGTTTACTGGATAGTGATCACGACGGATGCCAGCCTTACAGGTTGGGGGGGGGAGTCTGGGGTGTCCAGTCGGCGCAAGGTCGCTGGACCCCAGAGGAAGCCCTCCTGCCGATCAATGTCCTGGAGATCCGGCCGATCAAGCTGTGCCTCTTCAAATGGTCTCAGAGACTGCAAGGGCGTCCAGTCAGACAACGCCACAGCGGTGGCATATGTCAATCATCAAGGAGGAACAAGAAGCTCAGCTGCAGCATCGGAGGTTGCTCGCATCCTGAAGTGGGCAGAGAAGAGCGTACCGGCACTATCGGCTGTGTACATTCCGGGTGTGGAAAACTGGCAGGTGGACTACCTGAGCCGCCAGATGCTGGACCAGGGAGAATGGTCCTTACACCCGGAGGTGTTCCAACTCCTCTGCCAAAGATGGGGCACACCAGACGTAGATCTTCTGGCTTCCCGACTCATTCGGAAGGTATTGAGATTTGTGGCCCGGTCAAGAGACCCATGGGCAGACGCAACGGACACGTTGGTAGCATTGTGGGGTCAGTATCGGCTAATCTATGCCTTCCCTCCCTTTTTAAGGCTTCTTCCTCTTCTGCTCCACAAAGTGGAGGCAGAGGGAATTCCAATGATCCTAATCGCTCCAGATTGGCCTCAGTGTCCTTGATACGCCGATCTAGTACGTCTGGTAGCAGACGTCCCCTGGCGCCTACCACTACGGAAGGACCTGCTATCGCAAGGTCCCATATTCCATCCTGCTTTACCGTCATTGGCTTTAACGGCATGGCTGTTGAGAACTAGGTACTGAGAGACCGGGGCCTGTCAGACTCGGTAATCTCTACTATGAGAAGTGCTCGAAAACCGTCCTCTAGGAAGGTTTATCACCGCACTTGGAGGGCCTACATCTCCATGTGTGAGGAAATGAAATGACATCCGCATACCTATTTGGTTTCCAGAATCCTGCTGTTTTTACAGCATGGGGTGGACCAAAGGCTTGCCCTAAGTACGATTTAAGGGTCAGATATCTGCCCTGGCTGTCTTTTTTCAGCGACCCCTGGCGACTCCCTCTCTCGTGAGTACATTTGTGCAGGGGGTTCGACATGTGGCCCCTCCTGTCTGTCCCCCCCGTGGGACTTGAACCTGGTCCTCTCGGTGCTTCAGAAGGCACCGTTTGAGAAGATTAGAGATATTCCCCTGTTGACACTTTCTCAGAAAGTGGTCTTTTTGGTGGCTGTTACGTCAGTTAGATGAGTCTCTGAGCTGGCAGCCTTGTCCTGCAAGGCTCCCTATTTGATTTTCCACAAGGATAAGGTGGTGTTGCGGCCGCAGCCTTCCTTTTCTTCCGAAGGTCGTTTCGGCTTTTCATCTCAACGAAGACATTGTACTTCCATCCTTGTGTCCTCATCCGTCGAATCCTAAGGAGTCGGCGTTGCATTCCTTGGACGTTGTCCGAGCTTTGAGAGTATAACTATCTGCTACTTCCCTGTTCCGGAAGTCAGACTCACTGTTTGTTTCGGTGGCTGGTCCCAAGAAGGGCTAAGCAGTCTCATCGGCCACCATCTCTAGGTGGATCCGACAGATAGTAATCCAGGCTTACGCCTTAAAGGGTCAGGCGCCCCCCTTTCCTGTCACGGCGCATTCGACCAGGGCAATAGGTGCCTCTTGGGCTTTCCGACATCAAGCGTCTGTTTCCCAACTATGTAAAGCGGCGACTTGGTCGTCCGCTCACACTTTCACAAAATTCTACAAAGTTGATGTAGGTGCATCTTCGGGTGCCTCTTTCGGCCGCAAGGTTTTGCAAGCGGCTGTTTAGAGTTGCAACTCCTCCGTTGGAGGAGTGCTGTTTTGTGTTTTGGGGTGAAGTTTGTTTTTATGCTGTTACCACCCCTCGTTTTTTTTTCTCTGACACTGCTTTGGGACGTCCCACTTTGTCAATAGAGACGCTGTGTCGGTCCATGGACGAAAGAGTAAATAGAGAAAAGGATTTTACGGTGAGTAAAAAATCCTGAGTCCATGGACCGACACAGCACCCACCCCTCCTTTTAAGTTTGTACTGCTTTTTGACGAACTGATCTGCGAGATGCAGACTGAGAGGTTATACCCAGAGGGTCCGCCCCCTGGGCGGTACTGTAGAAGGTGTGATGCAACACTTTTTACAAGTTTTCTGCCTAGTCACTCCTAATTAACGGATAATACCCACTTTGTCAATAGAGAAGCTGTGTCGGTTCATGGACTCGGAGAAAAGGATTTTACGGAGAGTAAAAAATCCTATTTTATTGGTTTGCGCAAAAGTTTTATAGCGTTTACAAACTAGGGTACATTTTCTGGAATTTACACAGCTTTAAATTTATGACTGCCTATCTCATTTCTTGAGGTGCTAAAATGGCAGGGTAGTACAACCCCCCCCCCTCAAATGACCCCATTTTGGAAAGTAGACACCCCAAAGAAATTGCTAAGATGCATGTTGAGCCCATTGAATATTTTTTTTTTTTTTTTTTTTGTCCCAAGTGATTGAATAATGACCAAAAAAAAAAGTACAAAAAGTTGTCCCTAAATGATATATTGCTCAAACATGCTATGGTTATATGTGGAATTGCACCCCAAAATACATTTTGCTGCGTCTCCTGAGTACGGGGATAACACATGTGTGGGACTTTTTGAGAGCCTAGCCGCGTACGGGGCCCTGAAAACCAAGCACCGCCTTCAGGATTTCTAAGGGCACAAATTTTTGATTTCACTCCTCACTACCTATCACAGTTTTGAAGGCCATAAAATGCCAAGATAGCTTGGGGTGTCTACTTTCCAAAATGGGGTCATTTGTGGGGGTTTTGTGCTATTTGCTGAGAGACATGGTGAGTATTTTACAGCTCTCATTTGTTTTTGAAAATGAAGAAAGACATTTTTTTTTTTTTTCAATTTTCAAAACTGACAAAAAGCGAGATCTGCAAAATACTCAACATACCTCTCAGGAAATGGCTTGGGGTGTCTACTTTCCAAAATGGGGTCATTTGGGGGGGGTTTGTGCCATCTGGGCATTCCATGGCCTCCGAAACTGATAGGCAGTGAGGAGTGAAATCAAAACTTTACACCCATAGAAACCCTGAAGGCGGTGCTTGGTTTTCGGGGTCCTGTACGCGGCTAGGCTCCCAAAATGTCTCACACATGTGGTATCCCCGTACTCAGGAGAAGCAACAGAATGTATTTTGGGGTGCAATTCCACATATAACCATGGCATGTTTGAGCAATATATCATTTAGTGACAACTGTTTGTACATTTTTTTTTTTTTTTTTTTTTTCTTTTTGTCATTATTCAATCATTTGGGACAAAAAAAAAAAAAATATTCAATGGGCTCAACATGCCTCTCAGCAAATAGCTTTAGGTGTCTACTTTCCAAAATGGGGTCATTTGCGGGGGGTTTTGAACTGTCCTGGCATTTTATGCTTATGTCACACATCATCCACTCTTCTAACCACTTGAAGACAAAGCCTTTTCTGACACTTTGTTTACATAATTTTCTTGCAAAAAAAAAAAGTTTTTATGTTGAACCCCCAAACATTATATATATTTTTTTTAAAGCAAAGGCCCTACAGATTAAAATAGTGGGTGTTGCATTTTTTTTTTCCACACAGTATTTGCGCAGCGATTTTTCAAACGCATTTTTTGGGGAAAAACACTATTTTTAATGCATTACAACACACTATATTGCCCAAATGTTTGATGAAACAAAAAAAAATGATCTTAGGCCGAGTACATGGATACCAAAAACGATATGCTTTAAAATTGCGCACAAACGCGCAGCGGCAACAAACTACATTTTTTTTTTTAAAAGCCTTTACAGGTTACCATGTTAGATTTACAGAGGAGGTCTACTGCTAAAATTACTGCCCTCGATATGTCCTTCGCGGTGATATCGCACATGCATGGTGCAATTGCTGTTTACATATGACGCTAGACTGACGCTTGCGTTTGCGGTGCTTTTTTTTTTTTTTTTTTTTAATTTTGCTTTTTTATTTTATTTTAAACTGTTCCTTCCATATATTTTTTTTTTTAACCATCTTTATTGTTATCTCAGGGAATGTAAATATCCCCTATGATAGCAATAGGTAGTGACAGGCACTCCTTCTTTTTTTTTTGAAAAAATTGGGGGGGTTAGACCCTAGATCAGGGATATGCAATTAGCGGACCTCCAGCTGTTGCCAAACTACAAGTCCCATGAGGCATAGCGAGTCTCTGACAGCAGCAACCATGACACCCAGAGGCATGATGGGACTTGTAGTTTTGCAACAGCTGGAGGTCCGCTACTTGCATATCCCTGCCCTAGATCTTACCTCTGCCCTCAAAGCATCTGACCACACCAAGATCGGTGTGATAAAATGCTTTCCCAATGGCGCTGTTTATATCTGGGGGGGACGGGACATTCCCTCCCACTGCTTGTAAAAGCAGTCTAGAGGCTAATTATCTGCTAGAATTGCTTTTACATGAAAGCCGGCTACTGGCTGAAAAGAATGATACCAAGATGATACCTAAACCTGCAGGCATCATTCTGGTATAAACATTCAAAGTCCAGCAACATACCAGTACGTTGCTGGTCCTTGTTAGACATGTATTGTAATCTTTTTTTTCATGCAGCCTGTTGGCTGAACGAAAAAAAAGAGATTAGACGTGGGTATGCCCACCATTAGAATACCTCCCTTCATCCACCCACTTCTAATGATGGGCATACATACACCATTTATATATGCCGAAGCATGGGGGCAGCCTCCCGCAAAAAAGTTAGGTCGCGTACACACGGTCGGACTTTTCCACGGGCAAGCCTCTGTCGGAATTTCGACCGTATGTACGCGGCATTAGGAGCAAAATCGCTTCTCCGCCACTGCTGCCCCCATGCTTCGGCATATATGCTCTTTTTTTTAACTGTGGTGGTGAAATCACCTCCTACAGCACTGGAGTCACGGCTTTATGTATCGTGGGAGCAAACGCTGTTGCTGTCAAGATAAATAATTCCGCGCTGCAGTTGAATGGCGCACCTGAAAAAAAAAATTACATACCTGAAAAGCAAGCATGATAAAACATTGCAGAATAGAATACAGTAAAAAAGAGCAGAATAATAGAGCGAGAACAATAAAATGACAACTCTTTTTGTTTTATATATTTTTTGTGTTTTTTACACTTTTTTTTGTGTAACTTTAACAACTTTTGAGTAGAAGCGTTCAAAACATTCACCAATGCAAAGAACAGGATTGTCAGGACAGAGTGGACAAAAATAACGGGTGTCACACCTAAATCCGCGCTTGCTACAGACACATCTTTTTTGGGGGGCTCGTTGGGTAGGGGTACTCTCGAGGACATACAGATAATGCCTCTCATGCAGTCGGCTTGCTGCATTTGGTTGGGGATGGTGAGGTGCAGAACCACCTGGATACAGGAGTTCTGTGACTCATTCTGGAATGTTAGAAGAGATAACGTCCCGCTTGAAGCTCTGTATAGCACATGAGCGTTCAGCAAAGCCAATTGGAATAAGGATAGAGACACTTTTTTGTACCAGCGTCTCGCCTTACGGTCAATTAGGTACGGCGCCAACAACTGGTCGTTGAGGTCCACCCCTCCCCATATTTTAGTTATATTTGTGGACAGAGAGGTTTCTCCACAACACCAGTCGCTGTAGGAATTTGGACTGTCGTGTGCATGAAGGGAGGTAAGAAGGAAAACATTCTTATCCCTCCACTTCATAGCGAGCAAGATATTACACTTCACGCAGGCTCTCTCCCCCAGCCTAAGACAGGCATCTACAAGCCGCTGGGAAAGCCCCGGCGATTAGGTCGCACGGTGCCACATGCTCCAATCTGATGATCAAACAAGTGACTAAACAGTGGCACGCTTGTGTAATAATTGTCCACATACAAGTGGTACCCCTTTCCGAATAAGGGTGACACCAATTTCCACACTATCTTCCCAGCGCTCCCTATGTAATCTGGGCAGTTGACCGGCTCAACCTGTCTATCTTTTCCCTCATAAACCGTAAAGCTCCATATATAGCCTGTTGCCCTGTCACAGAACTTATAGAGCTTGACCCTGTATCTGGCACGCTTGCTGGGAAGGTACTGCTTGGAAGCCAAGCGGCCAGACAATTTAATCAGGGACTCATCAACGCAGACAACTTGATTGGGAATAAATAAGGCTGCAAAACGTTTGTTGAAGTGGTTTATGAGGGGCCGAATTTTGTAGAGCCGGTCGTATTCAGGGTCTCCACGTGGACGACAGTTCATTGTCGTTGAAGTGCATGAACCCCAAAATCTGCTCGTATCGTGTCCTGGGCATGGAGGCAGAGAACACGGGCATGTGGTCAATTGGGTGTGTGGACCAATAAACACGCAATGACGGGAATTTATGTGTGCCCATGTTGAGGGAAAGGCCCAGAAAGGTTTTAAATTCGGAAACCGTAATTGGTTTCCAATCTTTGGCAATGGAAGGCAACTGGGAGTTGAATTGACCAGCATATAAATTACTCTGGTCCACAATAGATCTATAGAGATCTTCCGTGAAAAACAGTGAATAAAAATCAATTGGCTTAAAATCAGCTGTTTCCACCTGAATACCGGTTTGGGCAGTGAATGGGGGAAGTACGGGTTCTGCAGAAGTGGTGGGGACCCAATCAGGATAGGCGAATTCTGCAGGATGGGCACGACGGGCCTGCCTTTGTCTTCTTCTTGGTGGCAGCGGGACACTACTTGTGCTTGCCACCTCGCCAGCTTGAACTGCACTTATGGGACTCGCCATGTCACCAAGTGATACTGCAGTGCTGGATGTACGCCCAGGCTGTACTAGGCCGCTGGTGCTTGCCAATTCACCAGAAGGAATAGCGGCACTAGTACTACTCTGTTCCATGATACGAGAGCCCTGCGGTTCTTGCTCCTCAACAACAGCAGAAGATCGGGATCGGGTACGCCTGACCTTAGCAGGGACCTCACCTTCGTCGTCAGAGCTATCTGACATGGATCCGCTGACTTCACTGTCTTCTACGGGAAGATATTCTGAGCCTGAATCTGACAGATCCTTGACCTCTTCACTATCTGTCATGCTCAGAATCTCGTAGGCCTCTTTACTAGTGTACCTTCGATTTGCCATTTTGGGCTCTAAATTTAGGGGTACACTAGTAAGATTCACAGGTAAAAAAAAAGCACCTGACTGTCAGCAAATGTATCAAACGCTTAAAAAAAAAAAAAACTTGGCGATCGCAGGGATCAGGACTATCTCTGCAAACGCTGCAGTTATGTGTTTTGTGTTTGGTAAGTGATAGTGATCGATCGATACTGCACTTGGGTGGGCTAAACGCAGGTTCTAGCAGGTATCTGGGCTGATCCCGCTAACACTGCGTTTTTGGGAACCCTAAACCGCTGGGGACGCTAGTATAGATCTGATCAGATCAGATATAGATCTGATCAGATACTATACCACTAAGGGAGGTGTATGCTTTGCGCGTGGGTGTTAGCGCTACTGGCACTAACCTAACGCTGCCTGGGGCGACGCAGACCCTCTCTGGCGCTAAAACCTAATTGATAGCACCCGCCGGGCGATCAGGGGGTTAAACCTTTTTTGGGTTATATACGGCGGGTGCCCTGATGCTATAAAAAGCAAACTAACCAACCAGCGTCACCCGTAACCTTTATATGGTGAAAGGGTTAATAGGGGCAATCAGGGGGTTAAAACCTTTATTAGGTTAAATATGGGGGTACCTGACGCTATATAATAACCTGAAGGGTAACCTAAATAACTAACTGGATAACCAGTGACGCTTATACGGTGATCACTGGTGAAAGGGTTAACTCTAGGAGAAATCAGGGGGTTAAAATAATATATGGGGGTACCTGACGCTATAAAAACCTGCGGCGAACCTAAAAAATAAATAACTGGCTATCTTGGGCACCAGCGACACGAATACAGCGATCGGAAAAACGATCGCTTAGTGACGCTGGAGTTAGGGGGTGAAAGGGTTACCTGGGGGGTGATCAAGGGGTTAAACCTTTATTAGGGGGCTACCCTGGACCTAAAGGGGCCTAAACCTAACTGCCCTGCAACTTTTTACTGTCACAGATGACACTAAATGCAGTGATCAGTAAAATAAATGATCACTGCAATCAGTGACACTGTGCCTGGGGGGTGAAATGTGTGCCTACGTGTCAGTGGGCTGTTGGTGCACTAACCTGCGTCTTCTCTCCTCGGCGCTGCGGACGAAAAGACCGCCACGAGGGGAGATGACATCACTTCCTCTGCCTGTGTTTACATTTACACAGCAGAGGAAGATTCTCATTCGCTGGGAGCGATCGCGAGGGGGTGGCCGGAATCGAACGGCTGTCCCCTCATCACGGATCGCTCCCGAACAACTAACGACCGCTCACTGTATAGAAGGGGGTCCCACTGGACCCCCCAATTATACAAAGGCAGTCACGTACAGGTACGTGACTTTGCCTTTTGGATGTCATTCTGCCGACGTATATATACAGTGAGCGGGCGTTAAGTGGTTAATGTACATAACTGGGTACTGACATTTTATAAATAAAGTTGATCCAGGGAAAATCAGATTGACTCTTGGGATTTTTTTTATTTTTATTTTTTCTCTCTTCCCCCTGCTGTAGTAAATTGGATCATGCTTTGCTGGGTTGTTTTTTTTGCCTTCCTCTGGATGGTGTTTTTGTTTTTTAAACTAGATGGGCTTTTTTTATTTTCAACCTGACTAACAATGTAAAAAAAAATTTTTTGAAATCCAATTTGGGAGGTCCCTGCTGAACAGCAAGGATTGCTAGATCAAGAAGGATATGTATTTGTTTAGGTGGGCAGCACCAAGAGTTGGAAGTTGAGTAAAGCACTGTACACACGGTCAGACTTCCATTTGACTTTTCCGTGTTTTTTTGTCCGAACTGAGTTGGTCGGGAACACCCATAGCATACACACGCTCTGACTTTTCTGCAAACTTTCTTAAAACTTCTTACAACATCACTTGTTTTTTCTGCTCTTTTCTGATCTTTACTTCCACCCTTTGGTCAACTTCTGCTATTGTTGGTTGATTTTAACATTGGTTGTTTTGTCCATCGGACAAAAGTCCTATGGTTTTCTGTACACACGGCAGGACTTTGCTCCATAGGACTTTTGTTGGGCAAAAGTTTGTCCGTTCGCAGACCCAACTTTTGTCCGATGAAAACAAAACCAAAC
The DNA here is from genome assembly GCA_029206835.1 of Rana muscosa. NCBI lineage: Eukaryota > Metazoa > Chordata > Amphibia > Anura > Ranidae > Rana > Rana muscosa. Next base: position 27,491,196 of record CM055121.1, read on the forward strand.
TCAAAAAAGTTTGTCCGATGGAGCGTACACACGGTCGGATTGTTGGTCCAACTTGCTTAAAACTAAGTTTGTTGGGCAAAAGTCCGACCGTGTGTACGGGCCTTTAGGGACACCTTGTCCCTTAAATTACCTTTATCTTGCATGCATATAAAGTCTACTGACCCCTGTTAAAATGTCAGGTTTCTGTAATGTAAAAAAAATGAGACAAATAATTTCAGAACTTTTTCCACCTTTTTAAATGTGACCTATAAACTGTACAACTCAGTTGAAAAACAAATAAATCTTTTTTTTTTTTTGGGGGGGGGGGGGGGGGCTAAAATAATGTGGTTGCATAAGTGTGCACACCCTTTATAACTGGGGATGTAGCAGTCTTCAGAATTAAGCAATCACATTTAAACTCATGTTAAATAGGAGTCGGTACACACCTGCCATAATTTAAAGTGCCTCTGATTTACCCCAAATAAAGTTCAGCTGTTATATTGGGTCTTTCCTGATATTTTCTTAGTCGCATCCTACAGCAAAAGTCATGGTCCGCAGAGCGCTTCCAAAGCATCAGAGGGATCTCATTGTTAAAAGGTATTAGTCAGGAGAAGGGTAGAAAAGAATGTCCAAGGCATTAGATATACCATGGAACACAGTCGTCATCAAGTGGAGAAAATATGGTACAACAGTGACATTACGAAGAACTGGACGTTCCTCCAAAATTGATAAAAAAGACAAAGAAGAAAACTGGTCAGGGAGGCTGCCAAGAGGCCTACAGTAAAAGAGCTGCAGGAATATCTGCCAAGTACATGTGACAACAATTGCCTGTATTCTTAATGTATGGGGTAGAGTGGCAAGATGGAAGCCTTTTCTTACGAAGAAAAACATCCAAGCCCGGCAAAAATTTCCAGAAACGCACCTGAAGTCTCCCAAAAGCATGTGGGGAAAAGGTGTTCTGGTCTGAAACCAAGATTGAACTTTTTGGCCATAATTCCAAAAAACACATTTGGTGCAAAAACACCATACCTACAGTGAAGCATGGTGGTGGCAGCATCATGCTTTGGGGCTGTTTTTCTTCACCTGAAACAGGGGCCTTAGTCAAGGCAGAGGGAATTATGAACAGTTCAAAATACCAGTCAATATTGGCACAAAACCCTCAGGCTCCTTCTAGAAAACTGAACATGAAGAGGAACTTCATCTTTCAGCATGACAATGACCCAATGCAACAAAGGAATGGCTTCACCAGAAGAAAATTAAAGTTTTGGAATGGGCCTGCTAGAGCCCAGACCTGAATCCGATTGAAGATCTGAAGAGGGCTGTGCACAGGAGATGCCTTCGCCATCTGACAGATTTGGAATGTTTTTGCAAAAAGTGGGCAAATATTGCCAAGTCAAGATGTGCCATGCTGATAGACTCATACCCAAAAAGACTGCTGTAATAAAATCAAAAGGTGCTTCAACAAAGTATTTAGTTCAAGGGTGTGCACACTTATGCAACCATATTTTATTTTTACTTTCCTCCACCTAAAAGATTAGATTAGGTCACATTAAAGGTGGGAAAAGTTCTGAAATGAATTCTCTTTGTCTAATTTTTTTTTTACATCACAGAACCCTGACATTTTAATAGGGGTGTGTAGACTTTTTATATCCACTGTATACTAGGTCCAATGTAGACAGGAACCAGAATGTCTGCAGTGAGAGCAAGTGCAGAGATCATACTGTACACTATTCAGACAGAGGACTGCAAGCTAATCTGCTGCTGGCAGATTCCGATCAGACTCTTCAATTTGCACAGGCGTTTGTTTACACATGCTGCAAATTCCAGGAGTAAGAATTTGGATTCCCATGGTTGAAGTTTGTGTGCTGCTGAGCCTGCACAATGCCATGACATGCTGTTGGCAGCCGCAGCTATTTGTGACAGTCTGCACAGCCAGTGACCATTGTAGGTGAATGCTGGCTGCAAGAACAGTCATGAATAGCTTTGGCTGCCACAGCTATTCACATTTGTCAATTCCAGCTAGAATCCACAGCATGTGCAAATGAAGCCCTGCATGGATATTTCATTAAATTGTATTCTCTGCATGGCGTAGGAAGTTCTTTGTACTGAGTTCTGCCTAGTTCAAGCCGTGATGTCAGTTCATGAAAACCCCAAATCTACAATCTCAGAAATTTAGAATATTGTGAAAAGGTGCAATATTCAAGGCTCAAAGTGTCCCACTCTAATCAGCTAATTAAGCCATAACACTTGCAAAGGGTTCCTGAGCCTTTAAATGGTCTCTCAGTCTGGTTCAGTAGGAATCGCAATCATGGGAAAGACTGCTGACCTGACAGTTGTGCAGAAAACCATCATCGACACCCTCCATAAAGGAGGGAAAGCCTCAAATGGTAATTGCAAAAGAAGTTGGATGTTCCCAAAGTGCTGTATCAAAGCACATTAATAGGAAGTTATGTGGAAGGCAAAAATGTGGAAGAAAAAGGTGCACAAGCAGCCTGGAGAGGATTGTCAGGAAAAGGCCATTTAAAAGTGTTGGGGACTTTCACAAGGAGTGGACTGAGGCTGGAGTCGGTGCATCAAGAGCCACCACACACAGACGGATCCTGGACATGGGCTTCAAATGTCGTATTCCTCTTGTCAAGACACTCCTGAACAACAAACGTCAGAAGCGTTTTACCTGGGCTAAAGAAAAACAGACCTGGTCTGTTGCTCAGTGGTCCAAAGTCCTCTTTTCTGATGAGAGCAAAATTTGCATCTCATTTGGAAACCAAGGACCCAGAGTATGAAGGAAAAATGGAGAGATGCTTGAAGTCCAGTGTGAAGTTTCCACAGTCTGTGTTGATTTGGGGAGCCATGTCATCTGTTGGTGTTGATCCACTGTGCTTCATTAAGTCCAGGGTCAACACAGCCGGCTACCAGGAGATTTTGGAGCACTTCATGCTTCCTTCCGCAGAGGAGCCTGATGGGGATGCTAACTTCATTTTCCAGCAGGACTTGGCACATGCCCACACTGCCAAAAGTACCAACATCTGGTTCAATGACCGTGGGATTACTGTGCTTGCTTGGCCAGCAAACTCGCCTGACCCGAACCCCATAGAGAATCTATGGGGCATTGCCAAGAGAAAGATGAGAGTACATGAGACCGAACAATGCAGAAGAGCTGAAAGCTGCTATTGAAGCATTCTGGTCTTCCATAACACCTCAGCAGTGCCACAGGCTGCTTCCATGCCACGCCACATTGAGGCAGTAATTGGGGCAAAAGGGGCCCAAACCATATACTTTTTCAGAGGTCCGATATTGTTCTATATACAATCCTTGTTTTATTGATTGCATGTAATATTCTAATTTTCTGAGATTGTGGATTTGGGTTTTTCATGAGCTGTAAGCCATAATCACCACAATTATGGCAAATAACGGCTTGAACTTTGCATGTAATGAGTCTATCCCATATATTAGGCCTCATGCCCATGGACGTTTTTACAGCTGTTTTTTTTACAGCTTAAAAACGCCTGCGCATGTTATTGTATAATTTTTTATTTATTTTTTTGACGCTCGCGTTTTTTTCTGCCTGACTCTGAGGAACGCACTGGTCCTGGGTTTTTTTTACAGCTTAAAAACATCTATGCTATTTGCAGCTCAAAAACGTCTAGGTGGGCATGAAGCTATAGACAAACATCGGCAGGCATTTTTAAGCTGTAAAAAACGCGGCTGTAAAAACGTCCGTGGGCATGAAGCCTAAGTTTCACCTTTTAAGTTGCATTAGTGAAATAGATGAACTTTTGCACGATATTCAAATTTTTCGAGTTTCACCTGTATAACAGCTTTTTAAAAGGGAGGGTATCATTAACCTCCCTCTGCCATCTCTATATTAGGAGGAACTGCCTGCATCCAATTTTGAGCCACTATCTTCCTAGCAAGGAAAAGTGTTTCATATGTAAAAACAGCAAGAAATGTATCTATTTCTGTCTGGGAGTAGTCCTAACAAACATAGTTTGGGGTCTAGTACTACTGGTGAGTTCATAAGGCCTCTATTTCTGGACAGCTCCATATCAAATGATAGAAGGAACCAGGTACAGAAGCACATATTGGGCATAGGGGACTACGCATGGATTGGAATCGAGCAATTCTTAGAGGTGTCTAATATGCCCTGTGTATAATACTGTATACAGTTGTGTTAGGCAAGCTGATATGTTGGGGGAAGCAGTTTTAGTTTTTACAAGATTTCTGCCCAATCCTCATCCTGGATAGCCCCTATATCTGTTTCCCATTTACTCTTAGGGGTTTTTTTTCATTGAAAAGCAGCTTTATTGAAAAATAAGGCACATGGTACAGTAATTATTTAACGGTACATTCAAGAAAATCGTTATGGAAGAAAATAAAGAAGTAATTTACATAATTTGCTTATAAATAATAAATATAGTACAGGAGTTCATATATCAACGATCGTGCTGTGATATACAGTAACTATTGATCCATAAGTTCTCCGATTATATGAAAAGAAAGGGGAAAAAAAAATTGGTCAGGCAAGCAACCAAGAAGATAAATTTCCAATACGTATATTATCACTACGGCTGGGCTGTATTGTAGGAGATGGCAAGATGTAATCAAGTACAGGTGTTGTAACTGTAGGAAGACAAATGGTGGAGTATAGGTTGGAGATTAATTTGGAGAGTTTTGTACCCAATATTATATCTAGTAAAGGGGGGGTGTTGAGGGAGACAGTTGCGTTCGCAAATTGAGTTTGTAGGGTATGGTGAAGCTGTAAGTATCTAAGAAAATAAATGATTAGGGAGGGAAAATTCTTCTTTAGGCACCTGAAATGTTTTGGGTCCTGTAGTGGTTATAACCTGATGTAGATAAAGTATTCCATTGGTGACCCATACCATAGGATCCAGGATGGAAAGTAGTTCCGGCATATGTTTATTAAACAATAGGGGGGTATGGGAATGGATGTGAGGTCATTTAAGTTTACGTAGTGCGAGCTCCCAAACGCATCAGTAATGTGTAAGCATTCTATCATTGTACAGATGGTGTTCTGCGTGTGCGCTGCTGCGCAAAATAGCTTGGAGTGGGGTAGGGTTTGCCAAGCTAGTTTATGCCATTTCCCTATATAAATGAGTTCAGAATAGACTCTAATGTTTTAAAGAAGTTAAGTGGTATGTATAGAGGGGCTTGCCACATCATATATAAGATCTTTGAGTTTTGGTGTTAACTAAGTTGGACAAAGGTTCAATTTTCAGGGGGATATAATCTCTGAGCCGTCTGTTGATCAATACTCCCCCCCCCCCTTCGCCCAACGGAGGGCTCATGGGCGAAGGAGGAAAGTGGTCAAGAGGCAAAATTTGAGACTTATCCCAGTTATTGCGGAGGCCAGAATGTTTACCCAAATTCTCTATAATGAGTAATGCTGCCTGTAGTGACGGTCCTGGGTCTGCCAAGTAAAGGATAGTGTCGTCAGCGTATAGTCCAAGTTTTTCCACCGTATTGGCTGCACTCCATCCAGAAATATTAGGGTCTGCTCTAATAGCAATGGTCAACGGCTCGGCTGCCAGGGCATACAGTAATGGGGAAAGGGGACAGCCTTAACGGATGCCCCTCTCCAATGGAAATTGGTCCGATACCCATCCATTAATGCATAATCTAGCCTTAGGGGGTTGGTAAAGTAGGTGTACCCATTTTATAAAGTATGGATGCAATACCCGATCCGCGCCTACCCCTAGAGAAAGAACTGACATTAAAAGATGTATTTTTAGTCTTGAACGCATGCAAGGGCTCATTAAAAGAACTTTTTGATCAAATGAAAGAAGTAAAGGAGGATTTGATATTTGTCAGACAAGATCTACAAAAAAACAGCAGAGAGAACAACAGCCCTGGAGGGGAGGACAAGCCAATTAGAAGATGACATATTCCCATTAATAAATGGGGTGAAAACGTGAAAGAACAGATGAGCAGATACGCGTCAAAAATTAACGAGATGGAGATGGATGGAACGAGATGGCTCAGAAGGGATAATGTCAGACTGGTGGGGTTGCCAGAAAAGAGTGAGGGGCCTAACCCTATAGAGTTTCTGGAAAAAATGCTCATTGAACTTTTTGGAAGAGAGACATTTTCAACATCGTTCTCAATTGAAAGAGCACATAGCTCAGGTGGGCACCACCAGCAGGGGGGTACCCCAGGCCGCTGTTGTTGAAATTTCTCAACTATAAGGACAAAGTGACATTGCTGCGGATAGCAAGGAAGGCGGGAAATATCTTCTTTAATGGCACTAAGATATCACTATACTCTGACTTCTCACCGGAATTACAGAGGCGTAGAGCAGATTTCATACATACTAAGCGTACTTTACAAAAACTCAAGCTGACATATGCCCTTCTCTACCCAGCACAACTACGGGTAGTGGTACTGGGTGAAACCCAGAGTCCTGACCTCAACCCGATTGAGATGTTGTGTCATGACCTCAAGAAAGCGATTCACACCAGACATCCCAAGAATATTGCTGAACTGAAACAGTTCTGTTAAGAGGAATGGTCAAGTATTACTCCTGACCGTTGTACACGTCTGATCTGCAACTACAGGAAATGTTTGGTTGAAGTTATTGCTGCCAAAGGAGGTTCAACCAGTTATTAAATCCAAGGGTTCACATACTTTTTCCACCTGCACTGTGAATGTTTACATGGTGTGTTCAATAAAAACATGGTAACATTTAATTCTTTGTGTGTTATTAGTATAAGCAGACTGTGAATGTCTATTGTAGTGACTTAGATGAAGATCAGATCACATTTTATGACCAATTTGTGCAGAAATCCATATCATTCCAAAAGGGTTCACATACTTTTTATTGCAACTGTATATGCATCCTAGGTGTTGTATATATATATTTACACACTGTATTCAGTTTAGCTAGATCCGTTCCTGTTATTCTCTATACTGACAGGCAGGCAGGTGATTGTGCTAGCTGCAGTATTTTCACTTAATGTACTGTGTCCTTTGCGCAGCGTTCACCTAAAGGTACCTCAATACAATTAGTGGTGTTCTCATACTAAAACCACAGGCAGGGAGCTGCATTAATTTCATTTAGTGTACGGTGTCCTTTGCACAGCGTTCACCTAAAAGGTACCTCAATACAATTAGTGGTGTTCTCATACTAAAACTACAGGCAGGGAGCTGCATTAATTTCATTTAGTGTACTTCTGTCCTTTGCACAGTGTGCACCTAAAGGTACCTGAATACAATTGCTGGTGTTCTCAAACTAATACCACAGGCAGGTAGCTGCAAGTATTTTCAGTTAGTGTACTGTGTCCTCTGCACAGTGTGCACCTAAAACTAACTGTAGACAATTGCTGCTTTTCTCATACTAATACCACAGCAGGCAGTTGATTGTGCTAGCTGCAGTATAATCACTATAGATCTATATATATATATATATATATATATATATATATATATATATACACACACATCCCACCTTTGTGTAGCTACATCTCACTGCAGGCCATTAGTATGTCTGGAAGGCAAACAAGGAGAGTCAGACAGTCACGAGCCAATAAAAGAAGCCAAGCAGGCTCTGTGTCTAGAGGCAACAGTGCTGGTCGTGGACACGGTGCATCCTCATCAGCACGTGGCCGTGGGACACGCTTGTCCTTCTTTTCGGCAGCTGCCCATGTTGAACCGCAACATGCCGAAGACTTGATAGAGTGGATGATCAAGTCGTCCTCATCCTCTCTCACCCAGGCTCAGGGTACTTTGTTTGGCAAAGCAGCTGCCAAAGCGGCCTCTTCCCTCGGCTCAATGGCATCACCCAGCTAGAGGAAGGCGGTAACGTGAGCCCAGAGAGAGGGGGTGCCCAACAAGGACAGCAATCTGGCAATCATGTTCCTCCAGCTGCAGCATACTGCCAGATTTGCTTCAGTGATGAGGAGGGAGGGGATGATGAGGTCACTGACTCCACGTGGGTGCCTGATAGGCGAGAGGAGGAAGCACATCTCCAACGAGGCAGGATGCCCTCCAGGGGCCAGCTTAAGGGCAGCCAACCGACTGCATCACACCGCAGTGTTCCGCATGTTCAGGGCGCTGCTGTCTCTGCGCGTTATTCCAAAAGTTCTTTGGTGTGGGCCTTTTTTCAGACGCGTGCAGCAGATCGCACCATTGCTATTTGCAACATATGTCTGAAGCGTATCTCGCGTGGCCAAAACATGAGCCGCTTGGGCACCACGTGCTTGACCAGACATATGTCGACCTGCCATGCAGTCTGTTGGCAAGCATACAAAAAAGACCCACACCAAAGAACAAAGCGGACCTCTCCTTGCTCCTCATCAGCTGGGATCTCCAACCCCACTATACCTTCAGTCCTCTCAGAAACCTGCACTGAGAGGAATGGAGGTGTAGAATTAGGTGTGTCACAGCCAAGTACTTGTGGGCAATCTGCTGTCTGTACACCGACGTCAGATTGTACCAGGCAAATTTCCCTACCCCAGCTGCTGCACCGCCGAAAGAAGTTCGCTCCCAGCCATCCACATGCCCAGCGGTTGAATGCTAGCTTGGCTAAATTGCTAGCACTTCAACTGCTGCCTTTTCAGTTGGTAGACTCTGCCCCCTTCCGTGAGTTTGTGGAATGTGCGGTTCCTCAGTGGCAGGTTCCCAAACGCCACTTTTTCTCATGGAAGGCGATTCCGTCTCTCTACCGGCATGTTGAAGGCAATGTCTTGGCCTCACTGGACAGGGCGGTCAGCGGTAAGGTGCATATTACTGCTGACTCATGGTCCAGCAGATATGGACAGGGACGTTACCTATCTTTCACGGCGCATTGGGTGACTGCTGGCAGCTGAGAAGGATGCAGGACAAGGTGCAGTAGTGTTGGAGGTTGTTCCGCCACCACGCCTCCAAAATGCTACTACTGGTGATTCTGACACACCTCTTCTCCACCCCCCTCCTCTTCTTCTTCCTGCATGGCCTCTTCCTGTGCTTTGTCCTCGGAACCAGCAGTGCTCCGTTGGCGTTCAAGGGGCTACGCAAGTACGCAGGCATAAAGATGCCATGCTTGGGGGACAGGAGCCACACTAGGGCAGAGATTCTGTCAGCTCTGAAGGGGCAGGCTCAGAGGTGGTTGACTCCATGCCAGCTTAAGCCAGGAAAGGTGGTTTGCGACAATGGCACCACCCTCCGACAGGGACAACTGACCCATGTGCCCTGTTTTGCTCACGTTCTTAACTTGGTGGTGCAGCGGTTCTTGGGCAGGTACCCGGGCTTACAGGAGGTCCTGAAGCAGGCCAGGAAACTCTGTGTGCATATCCGCTGGTCATATAATGCCAGTGCTCGGCTGGCTGACCTCCAAAAGGAATACAACCTGCCCAAGAACCGCCTAATCTGTGACATGCCCACCAGGTGGAACTCTACGTTGGCCATGCTGCAGCGGCTGCACAAGCAGCAGAGGGCCATCAATGAGTATCTGTTGCAATATGGCACCAGGACAAGGTCAGGGGAGCTTGGATTTTTTCCCCACGCCAGTGGGCCATGATCAGGGATGCATGCACTGTCCTGTCACCATTTGAGGAGGCCACGAGGATGGTGAGCAGTGACAGTGCATGTATCAGTGACACTGTCCCTCTTGTCCACCTGTTGGAGCACACGTTGCGTGCAATAATGGACAGGGCAGTTGAGGCAGAACAGAGGGAGGAAGAGGAGGACTTCCTTACCTCTCAAGGCCCCCTTTATCCAGACAGTCTTCCTGCTGGCCCGCCTATCACACAGGAGGAGGAGGATTGTGTCAGCATGGAGGTGGAGCGTAGCACTCAGCATCAGCAGCAGTCTTCAAGGGATCAATTACAGTCCCAAGAAACACATGGACTTGTACATGGCTGGGAGGAGGTGGCTGCGGATCATGTCGTCCTCAGTGACCCAGAGGACTCTGCACCGAATGCCTCAGCAAACCTACGCTGCATGGCCTCCCTGATCCTGCAAAGCCTGCGGAAGGATCCTTGTATTCGTGCTATCAAGGAGAGGGATCATTACTGGCTGGCAACCCTCCTTGATCCACGTTACAAGGGTAAGGTTGCGGACCTTATCTTGCTATCGCAGAGGGAGCAGAGGATGAAACATCTTCGGGAGGCCTTGCAGAAAGTTCTGTTCAACGCGTTCCCAGAGACTGGGAGGTTACAAATTCCTGGTCCTGGACAACGTGTTGCTGAGGCTTCGGTCAGTCAAAGAAGGAGCGGTAGAGAAGGTGGCCGTCTGACCGATGCGTTCAGACAATTTTTTAGTCCGCAGCCCCAAGGTATGATCGGTTCCAGCAACCATCGCCAGCGTCTGATTTACATGGTGCAGGAATACCTAGGGGCAAGATCAGACTTGGACACCTTTCCCACCGAAAATCATCTGGGTTACTGGGGCTTGAGGATGGATCACTGGCCAGAGCTTGCACAGTATGCAATTGAGCTACTGGCCTGTCCTGCATCCAGTGTTCTTTTGGAACGCACATTCAGTGCTGCTGGATGCTTTGTAACCGATCACAGGGTGCACCGACTCAGTCAATTGACTGACCTTCATAAAAATTAATCAGATGCCCCATCAAGAGCGCAATGGTTTGCGAGAATTGCAGAAATTCAACAAATGGAGAATCTCACTCTGTCAATGAAAGATCAAGATGGGAGGTATCCTAATATTTGGACCCCCTACATGATGTATAGGGAAATTATAAATGTAGATGGGTGATGGAAAGCGGCGGCCAGCGACGGGGGGAGGGGATTGGGGTATGGCCAAGGGCTGAGGATTATACCCTTTTTTTTTCCGGGTAGGGTGGGGCGGGAAAAAAGGATGGAAAAGAGGAGTCTATAAGAAGTTAAGTTGTAATAGAATGCATACAACTAATGAAATGTAATATTATTGTGTAATTAAGAATAAGTATGCTTATTTGAAACATTGTTGAGAAACTTAAGAAAAAGAAAGAATTTATAAAAAATTTAAATGAATCAGTCTTGGATCACCACCAGCTACCAAGCACCTGATGCTGATGTAACAGAATAATTTTCTTTGAAATGTCAGATCCCTTCAAGACTGCCTATGCTGATGCAAAGTGACTATCCTGTTATGCTGAGTGACTATCATCTTCCTCAATGATCATGCTGATAGCATGTAAGAACATTTTTGTTTCTGGGCACCGCCACCAGTGGCTAAGGCTTAATTGTTTAACAGGGGCGTGTAATTACAATTTTTAATGCAATACTTTGCAGCAGGGCTCATTCCTGCGCTCCAACTAGAGTATCTGTGAGGGGTTGCAGTGTTGTGGCACCAGTGCCTAAGGCACAATTTTTATGCCCCTGTTCAACAGTGGCATGTAATTACAATTCTTGATCTAATAATTCACAGCAGGGCCCCTTCCTGCGCCCACCAAGAGTAACTGTGAGGGCTTACAGTGTTGTGGCAACACCACCACCAAAGGCCCAATTTTTCTGCCCCTGTTCGACAGGGGCATGTAATTACAATTCTTGATCTAATATTTCACAGCTGGGCCCATTCGTGCGCCCACCAAGAGTAACTGTGAGGACTTACAGTGTTGTGGCACCAGCACCACCACCACCACCAAAGACCCAATTTTTCCTACCACTGTACAACAATGGCATGTAATTACAATAATCTTGATATAATAGTTCACAGCAGGGCGTTCCAGCGCCCACCAAGAGTAACTGTGAGGGCTTACAGTGTTGTGGCAAAACCAACACCTAAGGGCCAAATTTCTGCAGAGTATATACGGCAGGCCCCTACTTTCAAACATCCAACTTACAAATGACTCCTACTTGCAAACGGAATGAGACAACAGGAAGTGAGAGGAAATCTACCCCTAGGAAGGGAAATTCTCCCTGTAAGAGTTAATATGGGAAGAAGGTGTCTCCTCTCCACTGATGCTTTATCACCAATCCTTGTTTCAATAAAAACCCCAAATTTTCAAAAAACATTTGTCATTGGGACAGAAAGTGAGGTGAAATATTGTGAACAGGGGCACAGACAGCAAAACAAATGTTACAGGGGTGATAACCCTTCCATGTGTTTTCCAAAAAGCTTAAAAATAGATTTTTTGGCTGGAGCTACACTTTAAAAATGTACCAGTTCAAAATTACAAAAAGATTTTACGTAACAACAAACCTACAGTCCCTGTCTTGTTTGCACCGCCTGTGTTCTGCTGTTCAGAGTATATAGGGCCTGGGGGCCCCACGCCTTTCCTTTTTTTAATTTGGGTGCGGTGTCCCCCTGAATATCCATACAAGACTCAAATGGGCTGGGGGGGTACCCATGCCATTTTTCTCAATGATTTTCATCCATATTGCCAGGACCAGACATTACATTAAAGCCGCAAGCAGTTTTAAATGACTTTTTTTCCCTTTAGAAATGTCATTTTGTGCAGGGACAGTTCTAAACACGGGAAACACGTGCCACTTCACAGGCATACTATAGACACCCCCCAGGTACGATATTTAAAGGAATATTTCACTTTTTTTTTTCACTTTAAGCATCATTAAAATCACTGCTCCCGAAAAAACTGTAGTTTTTAAAACTTTTTTTTTGCATTGATACATGTACCCTGGGGCAGGACCCGGGTCCCCAAACCCTTTTTAGGACAATAACTTACATATTAGCCTTCATAATTAGCACTTTTGATTTTGAACGTTCGAGTCCCATACTTTAATAGGGTTCTAAAGTTCCTGCAAACTTTCGGTCCGTTCGCAGGTTCTGGTGCGAACCGAACTGGGGGGTGTTCGGCTCATCCCTAGTAGAGATTAGATATGTATTAATTATAAATTTATTTTTGAATTGGCACCCTCGACAGCTTATGATATACCCCCTGCCCCCATATGCAAACTAAAACATTAAATATAGGATCGTGGAATGTCAGGGGCTTGGGGACATTGGCCAAAAAAGCAGCAGTGTTCTCTATGTTGGAGAGATATGGGGTAGAGCTGGTCTGTCTGCAGGAAACACATTTAACAAAGCACACAAGCCAGCAATTACAATTGATAACAGAATGTATATATATCTGTATCCCCCCCACCATTTAAAATGGATGTAATGCTTAGATTAAATGAATTTATGTTGGGTAAGGAATAAGTGCCGGTCATAGTGGTAGGAGACTTCAATGAGGTCCTAGACAAAAAGGTTGATAGGTTTCCTGCACCGACGCACTCAGAGCCTATAGAGAAGAGCCGATTGAGTCAATTTCTGGATGAAGTAGGGTTAATGGATATGTGGAGAGTGCGGAATCCGAGCATCCAGCAATACTCTTGCTACTCAAGATCGTACTCCACGCTCTCCAGGATAAATATGGTCTTGGGAAATGATAGAGCGCTGCAGATCGCGGAAAAGATTGTAAATTTGCCAAGAGGAGTATCAGATCATTCCCCAATGGTTCTCACCTTAAACGTAGGGGGAAAAAGAGCCCAGAAAGAGTGGAAAATAAACCCATATTGGTTCGAAATAATAAAGAAAACAGACGAGGTCTTGCCCATATTGAGGGAATTTGTTGAATTTAATGAATGCACTGCGGCGACCGGGATACTCTGAGATGCCCTGAAGGCATATCTCAGAGGTGTCCTGATCCAGCAGGTGGCCAAATTTAATAAAAAAACTAGAGAATGGGAGGAAAATATCCGTAGAGAGGTGCTAGAGGCCGAAAATAATTATGTAATAGACCCAACAGCGGGGAGGGAAAAAACATGGCTAGATAAACAACAAGATTATAAGATAGCAATTATACGGAAAGTTGAGACTAGACGACTCTTCCTGTGGCAGTCTTCCTTTGCAGAGGGCGAAAGCGTAGGAAAGATGCTGGCGCAATTAGTGAAGTCTAACTCCCACCCTCCTCTATCCTGGCTATTAGGTCCTCAGGAGGAGAGATTACATCTAATACCTTGGAGATAGTGCAGATATTTAGGGCTTTTAGGGAGAAATGGGGACTTCTTGGGAAATCTAGAGATACCGACCATCACACAAAAGGAAAGGGACAAATTAGAAATCCCAATAACCCTTGCAGAACTCCAACAGGCAGTAGCTGATGTGTATAAATACTACGTAGAAATATTACTTCCGGAGTTCATAAAAGTACACGGAGTGGCCACGGAGGGAAGGCTTCCCGTGTCAATGCTGGAAGCAACCATTATAGTTATACAAAAAGAAAGGAAGGACCCCCTAGACGCCGCTGCATATAGACCAATTTCCCTTTTATGCTCGGATGCCAAGATACTAGCTAAGGTTTTAGCAGCTAGGCTGAATAGAATTATCCCAAAACTGATCCATCCAGACCAGACGGGATTCATAGCTAACAGATCCACCAGTGTGAATATTAGAAGGACATTTCTAAATTTACAAACCCCGACAGAGAATGAGGAATCAAGAGCTGTGCTGTCACTGGATGTGACCAAAGCTTTTGACAGCGTGAAATGGGGTTATATTTTTAGGGTGCTGGGGAAATTTGGATTTGGTCCTATTTTTACTGGTTGAATAAAAATGCTTTATGATAATCCTAGCGCCAAGCTTAGAATTAACAACGAACTTTCGGAAAAGATTGAGTTACCGAGGGGGGACGAGACAGGGGTGCCCTTTGTCATCCCTGCTCTTTGCCCTAGCGATGGAACCTTTGGCCATCTCTATAAGATCAAGCTCTGAGATAACCGGCTTCCAGAGAAAGACAGGAGATGAAAGAATCGCGTTATATGCGGACGATATCCTGCTCTTCCAGGGAGATATGGCGCAATCGCTGGTAAAAGCAATGAGCATAGTGAAGGAATTTGGTAAATTTACAGGTTTAGAGATAAACTGGGAGAAATCTGAGCGGTTACCGGTGGATCCGATTGGAGAAGTAATAATACCAGGAATGCCACAGCTGGCGATAGTGGATACATTAAGATACTTGGGGATATCGGTGACGAAAGACCCCAACCAATATATAAGTAAAAATCTAATACCACTACTGGCCAAATTCAAACAAAAAATTAACATCTGGAAACGGTTTCCCTTGTCGGTGGCAGGTAGATGCAGCCTAATTAAGATGATCTGGCTGCCACAATTGCTGTACATATTGCATAACTCCCCAGTTTGGATATGCAAAAAATGGTTTAATAAAATTGAAACCCTTTTCAGAGAGTTAATATGGAAAGCTAGGATCCGACTTCTAACAATGCAGCTGCCGGTAAGGGAAGGAGGTTTGACACTACCTCACCCTGAGAGCTACTACCTATCGGCACAGCTGCAGCACCTAATGGGATGTGATATTCCAGGAGGAGGCACCCCTAACGGGTGAATAATGTTAACGGGAACATTACATAATACAATTATTGAAGCACTAGAGGCGGATTCCTTCTGTTATAGGAACCCAATAATAAAAATGATAACCAAAATATGGAAAATATTTAAAAAACAGATGGGATATACTGGGCTAACTGAATATACAGTGGGGCAAAAAAGTATTTAGTCAGCCACCAATTGTGCAAGTTCATCCTACTTAAAAAGATGAGAGAGGCTTGTAATTGTCATCATAGTTATACCTCAACTATGAGAGACAAAATGTGGAAACAAATCCAGACAATCACATTGTCTGATTTGGAAAGATTTTTTGGGGGAAAATAAGTATTTGGTCACCTACAAACAAGCAAGATTTCTGGCTCTCACAGACCTGTATCTTCTTCTTTAAGAGGCTCCTCTGTCCTCCACTCATTACCTGTATTAATGGCACCTGTTTGAACTTGTTATCGAAGGACACCAGAAACAAAATTGTAGACCTGCACCAGGCTGGGAAGACTGAATCTGCAATAGGCAAGCAGCTTGGTGTGAAGAAATCAACTGTGGGAGCAATAATTAGAAAATGGAAGACATACAAGACCACTGATAATCTCCCTCGATCTGGGGCTACACGCAAGATTTCACCCCGTGGGGTCAAAATGATCACAAGAACGGTGAGCAAAAATCCCAGAGCAACACTGAGGGACCTAGTGAATGACCTGCAGAGAGCTGGGACCAACGTAATAAAGGCTACCATCAGTAACACACTACGCCGCCAGGGACTCAGATCCTGCAGTGCCAGACGTGTCCCCCTGCTTAAGCCAGTACATGTCCGGGCCCGTCTGAGGTTTGCTAGAGAGCATTTGGATGATCCAGAAGAGGATTGGGAGAATGTCATATGGTCAGATGAAACCAAAGTAGAACTGTTTGGTAGAAACACAACTCATCGTGTTTGGAGGAGAGAATGCTGAGTTGCAACCAAAGAACACCATACCTACTGTGAAGCATGGGGGTGGCAACATCATGCTTTGGGGCTGTTTCTCTGCAAAGGGAACAGGACAACAGATCCGTGTACATGAAAGAATGAATGGGGCCATGTATTGTGAGATTTTGAGTGCAAACCTTCTCCCATCAGCAAGGGCATTGAAGATGAAACGTGGCTGGGTCTTTCAGAATGACAATGATCCTAAACATACCGCCCGGGCAACGAAGGAGTGGCTTCGTAAGAAGCATTTCAAGGTTCTGGAGTGGCCTAGCCAGTCTCCAGATCTCAACCCCATAGAAAACATTTGGAGGGAGTTGAAAGTCTGTGTTGCCTAGCGACAGCCCCAAAACATCACTGCTCTAGAGGAGATCTGCATGGAGGAATGGGCCAACATACCAGCAACAGTGTGTGACAACCTTGTGAAGACTTACAGAACATGTTTTACCTCTGTCATTGCCGACAAAGGATATATAACAAAGTATTGAGATGAACTTTTGAAATTGACCAAATACTTATTTTCCACCATAATTTGCAAAAAAAAATATTTCCAAATCAGACAGTGTGTTTGTCTGGATTTGTTTCCACATTTTGTCTCTCATAGTTGAGGTATACCAATGATGACAATTACAGGCCTCTCTCATCTTCTTAAGTGGGAGAACGTGGGAGAACTTGCACAATTGGTGGCTGACTAA
Source organism: Rana muscosa (assembly GCA_029206835.1). Lineage (NCBI taxonomy): Eukaryota > Metazoa > Chordata > Amphibia > Anura > Ranidae > Rana > Rana muscosa. The sequence goes on from CM055121.1 coordinate 27,508,110, forward strand.
ATACTTTTTTGCCCCACTGTACTTCTCTTTGGAACAATAGCAACCTGCAGGAAATCCTCCCGATAGGAAAGGTTAGAGAATGGGAAACACACAGTATTAAAAGGTTGAGACAACTGTATGATGGCGACACCTTCAAAAAATTCTTGGACTTGAGACAGGAATTTAATATACCACAACACTCATTTTACACTTACCTCCAGCTGGGGCATGCCCTGGAAGCCCAATTCAAGATACAAACCTTAGAATGGAACAAAACGCCCCTCTTTCAAAACATACTCAAGGCAGGCTCAACTAAGAGTCTTATATCTGAATTATACAGACAGATAAGCAAAAAAGTCAACACCGGGTTGAAACTATGCAAGGTAAGAGAGAGATGTGAAGAGGAAATAGGGGAAATAACACAGGAGCAGTGGAGGAGAATCCTAGAGATGGGACCAAAGGTATCAGTTTCACCCCCGCAGAGAGTATCCCACCTGATGTTAATAAATAGAGCCTATTACACTCCCAAGCGTCTGTTTAAGTATGGTAGAAGATCAGATGATAAATGCCCTAGATGCCAGGGGCCCGGAGACCTTATACATACAGTTGGGAAAAAAAAGTACGTGAACCCTTTTGGAATTATATGGATTTCTGCACAAATTGGTCATAAAATATGATCTGATCTTCATCTAAGTCACAACAATAGACAATCACAGTCTGCTTAAACTAATAACACACAAAGAATTAAATGTTACCATGTTTTTATTGAACACACCATGCCATGCCACCATTCACAGAGCAGGTGGAAAAAGTATGTGAACCCTTGGATTTAATAACTGGTTGAACCTCCTTTGGCAGCAATAACTTACATAGTTACATAGTGTGAGGGGGTTAACTCGGTAGCGGGTGTGTGTGACCCCCTGGTTGGGCTCCCCACACAAAAACAGGGCCAGCAGACGGAGGTTGTGGTTTTCAAAATCAAAAGGTGCGGTTTATTTCTCTATGTACAGTGACAAAAACACAGCAAAGCCAAAAAGAAACATAAACAAAATAAATCCTGGTCAGTTTGACCTCTGACTAAACATGCAGGTTTCCTAAACTAACAACTGGGATCAGCCTGGTGCTGTCCTAGTCCCTAAGTCCCTGGTTTAGTAAAAGTCCAAACAAATAGCCACACAGGCTTTGCCTCACCGCACAGGGGTTCACTCTCCCTAGACAGTCCACACAGGTCTGGTTCCAGGCATGAGCTAACATCTAATGAAGCTGGGAGTTTTTATAGAGGCCTTTAAATGAGCTGACAAGCTTCAGCTGGTCTCATCAACTCCCTGCCTGCACGACGCCCAGCCCTCTCCCTAGAGGTATGAGTCATCCATGAGCCCACTAGCCTCAGCTGGGCTTCATCAACTCCCTAGTTGTATAAGTCGGCGTAAAGCCTGAATCTGGGCGAAATATATCTACCCCCCTGGATGCAACCAGGTGACTTTACCTTCCTGCTGTCACATACCCCCCCCTCTTGTTTTAACCTCGGGGTTGGAACACCAGCAATCAGGCATTCATGTACTCGAGACAAAGCATCCACATTCCCCATTTGAACGCCAGGGCGATGCTTTACTGTGAAGTTGAATTCCTGGAGGGCCAGGAACCACCTATTCACTCTTCTATTTGTTTCCTTGTTTTGAGCCATCCACTTTAACGGAGCGTGATCCGTAACCATGTCAAAGTGCCTACCTAGCAGATAGTACCGAAGGGAATCTAGAGCCCACTTCACCGCTAAACACTCCTTTTCAACCGTGGCGTAATTTACCTCATGGGACTTCAACTTCCTGCTGAGGTAAATGACTGGGTGCTCTTCCCCGTTCCAGACCTGGGACAATACTGCTCCTAACCCCACATCTGACGCATCACTTTGTACGACAAAGTCTTTAGAGAAGTCGGATGAGTACAACACTGGCTGGCTACATAAGGCTTGTTTCAAGAATTGGAATGCTGCCTCAGCCTCGGGGGTCCATTTAATCATGACCGACCCTTTCCCTTTCGTCAGGTTGGTTAGGGGCACAGCCTTAGAAGCAAAGTGGGGAATGAAGCGCAGATAATAACCCGCGATTCCCAGAAAGGCCCGTACCTGCTTCTTGCTGTTGGGACGTGGCCAACTCTGGATGGCCTCGACTTTGTTGAGTTGGGGTTTTATCACTCCCCTGCCAATGGTGTACCCAAGATATTTGGCCTCCTCCTGCCCAATGGTACACTTCTTGGGGTTAGCCGTAAACCCCGCTTCCCGGATAGAGTCTAGGACTGCTTGCACTTTTGGCAAATGTGAGGCCCAATCTGTGCTATGGACAATTACGTCATCCAGGTAAGCCGCAGCATACTTCCGATGGGGCCTCAGTATCTGGTCCATTTTCCGCTGGAATGTGGCCGGCGCATTCTGTAACCCGAACGGCATTCTCTTATATTGGAACGCCCCGTCTGGGGTTACAAATGCGGTTTTCTCTTTGGCCGACTTGGCCAGGGGAATTTGCCAATACCCTTTTGTGAGGTCAAGAGTCGTCATGTATCGGGCTGTTCCCAGCCGGTCGATCAACTCATCTATACGTGGCATGGGGTAGGTGTCAAATTTTGTAACTTTGTTCAACTGACGAAAATCGTTACAAAATCGCCAGCTCCCATCCGGTTTAGGCACCAACACAATGGGACTAGACCAATCACTTTGGGACTCCTCTATCACCCCTAAGTTCAGCATTTTCTGTACTTCCTCCCGTATTGCCTCCCGTCGGGCCTCTGGGATCCGATAGGGTTTTAACTTCACCCTTTCACCGGGCGGGGTAATAATATCATGCTCTACCCCAGATGTTTGTCCCGGCAGCTCAGAGAACACCTCCTTGTTGCGAAGCACAAACTCCTTAACCTCCTGTTGTTGGGGTTGTGACAAGGTGGCTGCTATTCCAACCTCCGGAATCACGCAACCAGTTTGAGCTGGTGACCAAGTTTCTGCGACTAGGGACTCTCTATCCCTCCAGGCTTTCAACAGATTAACGTGATATATCTGTTCGGGCTTTCGCCTTCCTGGTTGTCTGACCTTGTAATTCACTTCGCTCACTTTTTCCATTATCTCGTAGGGGCCTTGCCATTTGGCAAGGAATTTACTTTCAACCGTAGGGACAAGTACCAATATCCTATCCCCCGGGGAAAAGGTACGGGTCTTTGCTCCACGGTTGTACACTCTCTGCTGTGCCAACTGCGCTTGGGCCAAATGTTCCTTCACGATGGGCATTACCTGTGCAATTCGATCTTGCATCAGGGCGACATGCTCAATCACACTCCTGTGGGGAGAACTCTCACTTTCCCAAGTTTCCTTGGCAATATCCAACAGCCCTCTTGGGTGTCTCCCATACAGTAACTCAAAGGGGGAGAATCCCGTAGAGGATTGGGGCACCTCCCTAATAGCAAACATCAAATAAGGAAGTAGACAGTCCCAATCCTTTCCATCTCTATCCACCACTTTCTTCAACATTTGTTTTAGGGTTTTGTTGAATCTTTCAACCAGCCCATCGGTTTGGGGGTGATACACAGATGTACGCAATTGCGTCACTTTGAGCAATTTACACAGCTCTTTCATAACCCGGGACATAAAGGGTGTACCTTGGTCCGTAAGCAGTTCTTTACAAATACCCACCCGGCTAAAAACAAGAGATAGCTCTTTGGCTATGGTTTTGGCCGAGGTATTTCTGAGAGGGATCGCTTCTGGATAACGGGTGGCATAGTCCATTATAACCAATATGTACTGGTGCCCCCTAGCGGACTTGATTATAGGACCTACCAAATCCATTGCGATTCTCTCAAACGGGACCTCAATGATGGGTAGAGGGACCAGCGGGCTACGGAAATGTGGCATCGGGGCCGACCTCTGACACACAGGGCAGGAGGAACAATAATTTTCTATGTCCTTCATCACCCCAGGCCAATAGAATCTCTGTAATACCCTCTCTCGGGTTTTCTCTGTCCCCAGATGACCTCCAAGAATGTGCCCATGGGCCAACTCCAACACCAACTTCCTGTAAGGTTTGGGCACCACAAGCTGCTCAACGGTTTCTTCTGCCCTTTTTGCCACCCGATACAGTAGGTCCTTCTCTACGCTGAAGTATGGGTAAGTGCAGGTATTATCTGGGTTCACTAACTCGCCATCTATTTCCACTACGTTTTCCCGTGCCTTTATTAGGGCGGGGTCTTTTAACTGTTCTGTGGCAAAATTTTCCCTGTGAACCTCCAGATCAGAAAACTCCACAGACGGTAGGTTTTCGTCTGAGGAGGTGGGCTCCTCTCCAGTTTCTTGAGTCTCCCCTGCAAATACTGACAAGGGAAATTCTGGAGAGTCCTCACCACTCTCAGAGGAGTTCTGGCTATCACATTCCTGGTACATAGGGGCACCAGTGGGGGGCTCAGGATCATCCCACAGTTCCCAGAACTTCGGAAAATCCCTTCCCACAATGGCATCATGCGGTAATTGAGATACTAACCCCACTGGATGAGAGAGGGTACCTTTGGGGGTCTCGAAACACACTGTAGTCACTGGATACTCTCGGGTGTCCCCATGCACACAAATAACAGCTACCTTGCTATTCCCAGAGACCTCTGTTTTAACTAATTCAGCCTTTATCAGGGTCACAAGGCTACCTGAATCCAGTAATACCACAACATTTATACCATTAATACACATTTTGCATAAATGTTTCTCAGTTCCCCGAATGGCAGTGCATGCGACTGTCGCACACAGCGACTGACGTCTGTCCATCAGAAAGTCACATTGCATGGGTTCCTCCACAACCGGGCAATTTGCTGCAATATGTCCCGCTTGCCGGCAGCGGTAGCAAACAATCCATTTGGCTGCCTCTTGAGCCCCTGACTTCCCAGGCTGTTCTCGCCAAACTTGGGGTAGAGCTCCCACCCTCTCACTCTCTCCACCCTCACCCCTTGGAATCCTCTTATCCGCCCCTGGGGATGGTCTGGTCTTAGGGTGGAAAGTCCGAGAGTCTCTGGAAGAGGCCGTCAGGTTCTCTGTAGCCAAGTATTTCTCTACACGATCCACAAGACCACCGGCCGTCTCTGGGTCTCCATGGCTTACCCACTTTTGGATGGCAGTAGGAAGAGCTCTCAAAAACCGATCCATTACAACACGTTCCACAATCTCTGGTGCGGACAAAGTCTCTGGCTGTAGCCACTTCCTGCTCAGGTGAATGAGAGCATACATTTGAGACCTGGGGGGTTTTCCAAGCTGGAAAGTCCAGTTATGCACACGTTGAGCCCGGACAGCCAGGGTGACACCCAGCCTTGCCAATATTTCAGCTTTTAGCATCACATAGTCTTTTGCTTGGTCAGGCTCTAGGTCATAGTAAGCCTTCTGCGATTCACCAGTTAACAGAGGAGCCACCAGTCCAGCCCACTGCTCCTCAGGCCACTTTTCTCTTTCAGCAGTCCTTTCAAATGTGGTCAAAAATACCTCTGGATCATCCTCTCCAGTCATTTTTGTCAATAAACGACTCACCCCAAAGGACGCGGTATTAGTGGGACGGCTTTCCTCACTGGTCTGCGGACGTTGCTGCATTACTGCTTCCATTTGTTGTAGTCTCTGCTCTTGCTTCTGTAACAGGTCTATGAAGCGGGCCTCAGATTGCTGCTGGGCTTGTTGATGAGCTTGCTGCTGGGCTGCAAGGCTCCTTTGCAAACCTGCATTTGTCTGCTGTTGATTGGCATTTGCTAGAGCCAGCTGTTTCAGTATCTCCTCCATGCTGGCTTAAAAAAAACTGCCACTGGTTCTCCACCAACTGTGAGGGGGTTAACTCGGTAGCGGGTGTGTGTGACCCCCTGGTTGGGCTCCCCACACAAAAACAGGGCCAGCAGACGGAGGTTGTGGTTTTCAAAATCAAAAGGTGCGGTTTATTTCTCTATGTACAGTGACAAAAACACAGCAAAGCCAAAAAGAAACATAAACAAAATAAATCCTGGTCAGTTTGACCTCTGACTAAACATGCAGGTTTCCTAAACTAACAACTGGGATCAGCCTGGTGCTGTCCTAGTCCCTAAGTCCCTGGTTTAGTAAAAGTCCAAACAAATAGCCACACAGGCTTTGCCTCACCGCACAGGGGTTCACTCTCCCTAGACAGTCCACACAGGTCTGGTTCCAGGCATGAGCTAACATCTAATGAAGCTGGGAGTTTTTATAGAGGCCTTTAAATGAGCTGACAAGCTTCAGCTGGTCTCATCAACTCCCTGCCTGCACGACGCCCAGCCCTCTCCCTAGAGGTATGAGTCATCCATGAGCCCACTAGCCTCAGCTGGGCTTCATCAACTCCCTAGTTGTATAAGTCGGCGTAAAGCCTGAATCTGGGCGAAATATATCTACCCCCCCTGGATGCAACCAGGTGACTTTACCTTCCTGCTGTCACAATAGTTACATAGTTAGTCAGGTTGAAAAAAGACAAAGTCCATCCAGTTCAACCATAACCAAACCAAACGTTTCCTGTAGTTGCAGATCAGACGTGCACAACGGTCAGGAGTAATTCTTGACCATTCCTCTTTACAGAACTGTTTCAGTTCAGCAATATTCTTGGGATGTCTGGTGTGAATCGCTTTCTCAAGGTCATGCCACAGCATCTCAATCGGGTTGAGGTCAGGACTCTGACTGGGCCACTCCAGAAGGCGTATTTTCTTCTGTTTAAGCCATTCTGTTGTTGATTTAATTCTATGCTTTGGGTCGTTGTCCTGTTGCAACACCCATCTTCTGTTGAGCTTCAGCTGGTGGACAGATGGCCTTAAGTTCTCCTGAAAAATGTCTTGATAAACTTGGGAATTCATTTTTCCTTTGATGATAGCAATCCGTCCAGGCCCTGACGCAGCGAAGCAGCCCCAAACCATGATGCCCCCACCACCATACTTCACAGTTGGGATGAGGTTTTGATGTTGGTGTGCTGTTCCTCTTTTTCTCCACACATAGTGTTGTGTGTTTCTTCCAAACAACTCAACTTTGGTTTCATCTGTCCACAGAATATTTTGCCAGTACTGCTGTGGAACATCCAGGTGCTCTTGTGTAAATTGTAAACGTGCAGCAATGTTTTTTTTGGACAGCAGTGGCTTTCTCTGTGGTATCCTCCCATGAAATCCATTCTTGTTTAGTGTTTTACGTATCATAGATTCGCTAACAGGGATGTTAGCATATGCCAGAGACTTTTGTAAGTCTTTAGCTGACACTAGGATTCTTCTTCACCTCATTGAGCGGTCTGTGCTGTGCTCTTGCAGTCATCTTTACAGGATGCCAACTCCTAGGGAGAGTAGCAGCAGTGCTGAACTTTCTCCATTTATAGACAATTTGTCTTACCGTGGACTGATGAACAGCAAGGCTTTTGGAGATACTTTTATAACCCTTTCCAGCTTTATGCAAGTCAACAATTCTTAATCGTAGGTCTTCTGAGAGCTCTTTTGTGCGAGACATCATTCACATCAGGCAATGCTTCTTGTGAAAAGCAAACCCAGAACTGGTGTGTGTTTTTTTATAGGGCAGGGCAGCTGTAACCAACACCTCCAATCTCATCTCATTGATTGGACTCCAGTTGGCTGACACCTCACTCCAATTAGCTCTTGGAGATCTCATTAGTCTATGGGGTTCACATACTTTTTCCACTTGCACTGTGAATGTTTACATGATGTGTTCAATAAAAACATGGTAACATTTAATTCTTTGTGTGTTAGTAGTTTAAGCAGACTGTGATTGTCTATTGTTGTGACTTAGATGAAGATCAGATCACATTATATGACCAATTTGTGCAGAAATCCATATCACTCCAAAAGGGTTCACATACTTTTTTTTTACAACTGTATGGTGTGGAGATGCCCAAAGTTGTTTCGGTACTGAGAGGGTGTGCTTAATACCGTGGGTGATATATTTGGAATAACATTGGAGATGGAGGCCACACTATGTATACTAACGGGATATAGGAAGGAACGGGAGGAGTGGAAGAGTACCACAGTTGCAATATTGAGATGCTTGTTCCAAGCCAGAAAAATAATAGCAACAAGATGGCAGGCGACAACACCCCGGCAGAAAGGGATTGGATTAGGGTAATAAACAAGACCATCTGCAAAGAAAGAGCAGTTTATACAAAAAGAGGTAACCTCAAGGAATTTGAGAAGATTGGAGGCCTTGGCTGGAAAAATGGGTTCCCCTCTTTAGAGGGTAAATCGCATAGTAGGGCTGGAGAATAACCAAAATAGAGTACTTGATAGGAAATTCGCCCAACTGATAATTTAGCGGTGTTGTGTCTTTTTAATTTAATAGGTTATGTCACGTCAAATGAGAGAATGGGGCGAGACAACTGATTTATGAAGCTAATTATAATGAGACTACTTGAACAGTAACAGGAGGGGAGGAAAAGAGGGGGTGGGGGGAGTAATGAGCAATGCTATGTTTACAATATTGGAACTAGGTAAAACTAATGAGATATAGGATCCTTGGCCCTGTGATTTTTTTCTCCCTTACTTTTCTTTAGCATATTACCCGATGTGTCCTTATTTTCTGTGTACATATTAATTCTATGATGTAGAAAACGACTATTTTACTATTGAATTGTTAACATAAAAAAAAATATTAAAAATATATATGGGGCCAAAACCAATTTTACGCAAACACTCCCAAAGGTAGCCCCACTCTACAGAATCAAAGGCTTTGGCAACGTTTAAAGCCACCACCACTCGAGAACCGGAGTCGTCATGGGATGCCTGAACATTCATAAACGTTTAATATTCATAGCAGTGCTTTTCCCCAGGCACAAATCCGGTTGGATCCGGTATAACTTTGTTTAAACGGGAGGCGAGAATCTTGGCTAAAATTTTGATGTCTAATGCCGTGTACACACTACCGTATTTAATGATGAGAAAAATGTCATTTTTTAAAATGGTCATTAACCACTTAAGCCCCGGACCATTTGGTAGCTAAAGGACCAGAGGTGAATTCAGAATTTTGCACTGCGCTGCTTTAACTGTAAATTGTGCGGACATGCAATGTTTTACCCAAACGAAATTTGCGTCCTTTTCTTCCCACAAATAGAGCTTTCTTTTAATGGTATTTGATTGCCTCTGCGATTTTTCTTTTTTGCGATATAAACGGAAAAAGACCGAAAATTTTGAATAAAAATTATATTTTCTACTTTTTGTTATAAGAAAAATCGAATAAACTCAATTTTAGTCATACATTTAGGCCAAAATGTATTCAGCCACATGTCTTTAGTAAAAAAATGTCAATAAGCGTATATTTATTGGTTTGCGCAAAAGTTATAGCGTTTACAAACTAGGGTACATTTTCTGGAATTTACACAGCTTTAAATTTATGACTGCCTATCTCATTTCTTGAGGTGCTAAAATGGCAGGGCAGTACAAAACCCCCCCAAATGACCCCATTTTAGAAAGAAGACACCCCAAGGAAATTGCTGAGAGGCCTGTTGAGCCCATTGAATATTTTTTTTTGTCCCAAGTGATTGAATAATGACAAAAAAAAAAAAATTACAAAAAGTTGTCACTAAATGATATATTGCTCACACATGCCATGGTTATATGTGGAATTGCACCCCAAAATACATTCTGCTGCTTCTCCTGAGTTTGGGGATACCACATGTGTGGGACTTTTTAGGAGCCTAGCCACGTACGGGACCCCGGAAACCAAGCACCGCCTTCAGGATTTCTAAGGGCGCAAATTTTTGATTTCACTCCTCACTACCTATCACAGTTTTGAAGGCCATAAAATGCCAAAATAGCACAAAACCCCCCCAAATGACCCCATTTTGGAAAGTAGACACCCCAAGCTGTTTGCTGAGAGGCATGATGAGTATTTTACAGCTCTCATTTGTTTTTGAAAATGAAGAAAGAACATTTTTTTTTTTCTTTTTTTTTTTCAATTTTCAAAACTTTGTGACAAAAAGCGAGATCTGCAAAATACTCACAATACCTCTCAGCAAATAGCTTGGGGTGTCTACTTTCCAAAATGGGGTCATTTGGGGGGGTTTTGTGCCATCTGGGCATTCCATGGCCTCCGAAACTGTGATAGGCAGTGAGAAGTGAAATCAAAAATTGCAAGAAAATTATGTTGAACCCCCAAACATTATATATATTTTTAAAGCAAAGGCCCTACAGAATAAAATGGTGGGTGTTGCATTTTTTTTTCTACACAGTATTTGCGCAGCGATTTTTCAAACGCATTTTTTGGGGAAAAAATACACTTTTTTTAATTTTAATGCACTAAAACACACTATATCTCCCAAATGTTTGATGAAATAAAAAAGATGATCTTAGGCCGAGTACATAGATACCAAACACGACATTCTTTAAAATTTCGCACAAACGCGCATTGGCGACAAACTACATACATTTTTAAAAGCCTTTAAAAGCATTTACAGGTTACCCCGTTAGATTTACAGAGGAGGTCTACTGCTAAAATTACTGCCCTCGATCTGACCTTCGCGGTGATACCTCACATGCATGGTGCAATTGCTGTTTACATATGACGCCAGACCGACGCTTGCGTTCGCCATTGGGCAAGAGCAGGGCAGGACAGGGGTGCTTTTTTTTTTTTTTTTTTATTATTATTATTAATTTTGCTTTTTTATTTTATTTTTAAACTGTTGCTTCCATATTTTTTTTTTTTATCACTTTTATTGTTATCTCAGGGAATGTAAATATCCCCTATGATAGCAATAGGTAATGACAGGTACTCTTTTTTGAAAAAACTGGGGTCTATTGGACCCTAGATCTTTCCTCTGCCCTCAAAGCATCTGACCACACCAAGATCGGTGTGATAAAATGCTTTCCCAATTTCCCAATGGCGCTTTTTATATCCGGGGGGGGGGGACATTCCCTCCCACTGCTTGTAAAAGCAGTCCAGAGGCTAATTAGCCACTAGGATTGCTTTTACATGAAAGCCGGCCGCTGGCTGAAAAGAATGATACCAATATGATACCTAAACCTGCAGGCATCATTCTGGTATAAACATTCAAAATCCAGCAACATACCAGTACGTTGCTGGTCCTTGTTGGACATGTATTGTAATCTTTTTTTTCATGCAGCCTGTTGGCTGAACGAAAAATAAAGATTGATCGGTGGGTATGCCCACCATTAGAATACCGCCCTTCATCCACCCACTTCTAATGATGGGCATACATGCACCATTTATATATGCCGAAGCATGGGGGCATCTTCTCGCAAAAGTTATGCCGCGTACACATGGTCAGACTTTTCCACGGGCAAGCCTCCGTCGGAATTTCGACCGTATGTACGCGGCATTAGGAGCAAAATCACTCCTCCGCCCCTGCTGCCCCAATGCTTCGGCATATATGCTTTTTTTTTTTTAACTGTGGTGGTGAAATCACCTCCTACAGCACTGGAGTCGCAGGGATCAGGCCTGTCTCTGCGAACGCTGCAGTTATGTGTGTTTTTGTTTTGTAAGTGACAGTGATCGATCGATACTGCACTTGGGTGGCCTGGGCTGGACGGAGGGGCAAAACGCAGGTGCCAGCAGGTATCTGGGCTGATCCCGCTAACACTGCGTTTTTGGGAACCCTAAACTGCTGGGGACGCTAGTATAGATCTGATCAGATCAGATATTGAGCTGATCAGATACTATACCACTAAGGGGGGTGTATGCTTCACGCGTGGGTGTTAGCGCTACTGGCACTAACCTGACGCTGCCTGGGGTGTGACGCAGACCCTCTCTGACGCTAAAACCTAATTGATATCACCCGCCGGGCGATCAGGGGGTTAAACCTTTATTGGGTTATATACGGCGGGTGCCCTGACACTATAAAAAGCAAACTAACTAACCAGCGTCACCCGTAACACTTATATGATGATCACTGGTGAAAGGGTTAACTAGGGGCAATTAGGGGGTTAAAACCTTTATTAGGTAATATATGGGGGTACCTGACGCTATAAAAACCTGACGGCGAACCTAAAAAAAAATTACTGGCTACCTATCGGCATCACCGACACTAAGACATCGATCAGAAAAATTATCGCCTAGTGACAGTGGTGATAGGGGGTGAAAGGGTTACCTGGGGGGCGATCAAGGGGGTTAAACCTTTATTAGGTAATATATGGGGGTACCCGACGCTATAAAAACCTGCGGCGAGCCTAAAAAAATTTACTGGCTACCGATCAGCATCACCGACGCTAAGACATCGATCAGAAAAATGATCGCATAGCGACGGCGGTGCTAGGGGGTGAAAGGGTTACCTGGGGGGTGATCAAGGGGGTTAAACCTTTATTAGGTAATATATGGGGGTACCCGACGCTATAAAAACCTGCGGCGAACCTAAAAAAAATTACTGGCTACCGATCAGCATCGCCGACGCTAAGTGTGAGGGGGTTTGCTCGGTAGCGGGTGTGTGTGACCCCCTGGATGGGCTCCCCACACAAAAACAGGCCCAGCAGACGGAGGTTGTGGTTTTCAAGATCAAAAGGTGCGGTTTATTTCTCTATTTACAGTGACAAAAACACAGCAAAGCAAAAAGAAACATAAACAAAATAAATCCTGGTCAGCTTGACCTCTGACTAAACATGCAGGTTTCCCTAACTAACAACTGGGATCAGCCTGGTGCTGTCCTAGTCCCTAAGTCCCTGGTTTAGTAAATGTCCAAACAAATAGCCACACAGGCTTTGTCTCACCGCACAGGGGTTCACTCTCCCTAGACAGTCCACACAGGTCTGGTTCCAGGCATGAGCAAACACCTAATGAAGCTGGGAGTTTTTATAGAGGCCTTAAACGAGCTGACAAACTTCAGCTGGTCTCATCAACTCCCTGCCTGCACGACGCCCAGCACTCTCCCTAGAGGTATGAATCATCCATGAGCCCACTAGCCTCAGCTGGGCTTCATCAACTCTCTCCCTAGTTGTATAAGTCGGCATAAAGCCTGAATCTGGGAGAAATATACCTACCCCCCTGGATGCAACCAGGTGACTTTACCTTCCTGCTGTCACATAAGACATCGATCAGAAAAATTATCGCTTAGTGACAGTGGTGATAGGGTGTGAAAGGGTTACCTGGGGGGCGATCAAGGGGGTTAAACCTTTATTAGGTAATATATGGGGGTACCCGACGCTATAAAAACCTGCGGCGAACCTAAAAAAAATTACTGCCTACCGATCAGCATCACCGACGCTAAGACATCGATCAGAAAAATGATCGCATAGCGACGACGGTGCTAGGGGGTGAAAGGGTTATCTGGGGGGTGATCAGGGGGTTAAACCTTTATTAGGGGGGGTTAGGGGGCTACACTGGACCTAAAACTAAATGTAGTGACACTTTTACAGTCACAAATGTCACTGATTGCAGTGATCACTAAATAAATGGTCACTGCAATCAGTGACACTGTGACTGGGGGCTGGTCTGGGGGGGCGATTTATGTGCCTATGTGTCCTGGTGTCAGTGTGCTGTTTTGTGTACTAACCTGCATCTTCTCCTGTACGGCGCTCGGTATATGTGAGCGCCGCAGGAGAGAAGACATCACTTCCTCCTTCCTGGCAGGCAGGGGAAGCTCTCTCATTCGCCGGGAGCGATCGAGAGGGGGTGGCCGGAATCGAACGGCCGTCCCCTCATGCCGGATCGCTCCCGAAGGTAAAACGACCACCCACTGTAAAGAAGGGGGGTCCGATCGGACCCCCCAACTATACAAAGGCAATCACGTATATGTACGTGATTCTGCCTGTCGGTGCCATTCTGCTGACGTATATTTACAGTGGGCGGTCGTTAAGTGGTTAAAAATGATCGTGTGTGGGCTTCAGAGCATTTTTCACGACGTGAAAAACGGCCATGAAAAAGAGTATTTATTTCTTACCTTTTGTTTCGGATGATGGATCATATATATGTCAATCTCATGGTGGATATAGTTCTCCTAGCAAGCTCATTATAGCTTCACAGTAGAGATCTTTGATCTTCCTTGCTTCACTTCAAAAGAATCTATTATTGAACACATTGGGGACTTGATTATACATGCACACTTCATGTTATTGGTGTTTATATCACTGATCTCTCTTACAGGTTTTGGTTCACTAGATCATTTGGATCCTTCTTTTTTTTTCATATATACCAGCACCACTTATTGGTATTGGGACACTGTGACACTCACAGTGGTCGCTGGACTCATTTGTGTTGTAATTTAGGGTTACTATCAAGTACCCCTTGTCACTAGCGCTGCATTTTTTTGTGTTTTCATTTATATAGGGCATATAAATTTAAGAATAAGTAGTTCAGATTAGGTGGTGTAGAATTCCAGGGTCAGTCTATCTGAGCCCAGAGCTTTAGATTTAGCTAATTGTGACAGTGCAGTGGTGACATCATCAATAGAAATAGGTGCTTCTAACATTTTCATTTGGTCAGCCTTAAGGAGGGGGAAAGATATAGATTGGAGAAAAGCTCTTGTTGCGAGTGCGTGGTCTGTGACATATATAATGCTCTATAGAAAGTTTTAAATTGTGCAGCCACTCGTGAAGGATCTGTGAGGGTATTACCATCTGGGTCTTCTAAGGAAACAACTACTGGGGGTTTAGTGTCAAGGTGGGCTAGGTATGCTAATAACTTTCCAGACCGTTCCCCATATTCAAATATTTTCTGCTTACAGAAGAAGTGTCGCTGCTTGGCCTTCTCTACATGGAGCTGAGTAGCTACTCAGGTTTGCAATTTAATGCTTTCAAGCTGCTTAGGGGAGGGCAATGGCGTCCCTAGGGGGGGCAGAGGGGGCCCTGGCCCCCCCAACATTATGCTGTACCCCACCATGTGCCCCCTCAAAAAACTAAATTTTATTATTTTTTTTTGCATTTTTTGTATTTTGCTCGGGCCGCCGCTGGAGAAACACAGTCTCCCCTCAAAGGGAGCGCATCCCCAGTCAGCTCCTGCGGGTGATTCCTCCCCCCTCCCTCTGCTCGCTGACACTGCATAATGCGACCACAGCCATCCGATCTGCTCCTTCCCCTGCATCCTCATTGGCACGGAGAAGAGCGAGTCGCAGGAAGGACTCCACGAGCACTGTGGGGGGGGGGGGGAGGGGGGCCCAAGCCTTCATCTCAGTTACTGAAAAAACAGACTGATTTCTCCCGTCCTTAGGACAGAAGAACCAGCCTGTAAATTCCGAGAGTGGTGACTGCAAGCTGAGCCGAGTGTCAGTCTATGACACTCTTTCACAGCCCAGCGAGTCCAGCCACCCCCCCCTCACTCTCCTCACATACGAGCAGGGAGGAATACAGCTCCTCCACCTCCTTCCAGTCCCGCCCACACTATCCCGCGTGCTGTATCTGAAGAGAGGGGATGTGTGGGGCAGGAAATATGAAAATCAGCAGCATTCCTGGCTGTGTGTGAATGATGCCTGAGATTCTAGCCTGGACCGTGGGTAAGTGTGTGCACTGCAGACTGCAGTACACTGTAATCACTGAACTGCATTATCTCCATCCCTTCTCTCCCCCATCTGTCTCCCTCCACCCCTCCTGTTCTTTCAAGACATTCACAATTTACTGTATTTATCGGCGTATTTTACCCTGAAAATAGAGGGTAAACCGTGCCTGCGTATTATACGCCGATATATATATTTTTTTACCAGCGGGGGGCGGGGATCGGGCAGTCCGCCCCGCGTGCCACCCATTGGGAAGGTGTCAGGCCAGCCGCCCTGCCTCTCCTGGCCCTGGGACAGAAAACATCACTGCCAGCCCTTCCTCCTGTGTCACTGTACAAATGGAATTCTGTAATACCAAGACGCTGCTCTCCTCCTCCCACTCCGCCTCCTCCTCGAGTGTAGCTTTTGATTGGAGGAGGAGAGCGGTCATGTGACCATCAATGAAACAGCTGAGGAGAGTCACATGACCGGGTCCATGAGAGAGCGGCGTCAATCGAGATACACAGAAGCTTTGTTTTACAAATGACAGTGACACAGAAGCGGTGTAGAAGGGGCTGGCAGCGATCTTCTATCAACTCTATAGTAGGCTGGCAATGCTGTCCCAGGAGACGGGGGGTCTCCTGGGAGTGCAGGGGGTCCGTGTGCTGTGCAGGAGTCCGTGTGCTGTGCAGGGGGTCCATGTGCTGTGCAGGGGGTCCGTGTGCTGTGCAATGCTGCGCAGGGGGTCCGTGTGCTGTGCAGTGCTCTGCCCTGGGTCCCTGTGCTGTGCAGGGGGTCCTTGTGCTGTGCAGGGGTCCGTGTGCTGTGCTGCGCAGGGGGTCCGTGTGCTGCGCAGGGGGTCCGTGTGCTGTGCAGTGCTGCGCAGGGGGTCCGTGTGCTGTGCAGGGGGTCCGTGTGCTGTGCAGGGGTCTGTGTGCTGTGCAGGGGTCTGTGTGCTGTGCAGGGGGTCCATGTGCTGTGCAGTGCTGTGCAGGGGGTCCGTGTGCAGTGCTGTGCAGGGGGTCCGTGTGCTGTGTAGGGGTCCGTGTGCTGTGCAGTGCTGTGCGGGGAGTCTGTGTGCTGTGCAGGGGGCTGTGGGATTTTTTTTCCCTCTTAAAATTAGGGTGCGTGTTATACGCCAGTGCGTGTTATACGCCAATAAATACGGTACTTTCACTTTCAGTTGCAGGAAAGAAACTTTCATAATTCCCCCATCAACACAGACAGTGCTGACAGGGGAATATCCCTCCTGCCCAGTAATTGTATTCTCCCGACAAACAGTGATTATCACTAGTGGCTATAGCAACCACTAGTGATAATCATAAGAGAATTTGCTCATTAATGCTTCAAATCTCAGCCAGTTCCTGCTGAACCAGCTGAGATTTAAACTGTCTATGGCTGGTCTTAGCTCTTAGGCAGCCCATACATTGATCACTTTTTTTCATTCAACTATTAGGTTGAATGAAAAAAAAAAAATTAATGATCCAATTCCCCCATCTACACATTATAGGTGGATGGGGGAATCCTCCCAGTGTGGACCAGTGGTGGAACAACCAGAGTTGCACTGTTACTAGTGATAGAATCAAATAGTAAAATTAGATAACTGATATCACCAGAATGGGAGTGTAACAGATTGCTAAACGCATAAACATAAATCCAAAAAACAATAACAACAAAGTGCAGCGTGCATATGAAACTCAGAATCTGGAATATACATAAATATCCATAGGGGCTGTGCAAAATAGCTAAATAAATGTGCAAAGTCCAAAAGTAATCCTGTGCAAAGTGCAAAACAAACACTAGGTGCAACTGTGCAAAGCAAAATATAAAAATGTCCAATCTGTAATAAATAGTGCAAAGTCCAGAAACTATGTGCAAAATCGCAATCAAATTGTAAGCATAGCAATCTGATATTCTTTCTTCAGTGTGCAAACAGATTCCATGTGCAAAAGTGCTGGAGAGGTGTAACAGTCTCCTCATCGTGCAAAGGACACACCAGTGAGAATGGCCTCTTACCTTGCGGTAAAAGGACAACCGAATATATGTGTATATATATCACAGGGGTGGCTGCTCCTCCCTTTTGATCCTGGACCAGATGTGGGTCTTGGGCTTTAGTCTTTGTCACTCAGTGGCAGCAAGGATTTAAAAAAGAAATGGGGTCCCAAATAGTGTAGTATGTTTAAAACCAACAGCGGTATTTATTATATCAACAGTTAAGGGTACTCACATAATACATATAAACACAACACAACACAACACAACGTCTGCTTATGTCTAGCTGTGTGCCTATTCGTCCCACTGAGTGACAATCACCTGGATCACATCACGATCAGCATGTCAACAGAGAAGGTTATACAGCATTACTGCTGCTAGATGACCAGCTGGGGGCTCGGCTCTCTATAACCAATAATGCCAGCCTTCCCCTGCATGCACCCATAATGTCACCAGTAGGGATGAGCTCGGTGTTCGAGTCGAACATACGTTCGACTCGAACATCGGCTGTTCAATCGTTCGATGAAGATCGAACGTTTTGGGCCGTTTACGCCAAATTCGAGTGACGCGAACGGCCCACAATACACTGCGCCATCGCAGTGCAATCCCGGCGCTGTGATTGGCCAAGCATGCACTGTGACCCCGCATGCTTGGCCACTCACAGCAGCAAGGAGAGCCATAATTGGCCACAGGCAGGATTCCTGTGGCCAATTATAGCTCAGGTGGATTTAGTACACGCCCTACACTATAAAAGGCCACCAGCGCGGCGGCCTTGTGTAATGTGTTCCGGTTCAGGGAGAGAGAAGGTTAGGCAGGGACAGTGTTAGTGATATTTGTTCATTTACCTTGTGTGTAGGGAGAGAGAAGGATAGGCAGGGACAGTGTCAGTGATATTCTGCTAAACCTTGTGTGCAGGGAGAGAGAAGGTTAGGCAGGGACAGTGTTAGTGAGATTTGTTCATTTACCTTGTGTGTAGGGAGAGAGAAGGATAGGCAGGGACAGTGTCAGTGATATTCTGCTAAACCTTGTGTGCAGGGAGAGAGAAGGATAGGCAGGGAGAGTGTCAGTGATATTCTTTGCTAAACCTTGTGTGCAGGGAGAGAGAAGGATAGGCAGGGAGAGTGTCAGTGATATTCTTTGCTAAACCTTGTGTGCAGGGAGAGAGAAGGATAGGCAGGGAGAGTGTCAGTGATATTCTTTGCTAAACCTTGTGTGCAGGGAGGGAGAAGGATAGGCAGGGGACAGTGTCAGTGATATTTTTGCTAAGCCTCCTGCACAGTATACACCTGAAGCTAGCCCTTATTGCTGTGTTTTCCTGTTGTGTAACACAGGCAGGGATCTGCAGCACTTAAAGCAGGCGTAGTGTGCTTCCTGCAAAATATACACCTGAAGCTAGCCCTTATTGCTGTTTTTTCCTGTTGTGTAACACAGGCAGGCATCTGCAGCAGTTATAGCAGGCGTAGTGTGCTTCCTGCAAAATATACACCTGAAGCTAGCCCTTATTGCTGTTTTTTCCTGTTGTGTAACACAGGCAGGCATCTGCAGCACTTAAAGCAGGCGTAGTGTGCTTCCTGCAAAATATACACCTGAAGCTACCCCTTATTGCTCGTAGTTTTTTTTCTTTTGTGTTACACTAACAGGCATCTGCAGCACTTACAGCGGGCGTAGTGTGCTTCTTGCAAAATATACACCAGAAGCTAGCCCTTATTACTGTGTTTTCCTGTTGTGTAACACAGGCAGGCATCTGCAGCAGTTATAGCAGGCGTAGTGTGCTTCCTGCAAAATATACACCTGAAGCTAGCCGTTATTGCTGTTTTTTCCTGTTGTGTAACACAGGCAGGCATCTGCAGCACTTAAAGCAGGCGTAGTGTGCTTCCTGCAAAATATACACCTGAAGCTACCCCTTATTGCTGTTTTTTCCTGTTGTGTAACACAGGCAGGCATCTGCAGCACTTAAAGCAGGCGTAGTGTGCTTCCTGCAAAATATACACCTAAAGCTAGCCCTTATTGCTGTTTTTTCCTGTTGTGTAACACAGGCAGGCATCTGCAGCACTTAAAGCAGGCGTAGTGTGCTTCCTGAAAAATATACACCAGAAGCTAGCCCTTATTGCTGTTTTTTCCTGTTGTGTAACACAGGCAGGCATCTGCAGCACTTAAAGCAGGCATAGTGTGCTTCCTGCAAAATATACACCTGAAGCTAGCCCTTATTGCTGTTTTTTCCTGTTGTGTAACACAGGCAGGCATCTGCAGCACTTAAAGCAGGCGTAGTGTGCTTCCTGCAAAATATACACCTGAAGCTACCCCTTATTGCTGTTTTTCCTGTTGTGTAACACAGGCAGGCATCTGCAGCACTTAAAGCAGGCGTAGTGTGCTTCCTGCAAAATATACACCTGAAGCTAGCCCTTATTGCTGTGTTTTCCTGTTGTGTAACACAGGCAGGCATCTGCAGCAGTTATAGCAGGCGTAGTGTGCTTCCTGCAAAATATACACCTGAAGCTAGCTCTTATTGCTGGTTTTCCTGTTGTGTAACACAGGCAGGCATCTGCAGCACTTAAAGCAGGCGTAGTGTGCTTCCTGCAAAATATACACCTGAAGCTAGCCCTTATTGCTGTTTTTTCCTGTTGTGTAACACAGGCAGGCATCTGCAGCACTTAAAGCAGGCATAGTGTGCTTCCTGCAAAATATACACCTGAAGCTACCACTTATTGCTCGTAGTTTTTTTTCTTTTGTGTTACACTAACAGGCATCTGCAGCACTTACAGCGGGCGTAGTGTGCTTCTTGCAAAATATACACCAGAAGCTAACCCTTATTGCTGTGTTTTCCTGTTGTGTAACACAGGCAGGCATCTGCAGCAGTTATAGCAGGCGTAGTGTGCTTCCTGCAAAATAAACACCTGAAGCTAGCCGTTATTGCTGTTTTTTCCTGTTGTGTAACACAGGCAGGCATTTGCAGCACTTAAAGCAGGCGTAGTGTGCTTCCTGCAAAATATACACCTGAAGCTAGCCCTTATTGCTGTTTTTTCCTGTTGTGTAACACAGGCAGGCATCTGCAGCACTTAAAGCAGGCGTAGTGTGCTTCCTGCAAAATATACACCTGAAGCTAGCTCTTATTGCTGGTTTTCCTGTTGTGTAACACAGGCAGGCATCTGCAGCAGTTATAGCAGGCGTAGTGTGCTTCCTGAAAAATATACACCAGAAGCTAGCCCTTATTGCTGTTTTTTCCTGTTGTGTAACACAGGCAGGCATCTGCAGCACTTAAAGCAGGCATAGTGTGCTTCCTGCAAAATATACACCTGAAGCTAGCCCTTATTGCTGTTTTTTCCTGTTGTGTAAAACAGGCAGGCATCTGCAGCACTTAAAGCAGGCGTAGTGTGCTTCCTGCAAAATATACACCTGAAGCTAGCCCTTATTGCTGTTTTTTCCTGTTGTGTAACACAGGCAGGCATCTGCAGCACTTAAAGCAGGCGTAGTGTGCTTCCTGCAAAATATACACCTGAAGCTAGCCCTTATTGCTGTGTTTTCCTGTTTTGTAACACAGGCAGGCATCTGCAGCAGTTATAGCAGGCGTAGTGTGCTTCCTGCAAAATATACACCTGAAGCTAGCTCTTATTGCTGTTTTTCCTGTTGTGTAACACAGGCAGGCATCTGCAGCACTTAAAGCAGGCGTAGTGTGCTTCCTGCAAAATATACACCTGAAGCTAGCCCTTATTGCTGTTTTTTCCTGTTGTGTAACACAGGCAGGCATCTGCAGCACTTAAAGCAGGCGTAGTGTGCTTCCTGCAAAATATACACCTGAAGCTAGCCCTTATTGCTGTGTTTTCCTGTTTTGTAACACAGGCAGGCATCTGCAGCAGTTATAGCAGGCGTAGTGTGCTTCCTGCAAAATATACACCTGAAGCTAGCTCTTATTGCTGTTTTTCCTGTTGTGTAACACAGGCAGGCATCTGCAGCACTTAAAGCAGGCGTAGTGTGCTTCCTGCAAAATATACACCTGAAGCTAGCCCTTATTGCTGTTTTTTCCTGTTGTGTAACACAGGCAGGCATCTGCAGCACTTAAAGCAGGCGTAGTGTGCTTCCTGCAAAATATACACCTGAAGCTAGCCCTTATTGCTGTTTTTTCCTGTTGTGTAACACAGGCAGGCATCTGCAGCACTTAAAGCAGGCGTAGTGTGCTTCCTGCAAAATATACACCTGAAGCTAGCCCTTATTGCTGTGTTTTCCTGTTGTGTAACACAGGCAGGCATCTGCAGCAGTTATAGCAGGCGTAGTGTGCTTCCTGCAAAATATACACCTGAAGCTAGCTCTTATTGCTGTTTTTCCTGTTGTGTAACACAGGCAGGCATCTGCAGCAGTTATAGCAGGCGTAGTGTGCTTCCTGCAAAATATACACCTGAAGCTACCACTTATTGCTCGTAGTTTTTTTTCTTTTGTGTTACACTAACAGGCATCTGCAGCACTTACAGCGGGCGTAGTGTGCTTCTTGCAAAATATACACCAGAAGCTAGCCCTTATTGCTGTGTTTTCCTGTTGTGTAACACAGGCAGGCATCTGCAGCAGTTATAGCAGGCGTAGTGTGCTTCCTGCAAAATATACACCTGAAGCTAGCCCTTATTGCTGTGTTTTCCTGTTGTGTAAAACAGGCAGACATCTGCAGCAGTTATAGCAGGCGTAGTGTGCTTCCTGACAAATATACACCTGAAGCTAGCCCTTATTGCTGTTTTTTCCTGTTGTGTAACACAGGCAGGCATCTGCAGCACTTAAAGCAGGCGTAGTGTGCTTCCTGCAAAATATACACCAGAAGCTAGCCCTTATTGCTGTGTTTTCCTGTTGTGTAACACAGGCAGGCATCTGCAGCACTTACAACGGGCATAGTGTGCCTCCTGCACATTATACACCTGAAGCTACCCCTTATTGCTCGTAGTTTTTTTTCTTTTGTGTTACACTAACAGGCATCTGCAGCACTTATAGCGGGCGTACTGTGCTTCTTGCAAAATATACACCAGAAGCTAGCTGTCAGGGTCACCTGTGGCCAGGTGACAGATGCACACCGTAGGGGGACAGGAGTGCACCGCGAGGTAGTGAACCCTATGGCTGGCTTCTGCGGATAGGAAACTGGGTGGTTGTGGAAAGCGGGACCAGAGGAGCACAACCGGGATCCTAACGGGAGCTAGAGCCAAGATTCCCCAGGGCGCGGAGTCTAAGACCCAGCTGGTCTTCTCCAGGGCCTCTAGTGGTGAGGATGTTATGCTGCAGGCTGGGACCAGGTCGTGGCCCCTGGAGTTTCCTAGCTCACGCCCCGTAGGATAAGGGGAAAAGAGGGGAAGCAGCAGCACACGATAAGAGAGAACCGAATAACAAGCTGAAGGTCAGGGGCCACAAGCAGACAAGGATAACGAAGAACGAGCCGAAGGTCAAGGGTCACGAGCAGACAGGGATAGTCGGGGACAAGCCAATAACGTAACAGAGAGACAGACGTAACACACGGCAGGCAGGAACCCAAACACACAATGCCTAACAAACACGTTGATCAGCAAAGCAGGCTTGCAGTGCACAGGTTAATATAGTGTTCTGTGATAGGGCCTGGGGTGGAGTCAGGCTGGGAGGAGATTATAAAGGAAGCCAGGTGAAGGAGGTCTGGTCTCTAGATGAACACATGAGGAGGAAGGTAAGATGGCAGACAGACATTAATGCATATCCATGACAGTACCCTCCCTCTTACGAGGCCTCCCCCTTCCCCGCCTGGGCCAAGGTTTAGAGGGAAACTTCAGATGAAACTCCTTTAACAGACGAGGTGCAAAGACCTCAGATGCAGTGATCCAAGACCTCTCCTCAGGACCAAACCCTTTCCAATGAACGAGGTACTGAAGAACGCCTTTACAGAGTCGGGAGTCCAGAATTTGACTGATCTCGTACTCCTGATTATCCTCAGAGACAGGCGCCACGGTAGGGAGAGGACGAGAGAATTTATTGAGGACTAAAGGCTTTAGAAGAGCAACATGAAAGGAGTTAGTGATTTTAAGGCTCTTAGGAATCTGGAGTTTGAAACAAACCGGATTCAGTTTAGCAGTTACCGTGTATGGACCGATGAATCGTGGAGCAAACTTCAGAGAAGGAACTCAGAGCTTGATGTTCCTGGTAGAGAGCCAGACTTTGTCCCCTGGCTGAAGAGAAGGCGGTTTACGCCTGCGGCGGTCGGCAAAGCCTTTGAATTTTTCAGCAGCTGCCCGGAGGGAATCATGAACGTGACCCCAAACGGAATTGAGAGACTCCTGAACCGAACCCAAAGCTGGAATGTCTGGAGAACAGATCATGGGAAGAGGAAGTTGAGGGTGTTTTCCATAAACTGTGAAAAAGGGTGTCTTCTGCGAACTGGTATTCACATGATTGTTATGGGAGAATTCTGCCCACGGGAGTAGAGAGGACCAATCGTCATGGTGAGAAGATACAAAGGTGCGAAGAAAGACCTCTAACTCCTGATTAACCCTCTCAGTCTGTCCATTGGATTGGGGATGGTAAGAAGAAGAAAAATCCAAGACAATATTGAGGGATTTGCAAAAGGCTCTCCAAAAACGAGACGTGAATTGGACTCCCCTGTCGGAAACAATATGAGAAGGGACCCCATGTAGGCGGAGAATTTCCCGAATGAAAATGGGAACCAAGGCAGGGGCAGAAGGAAGACCAGGAAGAGGAACAAAATGAGCCATCTTGGAGAATCGATCGATTACCACCCAAATGACTGTATTATTCTCAGACAGTGGGAGATCGGTGATAAAATCCATGGCAATATGGGCCCAGGGTTCCTTAGGAATGGGCAAGGGCATGAGGAGACCAGCAGGAGCTTGTGTGGAGGATTTGGACTGAGCACAGACATGACAAGCTTTAACGTAGTCTTTGACGTCTGAGCGGAGATTAGGCCACCAGTAGTGACGACTGATGAGTAGGAAGGATCGGAGGAATCCAGAATGCCCTGCCACCTTGGAATCATGTCCCCAACGAAGGATCTTAGCTCTTAGCTCAGTGGGGACAAAGGTCTTACCAGGCGGAATTTT
Organism: Rana muscosa; assembly: GCA_029206835.1. NCBI lineage: Eukaryota > Metazoa > Chordata > Amphibia > Anura > Ranidae > Rana > Rana muscosa. The sequence continues at coordinate 27,532,525 of CM055121.1, forward strand.
TGACTTCAGGGTGGTAGAGTGGGCAACAATGCATGAGGTGGGAATGATCGGCTCAGGTTCAGGGGCGGACTCCTCGTCCAAAGTGTCAAATGACCTAGAGAGCGCATCAGCCCGACCGTTGCAGGAACCAGGTTTGTAGGTAATCGTGAAATTAAAACGGGCAAAGAAGAGACTCCACCTGGCCTGTCTAGGATTCAGACGTTTAGCATTCTGTAGATACTGTAAATTCTTGTGATCGGTAAAGATCATTATGGAGTGAGGGGAACCCTCCAAGAGATGACGCCACTCCTCTAACGCCAATTTAATTGCGAGAAGTTCCCGATCACCGATGGCATAATTCCTCTCTGCCTGAGAATTTTTTTTGGAGAAGAACGCACATGGTTGGCGTCTCTTCTCAAAGATCTGAAGAAGCACAGCTCCCACCCCCATTGAGGAAGCGTCCACTTCAATAAAAAATGCATTCCCAGGATTTGGTCTCCTCAAGAGGGGGCCAGAAACAAAGGCCTGTTTCAGGTTGTGAAATGCAGAGACAGCTTCGGGAGGCCAGTCTCTGGCATTCACACCCTTCTTGGTCAAAGCGATAATAGGCGCGGCAATGGAAGAGTAATTCCTTATGAACTGCCTATAATAATTAGTGAAGCCAAGAAAGCGCTGTGTGGCCTTGAGGCTAGCAGGAAGAGGCCAGTTGGTGATAGCCAAGACCTTCCCAGTGTCCATACGAAGACCCGAACATGAGACGAAGCACCCCAAAAACAGGACCTCAGAACATTCAAAGGAACATTTCTCCAGCTTGGCATAGAGATTGTTCTCTCTAAGACGTTGAAGTACAGTGCGGACATGGTTTCTGTGGACGAGCAGATTTTCAGAAAAGATCAGAATGTCATCCAGATAGATGACAACAAACTGGTACAGCAGATCTCTGAAGATTTCATTGACAAAGTTTTGAAACACGGCTGGAGCATTACACAGACCAAAAGCCATCACCAGATATTCGTAATGCCCGTCTCTAGTGTTGAATGCAGTCTTCCATTCGTCACCCTCCCGTATTCGAATGAGATTGTACGCGCCTCTGAGATCCAACTTGGTGAAAATGGAGGCACCCTTCAACCTATCGAATAGCTCAGATATTAAGGGTAAGGGGTATCGATTTTTAATAGTAACCGCATTTAAACCCCGATAATCGATGCAGGGTCTTAAGGTACCATCCTTTTTGGCAACAAAAAAGAACCCTGCCCCTGCAGGCGATGAGGATTTCCGGATGAAACCTCTCTCCAGATTCTCTGCGACATACTCCGACATGGCCTGGGTCTCTGGGATGGACAGAGGGTAGGTACGACCCCTGGGTAGAGTTGCTCCGGGGACAAGATCAATAGCACAGTCAAAAGACCTGTGGGGAGGAAGCACCTCAGCTGATTTCTTACAGAACACATCCCGGTAATCGGAAAAAAATATAAAGAAACTGCGCTATAGTGTAAAACCTGGTAAATAATTAAATTTAACTAGAAAAAAGGGAAATAAAGGAAAGCAGCAACTATTCTGAAAACAATCATCAGTGCATGTAAATAAGAAAAAATATATATATAGTCGCGCTAACTTATGACTGAACATAAGCCCACCACTGAATAATTGAAAAAAATCCAAATACCAACAGTGATAAATCATATAAATACTCAATGAAGAACCATGAAAAATCTGTAAATTATAAATAATAATAAGGTGAGTGAACCATGATTAAACAGTTAATAAGATGATAGTCCACAACTGCTATATGAAACTCTCAAGGTTCACGTCTAAAAGTCCATAATAAACAAAACACCCGTGAGTAAGTGTCCAAAAAAGCCAACGACAGAAATCTTCTTATAATCCGTGACTTTCACCACCACCAGTAAGAATTCCTGCTTACCAAAAAGGGATGGTCCCCTATGACAGAGGACCTAAAACAGCCTCAAATGATACTCAGTGGAACCTCCGGATTTCAGCAGATGATGAACTTCAATGGTTTAGTAGCCCGACAGCTCATACAGCCTCATGCGAATGTTCAACATCAACATGAAAAGAAGGAAGGACACCGAATAGTGTAAAATCCCTACCGACATCCTAATGGGTAGCGTCTGGAAGCGAATAGGGCCCCCTGGGAGAACAGTGCCATCAATTGCCGAGACTACCAATGGGGTAGTGAGAGGTGAAAGGGTAAGCTTCATAGAAGAAGCAGTTCTCCAATCCATAAAATTGCCGGCAGCCCCGGAATCCAGGTATGCAAGGGTTGACTGAGGAGAAGTGCCTACATGAAGGAACACCGGCAAGAGCAGGCGAGAAGGTGATGTTTCTGGGTCCAATACTCCACCTTCCAAATGTATTAGACCCGAGCGTTTCCCGGACGAAGCGAGCAGGAGTCACGAAAATGACCCTTGCCCCCACAATAGAGGCACAAGCCCAGAGTTCTGCGCCTAGCACGTTCTTCGGGGGTTAGTCTGGTCCGGCCCAGCTGCATAGGTTCTTCAGCAGGTAGAGGATGCTCCACGGAATGAAGGGAGGGGAGCTCAGACTGGCTAGGACCCAGAGAGTGCTGGCGTCTTTTTTCTAAGGGCCTCTCTTGAAAACGAATGTCGATCTGGTTGCATAATGAAATTACATCGTCCAGACCGACGGGAATGGCTCTTCCCGCTAATTCGTCTTTCACTCGGTCAGAGAGGCCATGTAAAAAGGTAGCGACCAGGGCCTCATTATTCCAGCTCAATTCAGCTGTGTGGATACGGAACTGAAGAGCATATTGCCCCACTGAACTAGATTCTTGGCGAAGACGTAAGACAGCACTAGCCGCTGAAGAAGCCCGAGCCTGCTCTTCGAAGATATTACGAAAGAGCTTCAAGAAATCGGACAGACTGGAAACCACCGGATCGTTCCTCTCCCACAGGGGGGCAGCCCAGGCCAAAGCTTCACCGGAGAGGAGGGAAATGATATAGGCTACCTTAGCCCGGTCAGACAGGAAGCTTTGAGGCTGAAGCTCAAAATGAATTGTGCATTGGCTGAGAAACCCCCTGCAGGCCTTGGAGTCCCCAGAGAAACGGAACGGAGCTGGCAATCTTAGTGAGTGTGAGGCTGCGACTGGTGCGATAGGTACAGCCGCTGGTTGTACTTGGGGTTGCGGATTCGGGGTTCCCAAGGAGACCTGAAGCTGCTCGAATCGAGAAGCCAGATCCTGGAGGAATCGCATCACCTGAGTCTGATTTGATTCCTGGGTCTCAAGTCTGCGAACTATGCCCTGCAATGGATCATCCGCGGGAAGCGGGATGTCAGCCGGGTTCATGGCTGATCAAACTGTCAGGGTCACCTGTGGCCAGGTGACAGATGCACACCGTAGGGGGACAGGAGTGCACCGCGAGGTAGTGAACCCTATGGCTGGCTTCTGCGGATAGGAAACTGGGTGGTTGTGGAAAGCGGGACCAGAGGAGCACAACCGGGATCCTAACGGGAGCTAGAGCCAAGATTCCCCAGGGCGCGGAGTCTAAGACCCAGCTGGTCTTCTCCAGGGCCTCTAGTGGTGAGGATGTTATGCTGCAGGCTGGGACCAGGTCGCGGCCCCTGGAGTTTCCTAGCTCACGCCCCGTAGGATAAGGGGAAAAGAGGGGAAGCAGCAGCACACGATAAGAGAGAACCGAATAACAAGCTGAAGGTCAGGGGCCACAAGCAGACAAGGATAACGAAGAACGAGCCGAAGGTCAAGGGTCACGAGCAGACAGGGATAGTCGGGGACAAGCCAATAACGTAACAGAGAGACAGACGTAGCACACGGCAGGCAGGAACCCAAACACACAATGCCTAACAAACACGTTGATCAGCAAAGCAGGCTTGCAGTGCACAGGTTAATATAGTGTTCTGTGATAGGGCCTGGGGTGGAGTCAGGCTGGGAGGAGATTATAAAGGAAGCCAGGTGAAGGAGGTCTGGTCTCTAGATGAACACATGAGGAGGAAGGTAAGATGGCAGACAGACATTAATGCATATCCATGACACTAGCCCTTATTGCTGTGTTTTCCTGTTGTGTAACACAGGCAGGCATCTGCAGCACTTACAGCAGGCGTAGTGTGCTTCCTGCAAAATATACACCTGAAGCTAGGCCTTATTGCTGTGTTTTCCTGTTGTGTAACACAGGCAGGCATCTGCAGCACTTACAGCAGGCGTAGTGTGCTTCTTGCAAAATATACACCTGAAGCTACCCCTTATTGCTGGTTTTCCTATCTCCCTGCAGGCCTTTAGAATGTCTGGAAGGCAAACAAGGAGAGGCAGACAGTCAGGAGCCAATAAAAGAGGGCTAGCAGGCTCTGTGTCTAGAGACAACAGTGCTGGTCGTGGAAGCGGTGCATCGTCATCAGCACGTGGCCATGGGACACGCTTGTCCTTATTTTCGGCAGCTGGACGTGTTGAGCCGCATCATGCCGAAGACTTGGTAGAGTGGATGACCAAGCCCTCCTCATCCTCCTCATCCTCTCTCACCCAGGCTCAGGGTACTGGCAAAGCAGCTGCCAAAGCGTCCTCAATGTCATCATCAGTCACTCCTTCCCTAGACCCACCGTGTCCTCCTGAGGTGTCCCCCGAACTGTTTGAGCACAGTGTTGGGTACATGCTCCAGGAGGATGCCCAGCGTTTCGAAGGGTCTGAAGATGATACCCAGCTAGAGGAAGGCAGTAGCGTGAGAGCAGAGAGAGGGGATGCTCAAGAAGGACACCAATCTGACAGTCATGTTCCAGCAGCTGCAGCATACTGCCAGATTGGTTCCAGTGATGAGGAGGGAGGGGATGATGAGGTCACTGACTCCACGTGGGTGCCTGATAGGAGAGAGGATGAGGAGGAGGCACATCTCCAAGGAGGCAGGATGCCCTCCGGGGGCCAGCGTAAGGGCAGCACACCGACTGAATCACACCGCAGAGCTCCGCCTGTGCAGGGCGCTGCCTCTGCCCGTTATTCCAAAAGTTCTTTGTTGTGGGCCTTTTTTGAGTCGAGTGCATCAGATCGCACCGCTGCTGTTTGCAACATATGTCTGAAGCGTATCTCGCGTGGCCAAAACATCAGGCGCTTGGGCACCACATGCTTGACCAGACATATGTTGACCTGTCATGCAGCTCGTTGGCAAGCCTACCTTAAAGACCCACACCAAAGAACAAAGCGGACCTCTCCTTGCTCCGCATCAGCTGGGATCTCCAACCCCACTATACCTTCAGTCCTCTCTGAAACCTGCACCGAGAGGAATGAAGGTGTAGAATTAGGTGTGTCACAGCCAAGTACTTGCGGGCACTCTGCTAGCAGTACACCGACGTCCGATTCTAGCAGGCAAATTTCCCTGCCCCAGCTGCTGGGCCGTCGAAAGAAGTTCACTCCCAGCCATCCACATGCCCAGCGGTTGAATGCTAGCTTGGCTAAATTGCTAGCAGTTCAACTGCTGCCTTTTCAGTTGGTAGACTCTGCCCCTTTCCGTGAGTTTGTGCAATGTGCGGTTCCTCAGTGGCAGGTTCCCAAACACCACTTTTTCACACGGAAGGCGATTCTGGCTCTCTACCGCCATGTGGAAGGCAATGTCCATGCCTCGCTGGACAGGGCGGTAAGCGGTAAGGTGCATATTACCGCTGACTCATGGTCCAGCAGGCATGGACAGGGACGTTACCTTTCTTTCACGGCCCATTGGGTCACTCTTTTGGCAGCTGGGAAGGATGCAGGACAAGGTGCAGTAGTGTTGGAGGTTGTTCCGCCACCACGCCTCTAAAATGCTACTACTGGTTGTGACACACCTCTCTCCTCCACCCCCTCCTCTTCTTCTTCCTCCATGGCCTCTTCCTGTGCGTTGTCCTTGGAACCAGCGGTGCTCCGCAGGCGTTCAAGGGGCTACACAAGTACGCAGGCAAAAAGATGCCATGCCGTGCTTGCGCTGGTGTGTTTGGGGGACAGGAGCCACACTGGGGCAGAGGTTCTGTCAGCTCTGCAGGGGCAGGCCGAGAGGTGGTTGACGCCACGCCAGCTTAAGGCAGAAATGGTGGTTTGCGACAATGGCACCAACCTCCTCTCCGCCCTCCGACAGGAACAACTGACCCATGTGCCCTGTGTCTCACGTCCTTAACCTGGTGGTGCAGCGGTTCTTGGGCAGGTACGTCTGTGTGCATTTCCGCAGATCATATAATGCCAGTGCTCGGCTGGCTGAGCTGCAAAAGGAGTTGAACCTGCCCAAGAACCGCCTTATATGTGACATGCCCACCAGGTGGAACTCAACGTTGGCCATGCTGCAGCGGATGCACACGCAGCAAAGGGCCATCAATGAGTACCTGTGCGACTACGGCACCAGGACAGGGTCAGGGGAGCTCGGGTTTTTTTCACCACGCCAGTGGGGCATGATCAGGGATGCATGCACTGTCCTGGCACCATTTGAGGAGGCCACGAGGATGGTGAGCAGTGACAGTGCATGCATCAGTGACACTGTACCTCTTGTCCACCTGTTGGAGCATACGCTACGTGGAATAATGGACAGGGCACTTGAGGCAGAACAGAGGCAGGAAGAGGAGGACTTCCTTGCCTCTCAAGGCCCCCTTTACCCAGACAGTGTTCCTTCTGTCCCACCCATCGCACAGGAAGAGGACGAGGAGGAGGATTGTGTCAGCATGGAGGTGGAGCCTGGCACTCAGCATCAACGGCAGCTGTCTTTTAGGGATGATTTACAGTCCCAAGAAACCCGTGGACTTGTACGTGGCTGGGAGGAGGTGGCTGCGGATCATGTCGTCCTTAGTGACCCTGAGGACTCTGGACCGAATGCCTCAGCTAACCTACGCTGCATGGCCTCCCTGATCCTGCAAAGTCTGCGGAAGGATCCTCGTATTCTTCGGATCAAGGAGAGGGACTATTACTGGCTGGCCACTCTCCTTGATCCACGGTAAAAGGCTAAGGTTGCGGACCTTATCTTACCATCGCAGAGGGAGCAGAGGATGAGACAACTCTGGGAGGCCTTGCAGAAAGGTCTGTGCAACGCGTTCCCAGAGACTGGGAGGTTACAAACTCCTGGTCCGGGACAACGAGTTGCTGAGGCTTCGGTCAGTCAAAGAAGGAGCGGTGGGGAAGGTGGCCACCTGACCGATGTGTACAGACAATTCTTTAGTCCGCAGCCCCAAGGTATGATCGGTTCCAGCAACCATCACCAGCGTCTGATATACATGGTGCAGGAATACCTAGGGGCAAGGTCAGATTTGGACACCTTTCCCACCGAAAATCCTCTGGCTTACTGGGCTTACTGGGTCTTGAGGATGGATCACTGGCCAGAGCTTGCACAGTATGCAATTGAGCTACTGGCCTGTCCTGCATCCAGCGTTCTTTCGGAACGCACATTCAGTGCTGCTGGAGGATTTGTCACGGATCACAGGGTGCACCTGTCCACCGACTCGGTTGATCGACGGACCTTCATAAAGATGAACCAGTCTTGGATCACCACCAGCTACCCAGCACCTGAAGCTGATATAACAGAATCATTTATTTTCAAATGTCACATCCCTTCAAGACTGATGCTGATGCTGAGTGACTGTTCTGTTATGTTGACTGACTATCCTCCTCCTCCTCAATGATCCGATTCATGATGATATCTTGGAAAAACATTTTTATTTCTGGGTGCCGCCACCAGCGGCTAAGGCCCAATTTTTCAGCCCCTGTTTAACAGGGGCATGTAATTACAATTTTTGATGCAATGCTTTGCAGCAGGGCTCATTCCTGCACTCCAACTAGAGTATCTGGGAGAGGTTGCAGTGTTGTGGCACCAGCACCAGTGCCTAAGGCCCAATTTTTCAGCCCCTGTTTAACAGGGGCGTGTAATTAAAATTTTTGATGCAATACTTTGCAACAGGGCTCATTACTGTGCTCCAAGTACAGTATCTGTGAGGGGTTGCAGTGTTGTGACACCAATGGCTAAGGCCCAATTTTTCAGCCCCTGTTCTACAGGGGCATGTAATTACAATTCTTGATATAATAGTTGACAGCAGGGCGTTCCAGCGCCCACCAAGAGTAACTGCGAGTGCTTACAGTGTTGTGCCAACACCAACACCTAAGGGGCCAATTTCTGCAGAGTATATACGGCAGGCCCCTACTTTCAAACATCCAACTTACAAACGACTCCTACTTGCAAACGGAAGGAGACAACAGGAAGTGAGAGGAAATCTACCCCTAGGAAGGAAAATTCTCTCCTGTAAGAGTTAATATGGGAAAAAGGTGTCTCCTCTCTACTGATGCTTTATCACCAATCCTTGTTTCAATAAAAAACCCACTTTTCAAAAACAGTTGTCATTGGGACGGAAAGTGAGGTGAAATGTTCTGAACAGGGGCACAGACAGCAGAACAAATGTTACAGGGGTGATAACCCTTCCCTATGTTTTCCAAAAAGCTTAAAAATAGATTTTTGGGCTGGAGCTACACTTAAACAATGTACGTGTTCAAAATTACAAACAGATTCTACTTAAGAACAAACCTACAGTCCCTGTCTTGTTTACACCGCCTGTATACTGCTGTTCAGAGTATATAGGGCCTTTTTTATTTGGTGTGCGGGGTTCCCCATAATATCCATACAAGACCCAAAGGGGCTGGTAATGGGCTGGGGTAGGGGGGGGGGTGATGGGGTAGCCATGCCATTTTTCTCAAAGATTTTCATCCATATTACTGGGACCAGACATTACATTAAAGCCGCAAGCAGTTTTAAATGGCTTTTTTTCCTTTAGAAATGTAATTTTGTGCAGGGACAGTTCTAAACACGGGAAACACATGACACTTCACAGGCATACTTTAGACACCCCCCAGGTATGATTCTTAAAGGAATATTTGACTTTTTTTTTCACTTTATGCATCATTAAAATGAATGCTGCCGAAAAACGGCCGTTTTTAAAACTTCGTTTTGCATTGATACATGTCCCCTGGGGCAGAACCCGGGTTCCCAAACCCTTTTTAGGACAATAACATGCATATTAGTCGTTATAATTAGCAGTTTAGATTTCGAACGTTCGCATCCATTGTATTTAATAGGGTTCTAACGTTCGTGCGGACTTTCGGTCCGTTCGCAGGTTCTGGCGCGAACCGAACCCGGGGGTGTTCGGCTCATCCCTAGTCACCAGTACTAAGTCCTAATAGACTGCCGCTGCTGCCAAGGAGACAGATGCCAGACCAGTGCTGTCAATAGCAGGGACAGGACAGCTGGGGAACCCCACAGTGGCAGAACACCAGGGCCCGATGGCAAGACAACCTTTGCAACCCTGATAGTTCTCCCACTGCTTTGGACCCTTATATTTTCTTGGTGTGCTGGTGACATATATCTCTTGTTTTCTGCAACCCTGGGGGGCCCCAGTATAGTAGGAAGGGAGCTTACTGCAGAACATGTGAAAGGGCCCATTTTGGGATCGTAGCAAAGGGCCCCAGGAGATTTTTATATATATATATATATATATATATATATATATATATATATATATATAAATAATTGCATTTTATAGTTGGCCCCCCTACTTTTGTCCCTGTGCCCCCCCTAAATATGAAAGATGGACACGCCACTGGGGGATGGTTGTCTACGAAACGTTTCTTCTAGTTCTTGTAGTTTATCTGGTCCCAGTTGGAGTATGGCTTTGGAGGAGAGTTTAATGCTGGCCATACACTACACGAAAAATCGGCTGAAATTCAGTCATTTGGTTTGTTCGTTTTTCGACCAGTTAATGGGAACAAAATCGATAATCGGTGGGACATTTTTGAGCCGAAAAAACGAAGGACAAGTTTGGAAATTTGCTACCGAACGAACGATAAATTGAAAGGTTAACGTGTTTCCCGTCTGAACTGTTTGCACTAGGTATATGTAAAAAATGAACAAAAAAATTGATTTATGTCCACTGAACGATTTATCAGTCTTTACATGATGGCACTATCGTTTGCTCTCACAGCTGAATGTTAGTTTTTTTTCGAAAATGGGTTCGGCCAATTTTCGTATAGTATATGGACAGCATAAGGCTATTTATTCTTGTGGATAAAACCATACGGGCATGGAGTTTGAATGCTTCCCATACCATCTCAGGGGTAGAGGTTCCCTGATTAGTGGTAAAGAAAAATACAAATTCCACAATGATAGCCAGTAGGAATTCAGTCTCCAAATAGGAGCGGGAGTGGGCATGAGTAGGGAAGCCATCATCCAACAGGTGGTGTGGTCCGATAGGATCCTAGGGGAAAAGTCTGTGTCCGTTACTTTAGATAGCAAGTGTGAGGGGGTTAACTCGGTAGCGGGTGTGTGTGACCCCCTGGTTGGGCTCCCCACACAAAAACAGGGCCAGCAGACGGAGGTTGTGGTTTTCAAAATCAAAAGGTGCGGTTTATTTCTCTATGTACAGTGACAAAAACACAGCAAAGCCAAAAAGAAACAAACAAAATAAATCCTGGTCAGTTTGACCTCTGACTAAACATGCAGGTTTCCTAAACTAACAACTGGGATCAGCCTGGTGCTGTCCTAGTCCCTAAGTCCCTGGTTTAGTAAAAGTCCAAACAAATAGCCACACAGGCTTTGCCTCACCGCACAGGGGTTCACTCTCCCTAGACAGTCCACACAGGTCTGGTTCCAGGCATGAGCTAACATCTAATGAAGCTGGGAGTTCTTATAGAGGCCTAAATGAGCTGACAAGCTTCAGCTGGTCTCATCAACTCCCTGTCTCACGACGCCCAGCACTCTCCCTAGAGGTATGAGTCATTCATGAGCCCACTAGCCTCAGCTGGGCTTCATCAACTCCCTAGTTGTATAAGTCGGCATAAAGCCTGAATCTGGGAGAAATATATCTACCCCCCTGGATGCAACCAGGTGACTTTACCTTCCTGCTGTCACATACCCCCCCCTCTTGTTTTAACCTCGGGGTTGGAACACCAGCAATCAGGCATTCATGTACTCGAGACAAAGCATCCACATTCCCCATTTGAACGCCAGGGCGATGCTTTACTGTGAAGTTGAATTCCTGTAGGGCCAGGAACCACCTATTCACTCTTCTATTTGTCTCCTTGTTTTGAGCCATCCACTTTAACGGAGCGTGATCCGTAACCATGTCAAAGTGCCTACCTAGCAGATAGTACCGAAGGGAATCTAGAGCCCACTTCACCGCTAAACACTCCTTTTCAACCGTGGCGTAATTTACCTCATGGGACTTCAACTTCCTGCTGAGGTAAATGACTGGGTGCTCTTCCCCGTTCCAGACCTGGGACAATACTGCTCCTAACCCCACATCTGACGCATCACTTTGTACGACAAAGTCTTTAGAGAAGTCGGGTGAGTACAACACTGGCTGGCTACATAAGGCTTGTTTCAAGAATTGGAATGCTGCCTCAGCCTCGGGGGTCCATTTAATCATGACCGACCCTTTCCCTTTCGTCAGGTTGGTTAGGGGCACAGCCTTAGAAGCAAAGTGGGGAATGAAGCGCCGATAATAACCCGCGATTCCCAGAAAGGCTCGTACCTGCTTCTTGCTGTTGGGACGTGGCCAACTCTGGATGGCCTCGACTTTGTTGAGTTGGGGTTTTATTACTCCCCTGCCAATGGTGTACCCAAGATATTTGGCCTCCTCCTGCCCAATGGTACACTTCTTGGGGTTAGCCGTAAACCCCGCTTCCCGGATAGAGTCTAGGACTGCTTGCACTTTTGGCAGATGTGAGGCCCAATCTGTGCTATGGACAATTACGTCATCCAGGTAAGCCGCAGCATACTTCCGATGGGGCCTCAGTATCTGGTCCATTTTCCGCTGGAATGTGGCCGGCGCATTCTGTAACCCGAACGGCATTCTCTTATATTGGAACGCCCTGTCTGGGGTTACAAATGCGGTTTTCTCTTTGGCCGACTTGGCCAGGGGAATTTGCCAATACCCTTTTGTGAGGTCAAGAGTCGTCATGTATCGGGCTGTTCCCAGCCGGTCGATCAACTCATCTATACGTGGCATGGGGTAGGTGTCAAATTTTGTAACTTTGTTCAACTGACGAAAATCGTTACAAAATCGCCAGCTCCCATCCGGTTTAGGCACCAACACAATGGGACTAGACCAATCACTTTGGGACTCCTCTATCACCCCTAAGTTCAGCATTTTCTGTACTTCCTCCCGTATTGCCTCCCGTCGGGCCTCTGGGATCCGATAGGGTTTTAACTTCACCCTTTCACCGGGCGGGGTAATAATATCATGCTCTACCCCAGATGTTTGTCCCGGCAGCTCAGAGAACACCTCCTTGTTGCGAAGCACAAACTCCTTAACCTCCTGTTGTTGGGGTTGTGTCAAGGTGGCTGCTATTCCAACCTCCGGAATCACGCAACCAGTTTGAGCTGGTGACCAAGTTTCTGCGACTAGGGACTCTCTATCCCTCCAGGCTTTCAACAGATTAACGTGATATATCTGTTCGGGCTTTCGCCTTCCTGGTTGTCTGACCTTGTAATTCACTTCGCTCACTTTTTCCATTATCTCGTAGGGGCCTTGCCATTTGGCAAGGAATTTACTTTCAACCGTAGGGACAAGTACCAATATCCTATCCCCCGGGGAAAAGGTACGGGTCTTTGCTCCACGGTTGTACACTCTCTGCTGTGCCAACTGCGCTTGGGCCAAATGTTCCTTCACGATGGGCATTACCTGTGCAATTCGATCTTGCATCAGGGCGACATGCTCAATCACACTCCTGTGGGGAGAACTCTCACTTTCCCAAGTTTCCTTGGCAATATCCAACAGCCCTCTTGGGTGTCTCCCATACAGTAACTCAAAGGGGGAGAATCCCGTAGAGGATTGGGGCACCTCCCTAATAGCAAACATCAAATAAGGAAGTAGACAGTCCCAATCCTTTCCATCTCTATCCACCACTTTCTTCAACATTTGTTTTAGGGTTTTGTTGAATCTTTCAACCAGCCCATCGGTTTGGGGGTGATACACAGATGTACGCAATTGCGTCACTTTGAGCAATTTACACAGCTCTTTCATAACCCGGGACATAAAGGGTGTACCTTGGTCCGTAAGCAGTTCTTTACAAATACCCACCCGGCTAAAAACAAGAGATAGCTCTTTGGCTATGGTTTTGGCCGAGGTATTTCTGAGAGGGATCGCTTCTGGATAACGGGTGGCATAGTCCATTATAACCAATATGTACTGGTGCCCCCTAGCGGACTTGATTATAGGACCTACCAAATCCATTGCGATTCTCTCAAACGGGACCTCAATGATGGGTAGAGGGACCAGCGGGCTACGGAAATGTGGCATCGGGGCCGACCTCTGACACACAGGGCAGGAGGAACAATAATTTTCTATGTCCTTCATCACCCCAGGCCAATAGAATCTCTGTAATACCCTCTCTCGGGTTTTCTCTGTCCCCAGATGACCTCCAAGAATGTGCCCATGGGCCAACTCCAACACCAACTTCCTGTAAGGTTTGGGCACCACCAGCTGCTCAACGGTTTCTTCTGCCCTTTTTGCCACCCGATACAGTAGGTCCTTCTCTACGCTGAAGTATGGGTAAGTGCAGGTATTATCTGGGTTCACTAACTCGCCATCTATTTCCACTACGTTTTCCCGTGCCTTTATTAGGGCGGGGTCTTTTAACTGTTCTGTGGCAAAATTTTCCCTGTGAACCTCCAGATCAGAAAACTCCACAGACGGTAGGTTTTCGTCTGAGGAGGTGGGCTCCTCTCCAGTTTCTTGAGTCTCCCCTGCAAATACTGACAAGGGAAATTCTGGAGAGTCCTCACCACTCTCAGAGGAGTTCTGGCTATCACATTCCTGGTACATAGGGGCACCAGTGGGGGGCTCAGGATCATCCCACAGTTCCCAGAACTTCGGAAAATCCCTTCCCACAATGGCGTCATGCGGTAACTGAGATACTAAGCCCACTGGATGAGAGAGGGTACCTTTGGGGGTCTCGAAACACACTGTAGTCACTGGATACTCTCGGGTGTCCCCATGCACACAAATAACAGCTACCTTGCTATTCCCAGAGACCTCTGTTTTAACTAATTCAGCCTTTATCAGGGTCACAAGGCTACCTGAATCCAGTAATACCACAACATTTCTACCATTAATACACATTTTGCATAAATGTTTCTCAGTTCCTCGAATGGCAGTGCATGCGACTGTCGCACACAGCGACTGACGTCTGCCCGTCAGAAAGTCACACTGCATGGGTTCCTCCACAACCGGGCAATTGGCTGCAATATGTCCCGCTTGCCGGCAGCGGTAGCAAACGATCCTTCTTGCGGCCTCTTGAGCCGCTGATTTCCCAGGCTGTTCTCGCCAAACTTGGGGTAGAGCTCCCACCCTCTCACTCTCTCCACCCTCACCCCTTGGAATCCTCTTATCCGCCCCTGGGGATGGTCTGGTCTTAGGGTGGAAAGTCCGAGTGTCTCTGGAAGAGGCCGTCAGGTTCTCTGTAGCCAAGTATTTCTCTACACGATCCACAAGACCACCGGCCGTCTCTGGGTCTCCATGGCTTACCCACTTTTGGATGGCAGTAGGAAGAGCTCTCAAAAACCGATCCATTACAACACGTTCCACAATCTCTGGTGCGGACAAAGTCTCTGGCTGTAGCCACTTCCTGCTCAGGTGAATGAGATCATACATTTGAGACCTGGGGGGTTTTCCAAGCTGGAAAGTCCAGTTATGCACACGCTGAGCCCGGACAGCCAGGGTGACACCCAGCCTTGCCAATATTTCAGCTTTTAGCATCACATAGTCTTTTGCTTGGTCAGGCTCTAGGTCATAGTAAGCCTTCTGCGATTCACCAGTTAACAGAGGAGCCACCAGTCCAGCCCACTGCTCCTCAGGCCACTTTTCTCTTTCAGCAGTCCTTTCAAATGTGGTCAAAAATACCTCTGGATCATCCTCTCCAGTCATTTTTGTCAATAAACGACTCACCCCAAAGGACGCGGTATTAGTGGGACGGCTTTCCTCACTGGTCTGCGGACGTTGCTGCATTACTGCTTCCATTTGTTGTAGTCTCTGCTCTTGCTTCTGTAACAGGTCTATGAAGCGGGCCTCAGATTGCTGCTGGGCTTGTTGATGAGCTTGCTGCTGGGCTGCAAGGCTCCTTTGCAAACCTGCATTTGTCTGCTGTTGATTGGCATTTGCTAGAGCCAGCTGTTTCAGTATCTCCTCCATGCTGGCTTAAAAAAAACTGCCACTGGTTCTCCACCAACTGTGAGGGGGTTAACTCGGTAGCGGGTGTGTGTGACCCCCTGGTTGGGCTCCCCACACAAAAACAGGGCCAGCAGACGGAGGTTGTGGTTTTCAAAATCAAAAGGTGCGGTTTATTTCTCTATGTACAGTGACAAAAACACAGCAAAGCCAAAAAGAAACAAACAAAATAAATCCTGGTCAGTTTGACCTCTGACTAAACATGCAGGTTTCCTAAACTAACAACTGGGATCAGCCTGGTGCTGTCCTAGTCCCTAAGTCCCTGGTTTAGTAAAAGTCCAAACAAATAGCCACACAGGCTTTGCCTCACCGCACAGGGGTTCACTCTCCCTAGACAGTCCACACAGGTCTGGTTCCAGGCATGAGCTAACATCTAATGAAGCTGGGAGTTCTTATAGAGGCCTAAATGAGCTGACAAGCTTCAGCTGGTCTCATCAACTCCCTGTCTCACGACGCCCAGCACTCTCCCTAGAGGTATGAGTCATTCATGAGCCCACTAGCCTCAGCTGGGCTTCATCAACTCCCTAGTTGTATAAGTCGGCATAAAGCCTGAATCAGGGAGAAATATATCTACCCCCCTGGATGCAACCAGGTGACTTTACCTTCCTGCTGTCACACAAGGTTCTAGAAACTAGCATAAAGTCTAAACATGACATAGTATTGTGGCTTGCCGAGAAGCAAGAATATGCCCTAGTGCAGGAGTAGACAACCTTTTGAGCACAGTGTGCCGAAAAATGTTTTTAAAGAAATTGAGCATGCCGATTTTATAACAATTTTTTTTTAACTTCACACTCTTAATCACGAAAAGGATTTTTCATAAAGTAAATGCTGTAAACTACTTGAGTAATAGTGACTAAATAACATCCTGCACTCTCATGCCTTAGATCAACCCCAATTCCTGCTCCTCCAGTACCTTCACACCTCAGATCACTCTACCCCATCCAAATCTGTCCCCCCACTGTACTACCCTGCACATCTGCCCCACCTCTGTACCCCCTGATCATCTGCCCCACCACTGTAAGCCGCCTGCATATCTGCCCCACCACTGTACTACCCTGCTCTTCTGTCCCACCACTGTAATCCCTCTGCTCATCTGCCCCAACAATGTACCACTTTTCTCATCTGCCCCACCAGTGTATCTCCCTGCACATCTGCTCCACCGCTGTACCCCCATGCTCTTCTGTCTCACCGCTGAACCACCTTCTCACCTGTCCTAACACTGAACTCATCTGCCCCACCACTGTAACACCCTTTATTATCTGCCCCACCACTGTAACACCCTTTCTCATCTGCCCCACCACTGTAACCCTTGCTCTTCTGTTCCACCTCTATGACCCTCTTTTCTGCGCCACCACTGTACCCCCCCACTCATCTGTTCCCATCAATGTACCTCCTTTCAACTCTTCCCCACCTCTGTACCCCCTGCTCTTCTGCCCCACCTTTGTACCCCCCTACTATTTTGCCCCACCTCTGTACCCCCCTGCTCTTCTGCCCCGCCTCTGTAACCCCCTGCTCATCTGTCTCACTAATTCACCTCCCTTTCACATCTGCCCCAACATTAAACCCCCCTGCTTATCTTTTCCACCACTGTAATCCCCCTGCTAATCTGTCCCACCACTATAACCCCCTGCTCATCTGCCCTATCACTGTACTGTACTGTGCACATCTGTCTCACCTCTGTACCCCCTGCTCTTCTTTTCTACCTCTGTACCACACTGTTCCTCTGCCCCACCACTGTAACCCCCTGCTCATCTGTCCCACCAATGTACCTCCTTTCATCTCTGCCCTGCCACTGTACCCCCCTGCATAACTGCCCAACCTCTGTACCCCCCTGATCTTCTGCCCCACCAGTGTAACCCCCTTCTCATCTGTACGACCATTATAACTCCCTTCTTATCTGGTCCATCACTGACCCCCACTCCTCTGTCCTACCACTGTAACCCCCTGCTCATCTGCCCCATCACTGTAACCCCCTTGCTCTTCTGTCCCACCGTTGAACCCCCTTATCATGTCTTCCACCACTGTACCCCCTGCATATATGCCCCACCATCGTACCCTCCTGCTCTTCTGTTCCACCGCTAAACCCCCCTGCTTATCTGCCCCACCGCTGTACCCTCCTGTAGTGATATAATATATAGTCCAGTAGATAATTGATATGTAGTTATTATTATGATGATATAAGTTATGTTTCCGCAGCAACACCCAAGTTCTCCAGAGAGTGCATTTTATTTGACTTCCAACACAGATATATATGTCCCAGAATAGTAGTTTTTAGAGTCCCATGTTCTCTAGATATGTGCCTTCATATCCATAGAGAATAACTAGACTAGACTGAATGCCAGCTTGAATGTCTCAAATACTGGTCTGACCCTGGAGGGGGGGTTCTGCCAGGTCAACCAAATGTTTCCCATTAATGAATACCCCCTCAAATCTAATTAAATACTTCTTCTTTGGTCCTAAACAATGTACCCTTTGAAATGTTCAATTAAGTTAACAGGCCACCTCACACACCTAGGTAGGCTTGCATAAGATTAGCACATCAGTCATTATCTGTCCCCTTTGATATGTGTAGTAAATCTTGTTTGGTCACTAACCCCTTTGGTCAACAAACACCCTTTGATATGTGTAATTAGATTACAGATGCTAATGTCAACTGAAATCTGGCCTGGTCAATCTTGTACTATTACATATATATAATAATATACGGTAATGTCCCACATAAATCGGCCAACATATTACAACACCTCCTACTGATCTGCTCCACTGCTGTACCCTCTTTTCATCTATGATATGCAGTGGTGCAAGGAAGCAGAGATGAGACACATCTATCTGTCCTGCACACTCATCCCCGCTGATCCACCTCTCGCATCCAGCCCACGTGTTTGTATGTGATGTCACATACAAGCATCTTGAACGGATGTGCAATGATAAGCTCAGGTCAGGGGCATTTTCTGAAAGCAGTAGGCCTGTATGCAAAATCGAGCCCCTGCTGCTGAGAAAAAGTGCGGTGCCGAGCGCCGCAGAAAAATTGGGTGTGATTTTCATTGCGCTGAATACTGGCTGTGGCTTAAAGGGACACAGAGTGCAGGGGTTCAGTAGTAAGTGCCGCAAAGTTCAGGGGTCAGGTGTAAGTGACTTAGAGGTTGGGAATAGGTGATGTAGAGGTTGGTAGTAGTAGATGATGAACAGCTGAGGGGTCAGTAGTAAGTTACACATACACACAAACACATAAATATGGTGGTGCACCCCTCCCCCTCCTCATTACCTCTTATTAGTGGCCACCAGTGCATAGAAGGAATCCCTTCAGTTCTCCCCCATAGAGGAGTTTGGCTCCCATGGTTGAGACACAGGATCTTTTCTATTACTAAGGTAGGACCCACTAATTCGGGGTACTTTGTCGCAGTAAGTGGGCTTAGCGCTACATTACCATATAGTGTGACCAAACCCCCGTATTTTTTTTAATATGTTCAGGTGTTTTTAAATAGCCTTGCAGGATAAATGTATTTCTTGCATGTGTGCGCTGTAATATGTTTTGTTTTGTTTTGTTATCTTCCACTCTGAGGCGCGCAGGGAACAGCATGGTGTATTTCAGATGTTGGACGCGCATGCGCTGCTTAACCTCCTGAAATCATGATCGTCGTCTTTGCACCTCATTGGAAAAATCAGGAAATACAGCCAGATGAATATTTCCAAAAGGAAGGTTTCCCCGCTCTCTAGTAAGACGTAGAATTTTGCCCCGGTCCTTGAAGTTTAAGAATTTTGCGATAAAAGTATGTGGTGGAGCGCCCGGGGGTGGGGATCTCATGGGGATACGGTGGGCCCGCTCCACTGTGACCATAACTGAAAATTATTTTCTGCCATATGTGGTAGTGAGAAGGTTTTCAAGGAATTCCACCGAATCAGCCCCCTTTGCCTTCTCTTGAACCCCAATAAAGCGAAGATTACAGCGGCACTCCATATAATCCCGTTTGGCACTTAACTGTTGCAGTTGCATGTTTTCAGAGTGCTGCAGGGGGTGTACAATATCCTACTGATACGGGCTTCAGTCTCGGTAACCCGATCTTTCAGTTTGGTCACATCTTGGCGTATATGGGAGATAGGTATCTTTTTTTCCTCAATTTTAGATGTGAGGGAGCTGTGGCAGAGGGCAATATTGTCCAGTACCTTGACAGTATCCGCCGTGGGTTGGTCTGTCTCTGAAGCTCCAGCGCCATCTTCGACCTGCTGGTCTTTATCTTGCCTCCAGAATTTAGCAAGCTGCTTATTAGCCTCGGTATTCCTTTTCGGCTGAGACATAATTCACGCTGTGCAGGGATCCCAGTAAGACCGAATAGATGAGGGAAAGTGACGGATTTACGGTCAGGAGAGATAAAAAAAACAGGATATATGGCAAGCAGAGCTTTCACTACACACGTCCTACTCCATCGCTCTTCAGACCACGCCCCCAAAACTCGCTCCTTTCAGTAGAACTAAAGGCAAAGCTTGTCTGCCTTAACCGTACACAGGCTAATTATTGATAGACCATGGCAATATGCTCGTACTTTTAGGTGGTTGTACACTGACAAGATTTTGGGGACACCCCCCCCCCTGCTACCTCTACCCCTCACTCTGTGTTCTAAGGTGGTTAAACTCTTCTTTTTTAACCCCTGTGGCAGGGGCAGGAGCCGCAGGCACCAGCCAGCTCAAGGTAAGGAGGTCCTGGGGTACCTTTTTATTTACATGGGGTGTTTTTACTTTTATATGGAGTTTTGGGGGGCCTGTGGCTTCACTCCTGAAGTTATGCCACTCAGGGGTGCTCTGGTAGTTTGCAGGGGGTTTTCACTTTCTCTCCCCCCCTCCCCTTTTCTTTTTACTAATGTGGCCTTTGGTCTGTCTTTATGTTTTGACAGGCCAAGGCTACAAGTAAAGCCAAAAAGTGTTTACCTCCAAAAAAGTGATGTCCCTTCTTTCAAAGCAGTACTTAACCACTTCAATACTGGGCACTTTTACCCCTTTCCTGCTCAGGCCAATTTTTCAGCTTACAGCGCTGTTGCACTCTAAGTAACAATTGCGCAGTCATGCAACACTGTACCCAAACTAAGTTTGTCATTTTGTTCACACAATTAGATCTTTCTTTTGGTGGTATTTAACCACTTGCCGACTGCTGCACACTGATATACAATGAAAAAATATATTGGATGCCTGGATCAACTGTAAATTATAGTAGTATTATAAATTCAAAAAAATATATAAATTTATCAATCATTCAGCTCAAGACTAACCCCGAGTTGCAGTCCTACCGACCCTAAGGTTGCATATACCAAGAAAGAGATAATATAGTTCTCCCAAGAGGGTCCATTAGGACACTGAATTGATTTAATGATTTATTACCGTATTTCCCGGCGTATAAGACGACCTTTTAACCCCTAAAAATCCTCTCAAAAGTTGGGGGTCGTCTTATACGCCGGTACCTTACCTTACTGTAGAATCTCAGACCGCGGCCGTCCATTTTTCAAAAGCCGCGCCTCCTCCTCATGCTGTTCCGTGATAGGCGGAACACTCAGCTTCCCAGCAGAGCCTCTGTTTAGTGTTCCGCCTATCACGGATGCCCTCTCATCCTCGGCCTCGGATGAGAGGGCATCTGTGATAGGCGTGTAGCGGCCTCACTCCCTCCTCTTGTGTATCGGTTCTCCGATAGCTCTTGTCCAGGGGTATATTATACTTGAGAGTGAGATGCGCTACGGCCCATGTCCTCCCCATTGCAGTGGGTGAGGTGAAGGCCAGTACCAGATATTCTTCTCGGGCCTATGTGCTTCAATTAGTAACAAAGTCCTGCTGTGCTGACACTTCTCTTTGCTCCCATCAACCAGAGTAACACACACACCGATAAGGATCCAACACTTGCTTTATTGTCGCATACGATTAAACAGTTCTTGGTCAGATAACTGGTTGAGATCCATAAACAATTCAACACGGTGGAGCGAGCAGGTCGAGGCACTGTCCTAATAGTAAACTAAACCACTGTGGTCTCACCAGCGGTTGCTATAGCCATTGGCTAGAGAGAGAACTTGAAACTTGTGAGTCTCTACCAGCGACTCTGGAGAATATCAATTGGAGTACCTTCGCTGCGCTGTGGCTCTGTCAGGGGGAAGATGTCCCTCCAAGGGAGTTACCGAAGGCCCATCTGTCACCGGGTTGATGCTGCTCCGGACTCTTCAGACGGGTGACCTCCCCGGCCTCCTCACCTCAGACATGAGCCCCATCCACCTCAGGGACCCTCGGACTCCTCCGCCCTTGCGGGACCCAGTCGAAGTCACCGGGCCCCAGGCCTCCGGTTTAGTACCTCACCCCAGGCCGAAGGTGCCTGGGATGGACGCCAACTCCGCTCCGACCAGGCCTAGGGCGCCTGGGCTGGAACTCCGGACCACCCGCACCCAGGCCTAGGGTATCTGGGCGCGTGATGAAGAAGACCTCGTGGCGGGCGCGTCTCCCCCTTTTATCTCCTCCCTTGACGTCACAGCAGGTTCCCCGCCCTTGCCGTACCATCTCCGGAAAGGGACAAAAAGGACAGCACTGCGGCAGTGAATCTACCTTGAGCCTGTGGGAACCCCGCCACCCACAGGCCAAGGAGAATAGTACACCACCCAGTCCTCCACTAATAAAAATGGTCTAAATCCTCTCATGATTATACACACCTGGGTCATACTACCACCCAGGTGTATCCCCCTAAATTTAAACCCCCGCTACACTCTCCCCCCAGTGATTTGACGCTGGTCCCTAGCGTCTGGTGCAAGCCCATGTCTCCCATGGAGTGGTGACATAAACCTGACCCCAGAGGCTATCCCTCAAAATTTGAATCCTAATTGTGCCAAGACCTGCTCAAGGAAAGGGGAACATAAAATAATAAAACTTTTCCATAAAACCATCTAAGCATATACACATATACAATCCCTCCCATCACTGTCTAAGAACCACCCCATACTCAGCAGTCTTGACAGATGGATCTCCTGCAGAAGGGAAACAAAAACAACATCCTAACACATTTGTGTTAATTTGGAAGGAATGGGTCTATCAGCCGAGAGACCCATTCGCTCCAATGAGTAAGGTGATGCAAATGTGAAAAGAAAAAAAACAAACAGCCGTTGCGCAACACTGCCACCTGGTGACAGTGCCGCGGTAATGCAATCGTGGTGAAATCTTCCAGGCAACCTTCCTTCTTCTCCTTGTGTCCCTACTCTGATTCTACCCCAAAGTCTTTGTCTCTGAAGTGTGAAGAAAGAGAGAACAAACAAAACAGCTCTCATTCCTCCAAAGAGTAGAAAAACCCAAATAAAAAACTAGGGCACAGTTCTGATATTCTGGCAAAGGCACTTCCAGAAAGTTCAGCAGCAAAAAAAAAAAAAAACAAACATACAGGAGAGTTTTTTTTCTCCTCACAAGTAAAATTTCGGATGCTTCAGATGCTGATCGAAAGTTTCCACCGAATAATCGATGTCCTCTCCATCCTTCCTGCAGATACGCACCTTGTCTGCATGGATATGGCGGCCCCACATCCATTCTGCTCTACAGTCTCTGAATTGTTTGGACACTGGGGGTGAACAAGCCAGGTACCGGCGGGCATGAGGCACTTTAAGCTTCTCCCAAACAAACTCATCATACCACCGCTGCCGCAGAACTTCAACCTCAAAAAGTAAGTCCCGAGGCAAGTAAGGATATTCCCATCCGTACTCACGGGCGACCCTCTGGCAGAAGAGCCGCTGCAGCCGGGCCAAAAGGAGGCATTGTGGCCCGCTCACCTTCTCCTGGCGGAACAAGGGCCTCTGGATGCCGAGGTACTTTCACTACCTCTGGTGGCTTGAATCTTGGTGCTCGTAGTGATACGCGCTGTGTCCCCGCCACCGGAATGGGTGATGCTGCGGATGATGGAAGGACAAGCGAAGGACTAGGCTTCCTCGTGAGCTCCGGGGCTTCCACCCGGGGCGTGCTGTCTCCTATGGACATAGGCGAATCTCGTGGTGCACGTAACACAGATAGTGGGCGTTTGTCCCAGCCCTTGCGGTGAAAAAGTTCATCTATTTCAACGTAATCCCCACAGTCCGACAGCGATTCTAGGTCGGAGGTGTCATACATCTCTGCGGGAAGGTAGTCTCTAGTAGACGTGGAACTACCCTCCCTAGCGGGCTCCACCGACTGTGGACTCCCGACACCTCCAACCACCACCACAGTCCCAGCCCCTGGCTCACCTTGACCTTTCGTAGAACTGGGATGTCCAGGACTCTTCCAACCGGATACATCCAGGCCCGGCAAGCGACGGGGTGAAGTTCGACCACGACCACAGGAGGCCTGTACCAGGCCGACTTTCCTCTTCGGAGGTGGGAGCAGGGAATCTGTGGTGACCGAAGCAGCATTCTCGGATTTTTCTTTCTCAGCCTCTGTTTGGGCAGTCACATCGCCCTGGTCAGTGCGTACAGGGACCTCCGCAAAGGCCTGGATCTCCCCTTCCGGAGTAGCGGTACCTGTGAGGCAGTTGAGGCGAAGGGCCCGGGGCCTTACTGTGGATGGCTCCACCTCAAATAGAAATTCTCTGCATGCTTCACAACGCCCGAATGGCTTCAGGTGGACCACCAGTCCCGAGCATCCGGGACAGATCACGCCGAGGGCCTCCGTGTCTCTGCAGGTGTACAGAGCCAACTGTCCTCGGGGCCTGAGTCTTATCCCCGTGTCTGTAAGGAGAGCAGAAAAGGTAGTCATCTTCGCGGGGTAAGGAACCAGAATCCACGGGGAGCTTGAGGCCATCCCGACTGTCTGCTGCTCCATCACGCACTGACCACGCGCCGGAGTCTCCACGTGTGTCCCTCCACATGGCCAGACTCCTCCCACAACTTGCACGTTTTCGCGGGCTTCCACCAGCCTCCGCCCACGAACTGCGCAGCTATGGGGTGCCTCATGGCACAGTGCAGTAAAAGCCCCCACATGTAGTACGTCACACGGCTGGACTTCTCCCTCTTCTCGCTCTTCCGCATGGGCCTTTCCCATCTTAGGGTCATGTCCACGACTTTGAGCAGGGACGCACTTTGGCCGATCACATGGCCGACCCACTCGGAACTCCTCCGGGCAGCAAAGTTCAGACACAACCGTTCTCAGTTCCATGGTCAAAACACACATCATCCCGGATGAGCCCCCACGTGTAGCGGCCTCACTCCCTCCTCTTGTGTATCGGTTCTCCGATAGCTCTTGTCCAGGGGTATATTATACTTGAGAGTGAGATGCACTATGGCCCATGTCCTCCCCATTGCAGTGGGTGAGGTGAAGGCCAGTACCAGATATTCTTCTCGGGCCTATGTGCTTCAATTAGTAACAAAGTCCTGCTGTGCTGACACTTCTCTTTGCTCCCATCAACCAGAGTAACACACACACCGATAAGGATCCAACATTTGCTTTATTGTTGCATACGATTAAACAGTTCTTGGTCAGATAACTGGTTGAGATCCATAAACAATTCAACACGGTGGAGCGAGCAGGTCGAGGCACTGTCCTAATAGTAAACTAAACCACTGTGGTCTCACCAGCGATTGCTATACCCATTGGCTAGAGAGAGAACTTGAAACTTGTGAGTCTCTACCAGCGACTCTGGAGAATATCAATTGGAGTACCTTCGCTGCGCAGTGGCCCCTGTCAGGGGGAAGATGTCCCTCCAAGGGAGTTACCGAAGGCCCATCCGTCACCGGGTTGATGCTGCTCCAGACTCTTCAGACGGGTGACCTCCCCGGCCTCCTCACCTCAGACATGAGCCCCATCCACCTCAGGGACCCTCGGACTCCTCCGCCCTTGCGGGACCTAGTCGAAGTCACTGGGCCCCGGGCCTCCGATTTAGTACCTCACCCCAGGCTGAAGGTGCCTGGGATGGACGCCAACTCCGCTCCGACCAGGCCTAGGGCGCCTGGGCTGGAACTCCGGACCACCCGCACCCAGGCCTAGGGTGTCTGGGCGAGTGATGAAGAAGACCTCATGGCGGGCGCGTCTCCCCCTTTTATCTCCTACTTTGACGTCACAGCAGGTTCCCCGCCCTTGCCGTACCATCTCCGGAAAGGGACAAAAAGGACAGCACTGCGGCAGTGAATCTACCTTGAGCCTGCGGGAACCCCGCCA
Source organism: Rana muscosa (assembly GCA_029206835.1). Lineage (NCBI taxonomy): Eukaryota > Metazoa > Chordata > Amphibia > Anura > Ranidae > Rana > Rana muscosa. The sequence goes on from CM055121.1 coordinate 27,557,833, forward strand.
CCCACAGGCCAAGGAGAATAGTACACCACCCAGTCCTCCACGAATAAAAATGGTCTTAATCCTCTCATGATTATACACACCTGGGTCATACTACCACCCAGGTGTATCCCCCTAAATTTAAACCCCCGCTACAGGCCTATCACAGAACAGCACGAGGAGGAGGCGTGGCTTTTGAAAAATGGACGGCCGCGGTGTGACGAGATTCTACATGCCAGGGATAAGGTAAGTGATCGTCGAGGGGGCACAGTGAGGTATGCGGGGGGGAACAGTGAGGTATGCAGGGGGAACAGTGAGGTATGCAGGGGAACACTGGGGTATGCAGGGGAACAGTGAGGCATGCAGGGGTACAGTGAGGTATGGTGAGGCATGGTGAGGCATGGCTAGTCGGAAGGGGGTCGTCTTATACGGCGAGTATATCCCAAAACCCACATTTTATATGGAAAATTAGGGGGTCGTCTTATACGCCAGTCGCCTTATACGCCGGAAAATACGGTAAGTAGAAAAAACACACAACAATTTAATGAACCACAAGAGACTGATTATGTACCTCACAGATAGATTAAAAAAAGATAATAAAGGGAAAAAAACTGCGCTTACTGTATTTAAATAAATAAATTGGACCCCTCTAAAGCAGCAATAATTGTGGGATAAACACAGTAGAAATAAAAAGGTGAGAACATCCGAAGCCACACATGTGAAAGGAATTAGGCAGAGAAACACTGGAGCAAGGAGCGTGGAAGAGCTATAAACTATCCACCAGGGAGATTCACCCTCAAGTACTGAAGACGGCATTAAAAACTTGATAAAGGCTCTCCTCCTTTCCACTTTGTCCTGGTGACAACTTTATCCAAAATAAATGTGTACACTGTGAAGGAGCAAATTCTTGCACGGTTTGGGATTACCAGTACCTAGGAGGCAAGCAGGCCAAAAGCCAGGGTCCAAGTCATACGGACAGTGAGAGTGATCCATCCATCCATCCACTTGTCTGCAGTTGATCTGGACTTATTTTGAATGCCTTAAATTGCTTTAATCTGGTAAGGAGATTCCCTGTATGGTGGTGGTCCACATTGTGGTGATTTGGGTGTCATTGTTTTTACAACTGCTTAGGGCTCGTTAATACATGCTGTCTGGTAAGGAGACTCTTTATGCAGTGGTGGTTCACACATACTAGCAGGGTTGCCAACTTTCAGTAAATTTACAAACAGTTTGTAAAATCCATAATTGTTGCATCTGTCCATGAATGTCAGTTACGGACATGCAACCTACATGTCCGTAATGGACATTCAAGGACAGATGCAAAAAGTACAGATTTTACAAACTGTTCGTAAATTTACTGAAAGTTGGCAACCCTGCATACTAGCTGTCACACACTGGGTGTAGTTTGTCTCCCAACCCTATAGCATTTATCCTATCATAGGGTCACCATTTTTGGCAGGATCACGCTATGTTTTTTCTTTCTTTCTCCTTTTTATTTTGTGGTTGAACATCTACGCACATTGTGGAGTCATTTTTTCATCTGCTGGAACCCATCAATACTGGAGAAGTTAGCACTGGTGTGTTGACCAAAGGCCTGGGCTGGTTATAGCCATCTGAAATATTGGCTTACTTTCTGGTAAGCATGCATTTTATCAGGTTGACTTAGGACCCAGGAATTCTTTGAGTTTTTATACCAGTATACTTCATTGGACTATACCTTTAGCATTATTTTGGACACATTAGCGCAATTTTTTCTTTTTATATACACTCAAACACACACTCTTGCAAACACTCTGATCCACAGAAATCTCGAATTATTACGTATGAAGATACAGTCCTTGATTTACAAAAAGGATAGACCTATTTTTCTTCTTTTTTTTTTTTTTGAGGTTTTATGCATTTATTAGTAACTACCAATATATATATATTATCCTCTGTGGATCAAAGAGTTATTAACAATACTAAGGCAGCTTCAACATCATAGTAATAAAATAGCAAAAAACAAAAACAAAAGGAAAGGAAAAAAAAAGAGATAAGTGAAAATAAGTATAAGAAAATAAAATGGAGAAAAAAAGAGAGTACTGGAATATAAGGGGGGTCCGCGTGGTCGAGCCGAGAGTCACCTTTCAAATCCAAGAGAAGTTGAACAATGGTATATATAACATACTGATTCGGCTACAATGGCATTAATACCCTATTGTCCAAAGTTGGCGTATTATATATAATCCAGGGCTGCCACATCTTTTTAAATCTAGGGATCATGTCCATTGCAATAGCGGCCATCTTGGCTTGGGTCATGGTATAATTCATTTTAGCTATAGCTTCCTGTAAGACCAATTTAGGTTATTTCCAAGATTTTGCTAGTGTCTGTTTGGCAGCTGTGAAGAGTTGCACCAGCAATTTGAATTGAGTATGTGGAATAGAGTCTGGTTTTAGGTTAAGTAGGGCCATTGCAGGATCAGGAAGGATTGTTTTCCCTAGTAATTTAGTTGCAATTTTAAATATACCTTTCCAGAATGTTTGTGCTTTAGGACATGACCACCAAATATGAAAATACGTGCCCAAATCCGTACAACCTCTAAAACATTGTGGTGAATAGTTCTGCACATATTTGGCTACCCTGGCTGGTACCATGGACCTTGTAATTGGCTTCACTAGCTATTATGTTGGGAGAACCTGTTTTAGTTGTTGACCATATTTTGGTTCCATTCTGAAATCTCTAATGTTCGTTCCAAATCCTCCTCCCACTTCCCAACATAAGACGGTTTATCACCACAAGAATGTTTTAGCATATGCGAGTATATAGTGGATATTACACCTCTGGCATGGGGATTCTTTTGACAAATATCTTCGAAACTGGACAGTTGTGACAATGAAGTTGTAGTGTTCAAGAGGGGTGTAAAAAAGTTTTTAATATGTAAATATCTAAACAACTCAGATTGCGGAAGACCATATTTTTCACATAATGATGGGAATGTGATAAATGACGATGCATTCAAAAATTTGTGCATATATAAGACATCCCTGGACACCCATTCTTTAAAGGATTTAGGATATATCCATGCAGGATAGAATGCTGGGTTTTTAAAGAATGACAGTAGAGGATTGTGCAGGGATTGAAGAGAAGTATTAGTCTTGAATCTGTCCCAAAGGGAAATGAAATGTTTAGTTATAGGGTTTTTTAGTTTTTTACGGTCTCTTGGCGACATCCATAATAAGTTGGATATTGGGAGAGGGTCACACTCAATGGCTTCTATGGACACCCATAATGGGGTTTCGTGGCATGCCTGGTATTTAGTAAGACTCGCTATGTGTGCTGCTCTGTAGTAATAGGCAAAATTAGAGCATCCTAATCCTCCGTTAATTTTGGGAAGATAGAGTGTATGTGTTTGTATTCGTGGCCTGGGGATCATATAAATGACAGTGATTTCCTTTGTAATATTCGCAGATGATAGGCTGGGATAGAAATTGGCAAGACTCTAAATAAATATAAAAGTTTTGGTAATAATGTCATTTTGACAGCATTTAATCTTCCAAACCACGATAACGGGAGATGTGACCATGATTTCATCAGTTTTGTTAACTGTTTTATAATTGGGGGATAATTAAAGTGGAGCTCCACCCTAAATTACAAGTTCCTCTCATCGGAACCCTCCCCCCCTCCGGTGTCACAATTGACACCTTTCAGGGGGGAGGGGGGTGAAGATACCTGTCTAAGACAGGTATTTTCACCCACATCCGGGAGTCCTCTCTCCGGGAATCTGCGGGAGTGACGTCACTTCCTGCAGACTTCCCGTAGTGTTCTGGGAGACACTCGGCTCCCAGAACACAGGAGCACCAATCAGAACGGCGCAGCGCGACTCGCGCATGCGCCGTAGGGAACTGGGCATGAAGCCGCAGGGCTTCACTTCCTGGTTCCCTCAGCGAGGATGGCGGAGGGAGCAGCAGAGCGACGAGCGATCGCTCGTCCTCTGCTGCGGACGTCGCTGGACTCCAGGACAGGTAAGTGTCCAAATATTAAAAGCCAGCAGCTGCTGTAGCTGTAGCTGCTGGCTTTTAATTTTTTTTTTCCGGCGGAGCTCCGCTTTAAGTGAGAATAAGTCAGATAAGGATGGTGTGAGATGTATCCCTAAATATGGAACCGATTTGCTATTCCATGTGTAAGGGAGGCCAATTTTCGCAGATCTCAGTTCCAATTCCGAAAGGGATATGTTTAACGCTAAACATTTTTTGGGATTCATGAATAGACCAGTAACTTCTGCAAATTTATTGAGTATGGGAACGAGATTCGGGCCAGAAACTTGGGGTGATGAGAGAAATAAGAGGATATCATCCGCAAATAGACAAAGTTTGTGCTGATATCCACCAAGTTCAATACCAATTATAGTGGGGTCAGATCTGATCTTTTGTGCCAATGGTTCAATGAGTAAGGCAAATAAAAAGGGGGATAAAGGGCATCCTTGCCGCGTGCCTCTCTCTATAATAAAAGGGTCTGAACTATAGCCTGCATATTTGACGTGTGCTTTAGGTTTGTTGTATAAAGCCATAACCCAGTTGGTGAAGTTAGGGCCGAAGCCCCATTTCTGCAGGGTATAATTCAGGTAGGGCCATGAGACAGAGTCAAAAGCTTTTTTAATGTCCAACGAGAGGAAGCAGGTTGGAATTCTGCGCGTCTTAGCAATGTGAGCCAGAAGGACTGCTCTGCGTACATTATCTCCAGCTTAGCGTGAGGGCATGAAGCCTACCTGGTCCCTATGTATCAGAGTGCCGATAATTTTGTTAAGACGGGCCGCTAATATTTTGGCTAATACCTTAATATCTGTATTTAGCATGGAGATGGGACGATAATTTGTGCTTAGAGTGTCATCAGATAATGGTTTAGGAATCATACAAATTGTAGTAAATAGTGATTCTTGTCTAAAAGATTTATTTTGTAATAGGTCATTAAAAGCTTTTGCTAATAGGGGGGAGATAGTGTCGGTGAAGGTTCGATAGTACAGAGCTGAGAACCCGTCTGGACCAGGCCTTTTATTTATTTTTAACGTTTTGATTGCTGCTATCACGTCTTCATTAGTAATGGGTTCTTCTAGTAACTTTTTTTGAGATTCAGACATCTGGGGAAGATTAATATTTGAAAAGAAGGAGTCAGCCATATTTCTATTACATTTATTTGTCTCTGTATATAATGCTTTAACCACTTAAGCCCCGGACCATTTGGTAGCTAAAGGACCAGAGCTGTTTTCAGAATTTTGCACTGCGCTGCTTTAACTGTAAATTGTGCGGACATGCAATGTTGTACCCAAACGAAATTTGCGTCCTTTTCTTCCCACAAATAGAGCTTTCTTTTAATGGTATTTGATTGCCTCTGCGATTTTTATTTTTTGCGATATAAACGGAAAAAAAAACGAAAATTTTGAAAAAAAATGATATTTTCTACTTTTTGTTATAAGAAAAAATCGAATAAACTCAATTTTAGTCATACATTTAGGCCAAAATGTATTCAGCCACATGTCTTTAGTAAAAAAAATGTCAATAAGCGTATATTTATTGGTTTGCGCAAAAGTTATAGCGTCTACAAACTAGGGTACATTTTCTGGAATTTACACAGCTTTTAATTTATGACTGCCTATCTAATTTCTTGAGGTGCTAAAATGGCAGGGCAGTACACAACCCCCCCAAATGACCCCATTTTGGAAAGTAGACATCCCAAGAAAATTGCTGAGAGGCATGTTGAGCCCATTGAATATTTTTTTTTTTGTCTCAAGTGATTGAATAATGACAAAAAAAAAAAAAAAATGACAAAAAGTTGTCACTAAATGATATATTGCTCACACATGCCATGGTTATATGAGGAATTGCACCCCAAAATACATTTTGCTGCTTCTCCTGAGTATGGGACTTTTTGGGAGCCTAGCCGCGTACGGGCCCCCGGAAACCAAGCACCGCCTTCAGGATTTCTAAGGGCGCAAATTTTTGATTTCACTCCTCACTACCTATCACAGTTTCGAAGGCCATAAAATGCCAAAATAGCACAAAACCCCCCCCAAATGACCCCATTTTGGAAAGTAGACACCCCAAGCTATTTGCTGAGAGGCATGGTGAGTATTTTACAGCTCTCATTTGTTTTTGAAAATGAAGAAAGAAAATATTTATTTATTTATTTATTTTCAATTTTCAAAACTTTGTGACAAAAAGCGAGATCTGCAAAATACTCACAGGGGTGTTTTTTTTTTTTGTTTTTTAGTATTAATTTTGCTTTTTTTTATTTTTTATTTTTTTTAATCATTTTTATTGTTATCTCAGGGAATGTAGACCCTAGATCTTTCCTCTGCCCTCAAAGCATCTGACCACACCAAGATCGGTGTGATAAAATGCTTTCCCAATTTCCCAATGGCGCTTTTTATATCCGGGGGGGGGGGGGACATAACTGCAGCGTTCGCAGGCCTGTCTCTGCGAACGCTGCAGTTATGTGTGTTGTGTTTTGTAAGTGACAGTGATCGATCGATACTGCACTTGGGTGGCCTGGGCTGAACGGAAGGGCAAAACGCAGGTGCTAGCAGGTATCTGGGCTGATCCCGCTAACACTGCGTTTTTGGGAACCCTAAACTGCTGGGGACGCTAGTATAGATCTGATCAGATCAGATATTGATCTGTTCAGATACTATACCACTAAGGGGGGTGTATGCTTCACGCATGGGTGTTGGCGTTACTGGCACTAACCTGACGCTGCCTGGGGTGTGACGCAGACCCTCTCTGACGCTAAAACCTAATTGATATCACCCGCCGGGCGATCAGGGGGTTAAACCTTTATTGGGTTATATACGGCGGGTGCCCTGACACTATAAAAAGCAAACTAACTAACCAGCGTCACCCGTAACACTTATATGGTGATCACTGGTGAAAGGGTTAACTAGGGGCAATTAGGGGGTTAAAACCTTTATTAGGTAATATATGGGGGTACCTGACGCTATATAAAAACCTGACGGGGAACCTAAAAAAAATTACTGGCTACCGATCGGCATCACCGACACTAAGACAGCGATCAGAAAAACGATCGCTTAGCGACAGTGGTGATAGGGGGTAAAAGGGTTACCTGGGGGGCGATCAAGGGGGTTAAACCTTTATTAGATAATATATGGGGGTACCTGACGCTATAAAAACCTGCGGCGAACCTAAAAAAAATTACTGGCTACCGATCGGCATCACCGACACTAAGACAGCGATCAGAAAAACGATCGCTTAGCGACAGTGGTGATAGGGGGTGAAAGGGTTACCTGGGGGGCGATAAAGGGGGTTAAACCTTTATTAGATAATATATGGGGGTACCTGACGCTATAAAAACCTGCGGCGAACCTAAAAAAAATTACTGGCTACCGATCGGCATCACCGACACTAAGACAGCGATCAGAAAAACGATCGCTTAGCGACAGTGGTGATAGGGGCTGAAAGGGTTACCTGGGGGGCGATCAAGGGGGTTAAACCTTTATTAGATAATATATGGGGGTACCTGACGCTATAAAAACCTGCGGCGAACCTAAAAAAAAATACTGGCTACCGATCGGCATCACCGACGCTAAGACAGCGATCAGAAAAATGATCGCTTAGCGACAGTGGTGATAGGGGGTGAAAGGGTTATCTGGGGGGCGATCAGGGTGTTAAACCTTTATTAGGGGGGTTAGGGGGCTACACTGGACCTAAAACTAACTTTAGTGACACTTTTACAGTCACAAATGTCACTGATTGCAGTGATCAGTAAATAAATGGTCACTGCAATCAGTGACACTGTGACTGGAGGCTGGGGGGTGATCTGGGGGGGGCGATTTATGTGCCTATGTGTCCTGGTGTCAGTGTAGTGTTTTGTGCACTAACCTGGCATCTTCTCTTGTGCGGCACTCGGTATATGTGAGCGCCGCAGGAGAGATGACATCACTTCCTCTGCCTGTGTTTACATTACACAGGCAGAGGAAGCTCTCTCATTCGCCGGGAGCGATCACGAGGGGGTGGCCGGAATCGAACGGCCGTCCCCTCATCCCGGATCGCTCCCGAACAATTAACCACCGCTCACTGTAAAGAAGGGGGGTCCGATCGGACCCCCCAACTATACAAAGGCTATCACGTAGATATACGTGATTCTGCCTGTCGGTGCCATTCTGCCGACGTATATTTACAGTGGGCGGTCGTTAAGTGGTTAAGGTGAGTACTGAATTTTTTTACAATTTTGAGGGGGTTACTGGTATATGCATTGTTGGCCAATTTGAGTCTTATAGGTTTGAAAGATTTATTGATAGAATTCAACGCTTTTGCTAAAAAAGTGCCTGTTTTATTGGATTTCATGTAAAATGTATGTTTGGTATTATATATTGATTTATTAGCAGATTCTGAGAGGAATAGGTCATATTCAAGTCGAGCTTTTTCAAAGCATCCTTTTGTTTTGGGAGTGGGGTTATTTTCAAATTCTGTGTAAGATGCGTTGAACTTAGTTTCTAAGTGTCTTGCAAGTGCTATGCGTTCTCTTTTAAGTACCCCTAGATGTTGTTGAAGTATTCCTCTCATAACCGGCTTGTGAGATTCCCAAAGAGTGAGAGAAGAGATATCAGTATTTGTATTATGATCTAGATATTCTGTTAAGGCCTTCTCAATTGACAAGCGGTATGAGGGGTGTTTAAGTAAAACATCTGGCAGGTACCAGGTGCGGTCATGTGCTCTAGGTAGAATAGATGCTATTGAGGTAAAGACTGCGTTGTGATCTGACCAGGGAATAGGGATAATATTGGAGGCTATCAATTCAGGTACCATTCCTATCGTTACAAATATGTGGTCTATGCGGCTGAATGTTTGGTGTGGGTTTGAAAAATATGTATAATCTCTTTTCATTGGGTTGGATTCTCTCCAGGAGTCGATTAGTTTATATTTATTGAGAAGTTGAGCGAGGGATCTACTGGCTTCATAACGTGGGGGGGGAATATGGTGTTTTGTCCAGAAATGGTAGGAGGACATGATTGGAGTCTGCACATACAAATAGTGAACCCATTTTATGTGAATTAATAACTTGGAAAAGATGTGAAAGAAAGGGTAAAGGTTGGTGGTTAGGAGCATAGTATGAAACCACAGTTATTGGGGTGTCCATAATGTACCCTGTTAAAATTAGGTAGCGACCCTCTGGGTCTTTGATTTCAGAATGCAAAGTAAATTGTGTACTACGGTGAAATGCAATGAGTGTGCCACGTTGTTTAGTGGAAGCCGAAGCTGTGTATACTTGTGGGTATGAGGTACTATAAAATTTGGGAGTGGAAGTTGGAGTAAAGTGAGTTTCTTGCAAACACACAATATGTGCCTTTTTGGCTTGGAAAGAACGAAAGGCTTTCGTCCTTTTTTGCGGCACATTGAAACCTTGGACATTAAGTGATAGAATATTTATGGGAGCCATGGTAACCGGTACAGCAAACTGCACTTGCCAAATGTTCCAGGGTAGTGGCTACTCGGCTCGATCCACGCGGAGTTAGTTGAAGTAGTTAGGAATGAAAATCCAGTACAATCTGTCAAAAAAAGGAAATAAAAAACAAAAGAAATAATAAAATGCATTAGGTTAATACAGGCATATGAAGATTTAGAAGTTTCCCTTGCTTGGGGTAAAAAATCCCAGACAAGGGGTAGGGGGCCCTCTTCTGATCCCCGCATATTTCCGCGAGGACCAGAGGAAAGCAGGTGGAGTCACATGTAACATCCGTGCACAGGGAGTCTGATTTTAAAAAAAATAGAAAAAATCTATAGCCCAAATGTATGAAATTATATATCCTGAATAAATAAAGATAAAAATATTTGTTAAACAAATTAATGGATCCATTATTTAGGCAAGATCCATTAATGTTTTGTAGTAGATGAGGAGCAGAATTGCCTCTAAAGTTAGAAAGCTTATTACTAGGTCAGAGAAAAATTTAGAAAAACATGTAGAGGAGATTTTGTTCAGCAATTGACTGCATTGCTGTTCTCCCATAAAATGTTAATTAAGCGAAAAAGAAAAAGTTTTGCTAGCCAATTTCCATAGGTTTTATCATTAGCATATTTCAATCTTATGCAAGATTGAAGCAAAATTATTAAGATAAAAATGAATGAAAAATAAAAATAAAAAATAAATTTATTGCAGGACGGAAAGTTTGTTCCATAAGTCTATTTTCCGTTAGGGGTTAATAAATGTATTAGGGTTAGGAATGTCCCCAATGTTTGTGACATTTACTGTTATGTCAAAAGAATGTCAAGGTTTAAGTTAAGGAGGTTGTTTCATCAGTTGTTGTCTTGCTGTTTTTGTACAGGATGCTGCAGCAGCCGTAGCAGTTAGAAGGGTGTCATCATAAAGTTCTGTCAGTCCATGGAGTTATCTTGAGCTTGGGGTGAAGCTGCAAATCGTCCTCTTTTGTGGGTATGCTGATTGCCATTGTTCATCTCAGGTTGGGATGAGTTGTGAAGAGATGAGGAAGAGGCTGTTCTTCTTCGTGATGATGATGCTGCTGAGGAGTTTTCTGTTAGGTTAAGATCCTGGAGTGCTTGCAGCAGCTCTTCTGGAGTTTTACAGGAGATTCTGGAACCTTTGTAAGTAAACCGCAGGGAGAAAGGGAATCCCCACTGATACTTAATACCATGGTGTTGCAAGTCCATTAAGTGGGGTTTCATTGCATGTCTCTTTGAAATTGTCTGTTGGGATAGGTCTGCAAAGATTTGGTAATTATTGCCCTGAAAAGTTAAGTTATTCTTTTCTCTGGCTGCGTCCAGGAGTTGTTCTTTTGTTTTATAAAAATGGAATTTTGCAATTATGTCCCGAGGGGGACCATCAGTTTTTTTGGCCATAAGAGCCCTATGGACTCTGTCCATCTCCAGCCGCTCCACAGGAATACCTGGATATAGCTCTTGGCATAGCGCTGTTATGGTTGATTGTAAGTCTATTACTGTCTCAGGTATCCCTCTGAAGCGCAGGTTTGACCTTCTAGCGCGGTTCTCATAATCTTCGAGTTTATTTTGTAAGGTAATATTTTCCTCTTTAAGGGTATCTAGTTCATATAGAAAGTCCTGAGTAGAATTTTCAATGTCTTCTATTTTCATCTCCAGAGCTTCAGTGCGGTGCCCCAATTCTCTGATTTCCTTAGTTAGGTTATTGGTGATTTGTTCTGACATTTGTTTTAAAACTTTATGTAGCATTTTCTCAAATTGTTTCAGTATGCTTGAGGGAATTGTAGCACAGAACAGAAATCGGAATTCTTCAAAAAGACTGTTTGTGAACTCACTGCAAAGTATATTCCCATGGGCAATACGTTTAAAAGGCTAAAAATAAAACCTATGTGGCTCACGGCCAAAGTTAAAAAAGCTATAAACTATAAGAAAAGAGCTTTTAAAAAATATAAAAATGAGGGAACACTAGTGTCATTTAAATATTACAAAGAATATAACAGGATATGTAAAAAGGAAATCAAGGATGCAAAAATTCAAAATGAACGACAGATTGCAAAAGATAGTAGGACAAACCCCCAAAAATTCTTCAAATATATTAATATTAAAAAGGTCAAGTCTGAGCATGTAGGCCCTTTACAAAATAATCTAGAGTGTGTGACTGGGGACAAAGAGAAGGCTAATTTATTAAATACTTTCTTTAGCTCTGTGTATACAAAGGAGCATGGGGGAGCTCATGTCCAAAATGGGGGTGGTAGTGATACAGCCCCAAATCCACAATGGCTCAAAGGTGATATGGTCCAGAAATATTTAGACAGAATAAAGGTGGATAAAGCACCTGGACCAGATGGCATACACCCACGGATCCTAAAAGAATTGAGCTCTGTAATTTCAAAGCCACTGTATGTAAGTTTTAGGGACTCATTAATGATGGGAATAGTACCACTGGATTGGTGCAGGGCTAATGTGGTGCCTATATTTAAAAAGGGAACAAAGTCTTTACCAAGTAACTATAGACCTATTAGTTTAACTTCTATAGTTGGGAAGATACTGGAGAGATTAATAAAAGACCACATAGATGAGTTCTTGCTGGAAAAAAATATTTTAAGCAACAGACAGCATGGATTCATGAAAGACAGAAGTTGTCAGACAAACCTGATTTCTTTTTATGAAGAGGTAAGTAAAACCTTGGACAGAGGAGTGGCTGTGGACGTGGTATACTTGGATTTTGCAAAAGCGTTCGATACAGTTCCGCACACACGGCTCATGTGTAAGGTAAAGTCTACAGGATTGGAAATATCAGTTTGTAAATGGATAGAAAACTGGCTAAAAGACATAAATCAGAGAGTAGTGGTTAATGATTCTTACTCTGAATGGTCCAAGGTTATCAGTGGTGTACCCCAAGGTTCAGTGTTGGGACCCTTACTTTTTAATATCTTTATAAATGATATTGGGTCTGAGATCAAAAGTAACATTTCGGTCTTTGCAGATGACACTAAGCTATGCAGTGGAATAACGTCCTTACAGGATGTCGCCAATTTACAAGCCAACCTCAATGCCCTCTCTAATTGGGCCACTATGTGGCAGATGAGGTTTAATGTTGATAAATGTAAAATTATGCACTTGGGGGCTAAGAATATGAATGCATCATACATACTAGGGGGAGTACAACTGGGGGGATCCATAGTGGAGAAGGATCTGGGGGTTTTGGTAGATCATAAGCTCAATAATGGCATGCAATGGCATGCAATGCCAAGCTGCGGTTTCCAAAGCGAGCAAAGTCCTTTCTTGTATTAAGAGAGGTATGGACTCCAGAGAGAGAGATATCATTTTGCCCCTGTACAAATCATTAGTAAGACCCCATCTGGAATATGCAGTTCAGTTTTGGGCCCCAGTTCTCAAAAAGGATATAGGGGAACTGGAGAAAGTGCAGAGAAGGGCAACCAAACTGATAAGAGGCATAGAGGAGCTCAGCTATGAGGAAATATTAGAGGAACTGAATTTATTCACTCTTGAGAAGAGGAGATTAAGGGGGGATATGATCAACATGTACAAATATATAAGGGGTCCATATTGTGAACTTGGTGTTGAGTTATTCACTTTACGGTCAACACAAAGGACAAGGGGGCACTCTTTGCGTCTAGAGGAAAAGAGATTTCACCTCCAAATACGGAAAGGTTACTTCACAGTAAGAGCTGTGAAAATGTGGAATAGACTCCCTGCAGAGGTGGTTCTGGCCAGCTCAGTAGATTGCTTTAAGAAAGGTCTGGATTCTTTCTTAAATGTACATAATTTAACTGGGTACTGACATTTATAGGTAAAGTTGATCCAGGGAATATCCGATTGCCTCTCGGGGGATCAGGAAGGAATTTTTTCCCCTGCTGTAGCAAATTGGATCATGCTCTGCTGGGGTTTTTTGCCTTCCTCTGGATCAACTGTGGGTATAGAATTGGGTATATGTGATTGTACGATTTTTTTATTTTTTTTATATGGTTGATCTGGATGGACTTGTGTCTTTTTTCAACCTGACTAACTATGTAACTATGTAACTATCTTGTTGTGATTCACCTGACATGTTTAGGTTTGTATCAGATTCAGAGTCTTCTGGGGAGAATAGTTTAGGCAACTTACACTTGTTCCTCTTCTCTGAGGTGAGTGTCTCTGAGGTGAATGGCGCCTTATTAGTATGCTTAGTATTTGCTTTCACTGGGGTCCCGCTGTGAGGGTTGGTTTTGGACTTAATACGGACACCTCCAAGAACCATTTTAGCATATAAATGTTCCCCTCACCTCTCTGGTTTGAAGTGTCTTGTTTGCGGGTGTTTGAATGTCCGCGGGCTTCCTTTATTAGCGGTATTCTCATGGAGCGGAGCTCTAGCCCAACATTACTGCCGCTCTAGCCTCCAGCAGTGCCTGAAAACACAGACCTATTTTTTATACACAGAATGACTTCTGGTTGCTAGTTAGATGTGATCGATCAGGTGGCTAATTTGAGTGTAGATGGTGTTTTGAACGAGGTGGTTAATACATGGCCATCCTGGAGTCATATATGGGGTTATTTGATTCACAGCCCAAGCAGGAATGCTTATAAGTCCCTCTGATATATATTAATGACTGACCAGAATCCACCTAAATGAAGCACGAAGGGTGAGTTTACAAGTATTTGAATGTTCAAGGAACGTATTAGCATAATATTACTTGGTTCAAAGGCAGTGCGGATATATCTCCATTGTGTAAAGAGATGGGGAGAAAACATAGGAGTAAGGCATCACAGCTGTGTTATTAGTTTGTCAAAGTCACTCTCACCACATCCTCTGTGTCAGCCACCTTCCTGTACTTCCACCCATCGGTCCGGATCGAGCCACGCTCGTTAAGTCCCGGGATCCAACTGTCAGGAGAGTTTCCGCTGCTCAAACAGGTGCCGTTTAGTCAAGCATAAAAGTTCCTTGCAAGTAAACACACAATAGGCATACAGCCGCCATTCAGACTCCGTCTCACAGACTTCACTCGTGCAGCAGTTACAGTGGGTGTAGGTGCCTCCTGCACAGTATACGCTACCCCTTATTGCTCGTGGTGTTGTTCTGTTGTGTAACACAGACAGGCATCTGCAAGTAGTTACAGTGGGTGTAGGTGCCTCCTGCACAGTATACACCTGAAGCTACCCCGTATTGCTGGTTTTACCATCTCCCTGCAGGCCATTAGAATGTCTGGAAGGCCAACAAAGAGAGGCAGACAGTCACAAGCCAATAAAAGAGGGCAAGCAGGCTCTGTGTCTGGGGGCAACAGTGCTGGTCGTGGACGCGGTGCATTGTCATCAGCACGTGGCCATGGGACACGCTTGTCCTTATTTTCGGCAGCTGGACGTGTTGAGCCGCATCATGCCGAAGACTTGGTAGAGTGGATGACCAAGCCCTCCTCATCCTCCTCATCCTCTCTCACTCAGGCTCAGGGTACTGGCAAAGCAGCTGCCAAAGCGTCCTCTTCCCTCGTATCAATGTCATCATCAGTCACTCCTTCCCTAGACCCACTATGTCCTCCTGAGGAGTCCCCCGAACTGTTTGAGCACAGTGTTGGGTACATGCTCCAGGAGGATGCCCAGCGTTTTGAAGGGTCTGATGATGATACCCAGCTAGAGGAAGGCAGTAGCGTGAGCGCAGATCGAGGGGATGATCAAGAAGGACAGCAATCTGGCAGTCATGTTCCAGCAGCTGCAGCATACTGCCAGATTGGCTCCAGTGATGAGGAGGGAGGGGATGATGAGGTCACTGACTCCACGTGGGTGCCTGATAGGAGAGAGGAGGAGGATGAGGAGGAGGCACATCTCCAATGAGGCAGGATGCCCTCCGGGGGCCAGCGTAAGGGCAGCACACCGACTGAATCACACCGCAGAGCTCTGCCTGTGCAGGGCGCTGCCTCTGCCCGTTATTCCAAAAGTTCTTTGGTGTGGGCCTTTTTTGAGTCGAGTGCATCAGATCGCACCGCTGCTATTTGCAACATATGTCTCAAGCGTATTTCGTGTGGCCAAAAAATCAGCCGCTTGGGCACCACATGCTTGACCAGACATATGTTGACCTGCCATGCAGCTCGTTAGCAAGCGTACCTTAAAGACCCACACCAAAGAACAAAGCGGACCTCTCCTTGCACCTCATCAGCTGGGATCTCCAACCCCACTATACCTTCAGTCCTCTCTGAAACCTGCACTGAGAGGAATGAAGGTGTAGAATTAGGTGTGTCACAGCCAAATACTTGTGGGCACTCTGCTAGCAGTACACCGACGTCCGATTGTAGCAGGCAAATTTCCCTGCCCCAGCTGCTGGACCGTCAAAAGAAGTTCACTCCCAGCCATCCACATGCCCAGCGGTTGAATGCTAGCTTGGCTAAATTGGTAGCACTTCAACTGCTGCCTTTTCAGTTGGTAGACTCGGCCCCCTTCCGTGAGTTTGCGCAATGTGCGGTTCCTCAGTGGCAGGTTCCCAAACGCTACTGGCATGTGGAAGGCAATGTCCATGCCTCGCTGTACAGGGCGGTCAGGTGCATATTACCGCTGACTCATGGTCCAGCAGGCATGGACAGAGACGTTACCTTTCTTTCACGGCCCATTGGGTCACTCTTTTGGCAGCTGGGAAGGATGCAGGACAAGGTGCAGTAGTGTTGGAGGTTGTTCCGCCGCCACGCCTCCAAAATGCTACTACTGGTTGTGACACACCTCTCTCCTCCACCCCCTCCTCTTCTTCTTCCTCCATGGCCTCTTCCTGTGCTTTGTCCTCGGAACCAGGCGTTCAAGGGGCTAAGCAAGTACGCAGGCAAAAATATGCCATGCCGTGCTTGCGCTGGTGTGTTTGGGGGACAGAAGCCACACTGGGGCAGAGGTTCTGTCAGCTCTGCAGAGGCAGGCCGAGAGGTGGTTGATGCCACGCCAGCTTAAGCCAGGAATGGTGGTTTGCGACAATGGCACCAACCTCCTCTCCGCCCTCCGACAGGGACAACTGACCCATGTGCCCTGTGTCTCACGTCCTTAACCTGGTGGTGCAGCGGTTCTTGGGCAGGTACCCGGGCTTACAGGATGTCCTGAGTCAGGCCAGGAAAGTCTGTGTGCATTTCCGCAGATCATATAATGCTAGTGCTCGGCTAGCTGAGCTGCAAAAGGAGTTGAATCTGCCCAAGAACCGCCTTATATGTGACATGCCCACCAGGTGGAACTCAACGTTGGCCATGCTGCAGTGGCTGCACATGCAGCAGAGGGCCATCAATGAGTACCTGTGCGACTACGGCACCAGGACAGGGTCAGGGGAGCTCGGTTTTTTTTCACCACGCCAGTGGGGCATGATCAGGGATGCATGCACTGTCCTGGCACCATTTGAGGAGGCCACGAGGATGGTGAGCAGTGACAGTGCATGCATCAGTGACACTGTACCTCTTGTCCACCTGTTGGAGCATACGCTGCGTGGAATAATGGACAGGGCACTTGAGGCAGAACAGAGGCAGGAAGAGGAGGACTTCCTTGCCTCTCAAGGCCCCCTTTACCCAGACAGTGTTCCTTCTGTCCCACCTATCGCACAGGAAGAGGACGAGGAGGAGGAGGAGGAGGATTGTGTCAGCATGGAGGTGGAGCCTGGCACTCAGCATCAACAGCAGCAGTCTTTTAGGGATGATTTACAGTCCCAAGAAACCCGTGGACTTGTACGTGGCTGGGAGGAGGTGGCTGCTGATCATGTCGTCCTTAGTGACCCAGAGGACTCCGGACCGAATGCCTCAGCTAACCTACGCTGCATGGCCTCCCTGATCCTGCAAAGTCCACGGAAGTATCCTCGTATTCTTCGGATCAAGTAGAGGGACCATTACTGTCTGGCCACTCTCCTTGATCCACGGTACAAGGGTAAGGTTGCGGACCTTATCTTACCGTCGCAGAGGGAGCAGAGGATGAGACATCTCCGGGAGGCCTTGCAGAAAGGTCTGTGCAACGCGTTCCCAGAGACTGGGAGGGTACAATCTCCTGGTCCTGGACAACGAGTTGCTGAAGCTTCGGTCAGTCAAAGAAGGAGCAGTGGGGAAGGTGGCCGTCTGACCGATGCGTTCAGACAATTTTTTAGTCCGCAGCCCCAAGGTATGATCGGTTCCAACAACCATCGCCAGCGTCTGATATACTTGGTGCAGGAATACCTAGGGGCAAGGTCAGACTTGGACACCAAAAATCCTCTGGCTTACTGGGTCTTGAGGATGGATCACTGGCCAGAGTTTGCACAGTATGCAATTGAGCTACTGGCCTGTCTTGCATCCAGCGTTCTTTCGGAACGCACATTCAGTGCTGCTGGAGGCTTTGTCACGGATCACAGGGTGCGCCTGTCCACCGACTCTGTTGATCGACTGACCTTCATAAAGATGAACCAGTCTTGGATCACCACCAGCTACCAAACACCTGAAGCTGATATAACTGAATAATTTATTTTGAAATGTCACATCCCTTCAAGACTGCCTATGCTGATGCTGAGTGACTGTCCTGTTATGTTTGTTGACTGACTATCCCCCTCCTCCTCAATGATCCGATTCATGATGATAGCTTGGAAGAACATTTTTGTTTCTGGGTGCCGCCACCAGTGGCTAAGGCCCAATTTTTCAGCCCCTGTTTAACAGGGGCATGCAATTACAATTTTTCATGCAATGCTTTGCAGCAGGGCTCATTCCTGCACTCCAACTACAGTATCTGGGAGAGGTTGCAGTGTCGTGGCACCAGTGCCTAAGGCCCAAATTTTCAGCCCCTGTTTAACAGGGGCGTGTAATTACAATTCTTGATCTAATAATTCACAGCAGGGCCCATTCCTGCGCCCACCAAGAGTAACTGTGAGGGCTTACAGTGTTGTGGCAACACCACCACCACCACCAAAGGCCCAATTTTTCAGCCCCTCTTCAACAGGGGCATGCAATTACAATTCTTGATCTAATAATTTACAGTAGGGCCCATTCATGCGCCCACCAAGAGTAACTGTGAGGGATGACAGTGTTGTAGCACCAGCACCACCACCAAAGGCCCAATTTTTCCTACCACTGTTCAACATTGGCATGTAATTACAATTCCTGATATAATAGTTCACAGCAGGGCGTTCCAGCGCCCACCAAGAGTAACTGTGAGGGCTCACAGTGTTGTGGCAACACCAACATGTAAGGGGCAAATTTCAGCAGAGTATATACGGCAGGCCCCTACTTTCAAACATCCAACTTACAAACAACTCCTACTTGCAAACGGAAGGAGACAACAGAAAGTGAGAGGAAATCTACCCCTAGGAAGGGAAATTCTCTCCTGTAAGAGTTAATATGGGAAAAAGGTGTCTCCTCTCTACTGATGCTTTATCACCAATCCTTGTTTCAATAAAAACCCCACTTTTCCAAAAACATTTGTCATTGGGACGGAAAGTGAGGTGAAATGTTCTGAACAGGTGCACAGACAGCAAAACAAATGTTACAGGGGTGATAACCCTTCTCTATGTTTTCCAAAAAGCTTAAAAATAGATTTTTTGTCTGGAGCTACACTTAAACAATATACCTGTTCAAAATTACAAACAGATTCTACTTAAGAACAAACCTGTCTTGTTTGCACCGCCTGCATACTGCTGTTCAGAGTATATAGGGCCTTTTTTTATTTTGGGTGCGTGGTTCCCCTTAATATCCATACAAGACCCAAAGGGGCTGGTAATGGGCTGGGGTAGGCATGCCATTTTTCTCAAAGATTTTCATCCATATTACTGGGACCAGACATTACATTAAAGCCTCAAGCAGTTTTAAATGGCTTTTTTTCCTTTAGAAATGTCATTTTGTGCAGGGACAGTTCTAAACACGGGAAACACATGACACTTCACAGGCATACTTTAGACACCCCCAGGTATGATATTTAAAGGAATATTTCACTTTTTTTTTCACTTTATGCATCATTAAAATGACTGCTCCCGAAAAACGTTTTTAAAACTTCGTTTTGCATTGATACATGTCCCCTGGGGCAGAACCCGGGTCCCCAAACCCTTTTTAGGACAATAACATGCATATTAGTCGTTATAATTAGCACTTTGGATTTCGAACGCTCGCATCCATTGTATTTAATAGGGTTCTAACGTTCGCGCGAACTTTCAGTCTGTTCGAAGGTTCTGGTGCGAACCGAACCGGGGGGGTGTTCGGCTCATCCCTACCTGCAGCACAGGTTGAACAAAAGCTGGTTCACACACTCCCTGTCTGATCAGAGACTGCACTGAACGAATACAATCAGATAACACCTGCTGGGAACAAGGGAAATAATGTTCATCAAAAGAAGCCGGATCATACTCTAATAACCATACCAGGGATTCAACTTGGTCACCATTGAAGGAAGGAGAGAAATCATCACTTCCTTCGGGAATGCATGACAGGGCTGGCTTTACACATAACCGGATTAACGGCCGAACATCCTCAAAAGACATATAGCTCAGATCCACCAAGGAATGAGCTGATCGGATAGTTTCCATCAGCTGGTCACTGGTCCAATCTTTTAAAGTCTGGCGACAATATTCACCATCCTCTGCTGCCAGCAGAGAATAATAAATGGTTTCATTGATATCCATATTAACAGGACTAACAAACCAGGATGGTTCCTCAATGCAGCCACGTCTGGCCAGGGATGGCCTTGGTATACTATCAGGGAATTGGTAGATCAGACTGTGTGACTGCACAGAGAAGACCAAAAAACGCATGTAAGTGAAAGAAAAGGATGTTTATTAAAAAGGTGACAAACAAGTGAAAACAACCAGTGCACAACCAACAGCAAATAGTATATACAACTAAATGGGAGATACAGGAATCGTAAACAAAGCCAAGCCGAGGTCATACACAAGGGGATATCAGCAGATGGGTAAGGATGGGGTAACAACAGGACAGGCAGAGGATGGATGGACAGGATACAGAGCAGGGATCCAAGGTAAACAGGTAACAGGAGGAGCAGGTCCAGGATGGGCTCGGGATGGGGATCAGATCGGTCTGGTCGGGTCAGATGCAGGCTCAGGGTCAGCAACCTCCGTTCCCAGTGGATGCCTTGTAAGGAGAAACATGTCGGGTGGAGTAACCTGTGACGCTATCACGCTGAACAGCCAGCTGGTCTGATCCACGGCTGTTTCAAATCTGTTTTGTTTGCTGAGTGCTTCTTTGGATGTGTAAGCCAGTGTTATCCGTGTGAAAAATAAACCTTTGTTTCGGAAAATACCGTACCATGAAGCCTTCCTCTGTTTTGTATTGATAGAGATGTTTTAGACACTTTTTAACCAAGGAGAGATTCTGGATACAAAGCCTCTTGGAGTGGTCTGCTTTGATAGCCGGGGACACATCGCCTCTTGTCAGAAGACTGCAGGTGGATTCCTCTCATGCCGGCTGGCTGATGCACAAGCGCTTATGTTCTCTACTTAATGAGATCCTACAAATCTGGTAAGCAGTTTGTTATACTTTAAGCTGGGGCATTTTGTGATACCATATGCTGGAACATGAAGATCCTGTGTGCTTTTTGGAAGCTGAATACTTCACTACTCACATTTGGACTTTTTTTTAAATATACAGATATTTTTTCACTGAATTTATTTGAATGATATATTCTTTATTGGGTACACCTTTGCACATACTGTGTTTTTTAGGAAGTTGAACACTTCACGATTTACACATTGACAATTTTTAAATATATAGATTTTTTCACTGAAATAATTTTAGAATGTATCTTTATTGAATGCACCATTATTGCACATATTGATTCATTGGCATTTTTGTGTGTATTTTAATTTAACCACTTGCTGACTGCCGCACGCCGATGTACGTCGGCAGAATGTCACGGGCAGGCAGATTGGCGTACAAGTACGTCCCTTTAAATCTGCCGCCCTGCGGGGGCGCATGCCGCGGGTCCCGGGAACTCGATGTTCCCGGGAGTCCCGCGATTGCGGTCGGCAAGAGCAAAACAGGGGAATGCCTTTGTAAACAAGGCATTCCCCTATTCTGCTTAATGACACTGTCACTGATGACCGTTCCCCGTGATTGGGAACGGTCATCAATGACATGTCACGTGTAGCCACGCCCCCTCACAGTAACAATCACTCCCTAGGAAACACTTAACCCCTGCAGCGCCACCTAGTGGTTAACCCCTTTACTGCCAGTGTCATTTTTACAGTAATCAGTGCATATTTATAGCAGTGTCCGCCATAATGTCACAGTCACGATATAAAAAGATAAATAAATAAATAGCTGATTGCCACCATAAATAGTAAAAAAATAAATAATAATAAAAATGACATAAAACAGTCCCCTATTTTGTAGAAGCTAAAACTTTTGCGCAAACCAATCAATAAACGCTTATTGTGATTATTTTTTTTTACCAAAAATGTGTAGAAGAATATGTATCGGCCTAAACTGTGGAAAAAAAATGTTTTTTTATATATTTTTTGGGGATATTTATTATAGCAAAAAGTAAAAAATATTGAATTTTTTTCAAAATTGACGCTCTATTTTTGCTTATAGCGCAAAAAATAAAAACCGCAGAGGTGATCAAATACCACCAAAAGAAAGCTCTATTTGTGGGAAAAAAAGGACGCCAATTTTGTTTGGGAGCCACGTTGCACGACCGTGCAATTGTCAGTTAAAACGACGCAGTGCCGAATCGCAAAAAGGGCCTGGTCCTTTAGCTACAAAATGGTCCGGGGCTTAAGTGGTTAACCACTTGCCGCCCGCCCTATAGCGGATTGACATCGGCAAAGTGGTTTTAAAATCCTGACTGGACGTCATGACGTCCTCAGGATTTTAAACCGCTGCGCGCCCCCGGGGGCTCGCATCGCGGCGATCGTTGTTGCAGGGTGTCAGTCTGACACCCCGCAACACCGATCTAGGTAAAGAGTCTCCGACGGAGACTCTTTACCACGTGATCAGCCGTGTCCAATCACGGCTGATCACATGTAAACAGGAAAAGCCGGTGATCGGCTTTTCCTCACTCGCATCTGTCAGGCGCGAGTAGAGGAGAGCCGATCGGCTGCTCCTCAGACAGGGGGGGGTTTGTGCTGATCAATTATCAGCACAGCCCCCCCGAGGATGCCCACACTGGACCACCAGGGATGCCCACCACCAGGTATGCCTCCCTAGACCACCAGGGATGCCAATCAGTGCCCCTAATGGATGCCAATCAGTGCCCCTAATGGATGCCAATCAGTGCCCACAATGTTTGGCACTGATTGGCATCCATTAACACATTACAGTACAGTGCCACCTATCAGTGCCCATCCTTGCCACCTATCAGTGCCCATCCATGCCGCCTATCAGTGCCCATCCGTGCCGCCTACCTGTGCCCATCCGCGCCGCCTACCTGTGCCCATCCGCGCCGCCTACCTGTGCCCATCCGCGCCGCCTACCTGTGCCCATCAGTGCCACCTTATCAGTGCCCATCAGTGAAGGAGAAAACGTACTTATTTACAAAGTTTTGTAACTGAAACAAAAAAATATATGTTTTTTTTTCAAAATTTTCGGTCTTTTTAAAAAAAAAATTGCAGAAAATAAAAATCGCAGAGGTGATCAAATACCACCAAAAGAAAGCTCTATTTGTGGGAACAAAATGATAAAAATTTTATTTGGGTACAGTGTAGCACAACCGCGCAATTGTCACTCAAAGTGCAACAGTGCCGAAAGCTGAAAATTGGTCTGGGCAGGAAGCTGTATAAGCTGTATAAGTGCGATTAATTTTTTTTACCAAAAATGTGTAGAAGAATATGTATTGGCCTAAACTGTGGAAAAAAATGTTTTTTTATATATTTTTTGGGGATATTTATTATAGCAAAAAGTAAAAAATATTGAATTTTTTTCAAAATTGACGCTCTATTTTTGCTTATAGCGCAAAAAATAAAAACCGCAGAGGTGATCAAATACCACCAAAAGAAAGCTCTATTTGTGGGAAAAAAAGGACGCCAATTTTGTTTGGGAGCCACGTTGCACGACCGTGCAATTGTCAGTTAAAACGACGCAGTGCCGAATCGCAAAAAGGGCCTGGTCCTTTACCTACAAAATGGTCCGGGGCTTAAGTGGTTAACCACTTGCCGCCCGCCCTATAGCGGATTGACATCGGCAAAGTGGTTTTAAAATCCTGACTGGACGTCATATGACGTCCTCAGGATTTTAAACCGCTGCGCGCCCCCGGGGGCGCGCATCGCGGCGATCGTTGTTGCAGGGTGTCAGTCTGACACCCCGCAACACCGATCTAGGTAAAGAGTCTCCGACGGAGACTCTTTACCATGTGATCAGACGTGTCCAATCACGGCTGATCACATGTAAACAGGAAAAGCTGGTGATCGGCTTTTCCTCACTCGCATCTGTCAGACGCGAGTAGAGGAGAGCCGATCGGCTGCTCCTCAGACAGGGGGGGTTTGTGCTGATTAATTATCAGCACAGCCCCCCCGAGGATGCCCACACTGGACCACCAGGGATGCCCACCACCAGGTATGCCTCCCTAGACCACCAGGGATGCCAATCAGTGCCCCTAATGGATGCCAATCAGTGCCCCTAATGGATGCCAATCAGTGCCCACAATGTTTGGCACTGATTGGCATCCATTAACACATTACAGTACAGTGCCACCTATCAGTGCCCATCCTTGCCACCTATCAGTGCCCATCCGTGCCGCCTACCGGTGCCCATCCGCGCCGCCTACCGGTGCCCATCCGCGCCGCCTACCGGTGCCCATCCGTGCCGCCTCATCGGTGCCCATCAGTACCACCTTATCAGTGCCCATCAGTGAAGGAGAAAACTTATTTACAAAGTTTTGTAACTGAAACAAAAAAAATATGTGTTTTTTTCTAAATTTTCGGTCTTTTAATTTTTTTTTTTGCAGAAATTAAAAATCACAGAGGTGATCAAATACCACCAAAAGAAAGCTCTATTTGTGGGAACAAAATGATAAAAATTTAGTTTGGGTACAGTGTAGCACAACCGCACAATTGTCATTCAAAGTGCAACAGTGCCGAAAGCTGAAAATTGGTCTGGGCAGGAAGCTGTATAAGTGCGCAGTATGGAAGTGGTTAATGTATGGGCGCTCTTCTGCCCTTTTACATTTATCTTGAACTTTAGTATTTAAGTTTTCAGAGCTGTAGCACACATCTTTTTTTTGGTTAGCGCAAATTCACCCCTTTTTTGTATACATATTGAATTAACCCCTTGCCAACTGGGTTACACTTAGGGTTGTAGGGCTGCGCTCACCCACTCTCACTGTGTGACCCAGTCCAATCTTGTTCCACCAGAGTAGGACAAGAGCCATCCTGGACAGCCTCTGACTCCATCACATGGAGACCTCCTGAGGCTCCAATGGCGTCCCTAGGGGGGGCCAGAGGGGGCCCTGGCCCCCCCAACAATATGCTGTGCCCCACCATGTGCCCCCCCCATTTTTTTTGGGCTGCCGCTGGGGTAACATAGTCTCTCCTGAGAGGGAGAGCGTCCCCAGTCAGCTCCTGCGGGGGATTCCTCCCCCCTCCCTCTGCTTGCTGACACTGCATAATGCGAGCGCTCACACAACCACAGCTGCCCGATCTGCTCCTTCCCCTGCATCCTCATTGGCACGGAGAACAGCGAGTTGCAGGAAGGACTCCACGAGCACTGTGGGGGGGGGAGGGGGGGCCCAAGCCTTCATCTCAGTTACTGAAAAAACAGACTGACTTCTCCCTTCCTTAGGACAGGAGAACCAGCCTGTAAATTCCGAGAGTAGTGACTGCAAGCTGAGCTGAGTGTCAGTCTATGACACTCTTTCACAGCCCAGCGAGCCCAGCCACCCCCCCCTCAATCTCCTCACATACGAGCAGGGAGGAATACAGCTCCTCCTCCTCCTTCCAGTCCCACCCACACTATCCCGGCGTGCTGTATCTGAAGAGAGGGGATGTGCGGGGGCGGGAAATATGAAAATCAGCAGCATTCCTGGCTGTGTGTGAATGATGCCTGAGATTCTAGCGTGGACCTGTGGGTGTGTGCATTGCAGACTGCAGTACACTGTAATCACTGAACTGCATTCAAGAAAAGGCAGGTGATCCATTGAGACCCATAAATGCCATACCCATGCCTCCATCCCTGGTACATTGAAAATGAAAAGAGAAAATGAGCTGTGGGACTTTAAATGAGGCATGGATGGGCGTAGGAAAAAGTCTAGGATATCAAGAATGAGTAGACATCACTGTCCCGTTGGGGAATAGTCTGTAGCCATATATACATGCTGCATAGTCAGTCTAAAGAATGGAGATCAAGGCATGGATATAAATATAAAAATGTATTGTATCATGGTAAAAGTACACATGGATCATGCAAACAAAGGCATAGTATAAATAGGGGTTATCACAAAAACATGATCAAAATTCACTGTTGAGACATGGCTGAAGCAAGTAATGACAGTTAAATGGACATACAGAAACAGTGAAAATGATTATCCGGTTAAAAAGTCAAGAATACACTTAATAGATTCATAGTTGGGCAAGCTTTACTTGACATGCCAGAGCATGGACTCATGGATGGGCATGGGGAAAAGGGTCTAAGATATCAAAAATTGGTAAACATCACTGTCCCGTTGGGGAGTGGTCTGTAGCCAGGTATACATGCTGCATAGTCAGTCTAAAGAATGGAGATCTGTATCATGGTAAAAGTACACATAGATCATGCAAACAAAGGCATAATGTAAATAGAAGTTATCACATAGACATAATCGCAATTCATTGTTGAGACATGGCTGGAGCAAGTAGTGACAGTTAAATGGACATACAGAAACAGTGAAATTAATTATCCAATTGAAATGTCAAGAATACACTTTGTAGATTCGTAGTTGGGCAGGCTTTACTTGGCATCCCTGAGCATGGACTCGACGCGTTTCTTGGCGTTTAAAGCCAGTCATCAGGAGTGGGGTGCATGTCATTTGACTACAAGGGGAGATGGATAGACAGATCAAATAAAGTCTTGAAAAAATTATGTCATATTTGAAACAGAATAAGGTAGTCTGATACGTTACCAATGGCAAAACCTGGAATGGGGTTGTCCCAAGCATTTGAAATATGGCGTAGAATGGTGGTCCTGGATACAGTGTCTCACCCGGGGCTGAGGCGGGGAAGGCCCCCCAATAAACACTTCAACGGCCACTCAATCAAGAGGAGAGTCAAAGAGAAGATGGCATGGGACATCCATCAAGGAGAAACCCGGACAGCCACGGCACAGCACCAAACTGACGGAGAGGCACAGACAGGGTGCAAGGGCAGAATGCTGGTGAAGGGATGGAGAAATGAAAATGAGCAATGAGTGAAAAAGAAGGTTGAATGGTTTGAGAACCAAAATTAGAATGTGATTGGGGGAAGGGAGGGGAAGGAAAAACAAAAAACAAAAAGGGAGCAAAGGAAGAGGGGAGTGAATATGTAAATGATGTGCTGGTGGATGCCTGATGGGAATAATGTGTAATGGGTACTGGGAGAAATTGAACAAAAAAGGGGGTTAATGATGTAACATGACTGAAAGGGTTAACAGCCAAAGTTGGCAAATCAACTGAGTGTTGGTGTAAATAAATCTGGTTTGAAAAAAAGCCAAACCAGATCCCCAAAAATGCTAAATAGCGATGAAATTAAATGTATGTTTGAAGCAGTGTGAGCAGAGTGCAAGGCAAAATGTAAAAAAGCAGGTAAAAAGAGTATATATGTAAGGAATACTATGTGAATCCTGAAATAAGGATTGGAAATTACCTTGAAGTGTAGAGAAAGAGAGAAACTGGAACCTCTCATCAGATGGATGTCTGTGAAGTGAAGCTCCCCAGGTGGCTACCGGATAAATGTCCACAGTAAGGGGCGTATCTCCGCCAGCATCATGTGACGCATGAGCCAGGTGTGGGGATGGAAAGAGCCACGCCCGAGATGCAAATGATCTCGGAGGGGTCCCTCCCATCCCCCTGGGTCATGCGAGATGGAAAAAACTATGATGAAAACGCAGGCGTCCCTATGGGTGCCGTGCGTGCAACATACTGACATGATGCCGATGCGCCAAGGATAATGCCCCGCCCCCCCGCCAAGGAAGGCAGGTGGGGAGGGGGAACTGGGCGCATCGCAACCCCGGGCGGAAGAGACCAAAGAACAGGGACCCACCAATGCTTGGGTTGGGTGAGCCATGGGGATGGATACATCATTGAAAATCACGATTAGGACTGTTGTAATCAAAACAGGGGGATAAACAATAATGGCCTGTTGTCAAATGAAGTCTGGGGAAGGATATCAATGGTCAAAGTTGGGTAAAAAGGATGCCAACATATAAGTAGTCTCAGAGAATTAATCACTGAGCAAATAAGAAAAGGAAATAGGGCTCAATAGGTCACCAAAGGGGAATGGGAGTCTTCCACCCGGTAATTTGTCAAGAAAAGGCAGGTGATCCATTGAGACCCATAAATGCCATACCCATGCCTCCATCCCTGGTACATTGAAAATGAAAAGAGAAAATGTATATATATACTCTTTTTACCTGCTTTTTTACATTTTGCCTTGCACTCTGCTCACACTGCTTCAAACATACATTTAATTTCATCGCTATTTAGCATTTTTGGGGATCTGGTTTGGCTTTTTTTCAAACCAGATTTATTTACACCAACACTCAGTTGATTTGCCAACTTTGGCTGTTAACCCTTTCAGTCATGTTACATCATTAACCCCCTTTTTTGTTCAATTTCTCCCAGTACCCATTACACATTATTCCCATCAGGCATCCACCAGCACATCATTTACATATTCACTCCCCTCTTCCTTTGCTCCCTTTTTGTTTTTTGTTTTTTGTTTTTCCTTCCCCTCCCTTCCCCCAATCACATTCTAATTTTGGTTCTCAAACCATTCAACCTTCTTTTTCACTCATTGCTCATTTTCATTTCTCCATCCCTTCACCAGCATTCTGCCCTTGCACCCTGTCTGTGCCTCTCCGTCAGTTTGGTGCTGTGCCGTGGCTGTCCGGGTTTCTCCTTGATGGATGTCCCATGCCATCTTCTCTTTGACTCTCCTCTTGATCGAGTGGCCGTTGAAGTGTTTATTGGGGGGCCTTCCCCGCCTCAGCCCCGGGTGAGACACTGTATCCAGGACCACCATTCTACGCCATATTTCAAATGCTTGGGACAACCCCATTCCGGGTTTTGCCATTGGTAACGTATCAGACTACCTTATTCTGTTTCAAATATGACATAATTTTTTCAAGACTTTATTTGATCTGTCTATCCATCTCCCCTTGTAGTCAAATGACATGCACCCCACTCCTGATGACTGGCTTTAAACGCCAAGAAACGCGTCGAGTCCATGCTCAGGGATGCCAAGTAAAGCCTGCCCAACTACGAATCTACAAAGTGTATTCTTGACATTTCAATTGGATAATTAATTTCACTGTTTCTGTATGTCCATTTAACTGTCACTACTTGCTCCAGCCATGTCTCAACAATGAATTGCGATTATGTCTATGTGATAACTTCTATTTACATTATGCCTTTGTTTGCATGATCTATGTGTACTTTTACCATGATACAGATCTCCATTCTTTAGACTGACTATGCAGCATGTATACCTGGCTACAGACCACTCCCCAACGGGACAGTGATGTTTACCAATTTTTGATATCTTAGACCCTTTTCCCCATGCCCATCCATGAGTCCATGCTCTGGCATGTCAAGTAAAGCTTGCCCAACTATGAATCTATTAAGTGTATTCTTGACTTTTTAACCGGATAATCATTTTCACTGTTTCTGTATGTCCATTTAACTGTCATTACTTGCTTCAGCCATGTCTCAACAGTGAATTTTGATCATGTTTTTGTGATAACCCCTATTTATACTATGCCTTTGTTTGCATGATCCATGTGTACTTTTACCATGATACAATACATTTTTATATTTATATCCATGCCTTGATCTCCATTCTTTAGACTGACTATGCAGCATGTATATATGGCTACAGACTATTCCCCAACGGGACAGTGATGTCTACTCATTCTTGATATCCTAGACTTTTTCCTACGCCCATCCATGCCTCATTTAAAGTCCCACAGCCCATTTTCTCTTTTCATTTTCAATGTACCAGGGATGGAGGCATGGGTATGGCATTTATGGGTCTCAATGGATCACCTGCCTTTTCTTGACAAATTACCGGGTGGAAGACACCCATTCCCCTTTGGTGACCTATTGAGCCCTATTTCCTTTTCTTATTTGCTCAGTGATTAATTCTCTGAGACTACTTATATGTTGGCATCCTTTTTACCCAACTTTGACCATTGATATCCTTCCCCAGACTTCATTTGACAACAGGCCATTATTGTTTATCCCCCTGTTTTGATTACAACAGTCCTAATCGTGATTTTCAATGATGTATCCATCCCCATGGCTCACCCAACCCAAGCATTGGTGGGTCCCTGTTCTTTGGTCTCTTCCGCCCGGGGTTGCGATGCGCCCAGTTCCCCCTCCCCACCTGCCTTCCTTGGCGGGGGGGCGGGGCATTATCCTTGGCGCATCGGCATCATGTCAGTATGTTGCACGCACGGCACCCATAGGGACGCCTGCGTTTTCATCATAGTTTTTTCCATCTCGCATGACCCAGGGGGATGGGAGGGACCCCTCCGAGATCATTTGCATCTCGGGCGTGGCTCTTTCCATCCCCACACCTGGCTCATGCGTCACATGATGCTGGCGGAGATACGCCCCTTACTGTGGACATTTATCCGGTAGCCACCTGGGGAGCTTCACTTCACAGACATCCATCTGATGAGAGGTTCCAGTTTCTCTCTTTCTCTACACTTCAAGGTAATTTCCAATCCTTATTTCAGGATTCACATAGTATTCCTTACATATATACTCTTTTTACCTGCTTTTTTACATTTTGCCTTGCACTCTGCTCACACTGCTTCAAACATACATTTAATTTCATCGCTATTTAGCATTTTTGGGGATCTGGTTTGGCTTTTTTTCAAACCAGATTTATTTACACCAACACTCAGTTGATTTGCCAACTTTGGCTGTTAACCCTTTCAGTCATGTTACATCATTAACCCCCTTTTTTGTTCAATTTCTCCCAGTACCCATTACACATTATTCCCATCAGGCATCCACCAGCACATCATTTACATATTCACTCCCCTCTTCCTTTGCTCCCTTTTTGTTTTTTGTTTTTCCTTCCCCTCCCTTCCCCCAATCACATTCTAATTTTGGTTCTCAAACCATTCAACCTTCTTTTTCACTCATTGCTCATTTTCATTTCTCCATCCCTTCACCAGCATTCTGCCCTTGCACCCTGTCTGTGCCTCTCCGTCAGTTTGGTGCTGTGCCGTGGCTGTCCGGGTTTCTCCTTGATGGATGTCCCATGCCATCTTCTCTTTGACTCTCCTCTTGATCGAGTGGCCGTTGAAGTGTTTATTGGGGGGCCTTCCCCGCCTCAGCCCCGGGTGAGACACTGTATCCAGGACCACCATTCTACGCCATATTTCAAATGCTTGGGACAACCCCATTCCGGGTTTTGCCATTGGTAACGTATCAGACTACCTTATTCTGTTTCAAATATGACATAATTTTTTCAAGACTTTATTTGATCTGTCTATCCATCTCCCCTTGTAGTCAAATGACATGCACCCCACTCCTGATGACTGGCTTTAAACGCCAAGAAACGCGTCGAGTCCATGCTCAGGGATGCCAAGTAAAGCCTGCCCAACTACGAATCTACAAAGTGTATTCTTGACATTTCAATTGGATAATTAATTTCACTGTTTCTGTATGTCCATTTAACTGTCACTACTTGCTCCAGCCATGTCTCAACAATGAATTGCGATTATGTCTATGTGATAACTTCTATTTACATTATGCCTTTGTTTGCATGATCTATGTGTACTTTTACCATGATACAGATCTCCATTCTTTAGACTGACTATGCAGCATGTATACCTGGCTACAGACCACTCCCCAACGGGACAGTGATGTTTACCAATTTTTGATATCTTAGACCCTTTTCCCCATGCCCATCCATGAGTCCATGCTCTGGCATGTCAAGTAAAGCTTGCCCAACTATGAATCTATTAAGTGTATTCTTGACTTTTTAACCGGATAATCATTTTCACTGTTTCTGTATGTCCATTTAACTGTCATTACTTGCTTCAGCCATGTCTCAACAGTGAATTTTGATCATGTTTTTGTGATAACCCCTATTTATACTATGCCTTTGTTTGCATGATCCATGTGTACTTTTACCATGATACAATACATTTTTATATTTATATCCATGCCTTGATCTCCATTCTTTAGACTGACTATGCAGCATGTATATATGGCTACAGACTATTCCCCAACGGGACAGTGATGTCTACTCATTCTTGATATCCTAGACTTTTTCCTACGCCCATCCATGCCTCATTTAAAGTCCCACAGCCCATTTTCTCTTTTCATTTGCATTATCTCTATCCCTTCTCTCCCCCATCTGTCTCCATCCCCCTCTCCTGTTCTTTCAAGACATTCACAATTTACTTTCACTTTCAGTTAGACAGGTAATAGACGGTGCAAATTTATTTCCTGCATCCACAGATTGCAGGAAAGAAACTTGCATAATTCCCCCATCAACACAGACAGTGCTGACAGGGGAATATCCCTCCTGCCCAGCAATTGTATTCTCCCGACAAACAGTGATTATCACTAGTGGCTATAGCAACCACTAGTGATAACCATAAGGCCCCTTTCACACTGGGGCGGGCAGGTGCAGTGGCGGTATAGCAGCGTGATTTTTAGCGCTGCTATACCGTCGTTCTTAGCGCGGTATGCGGCCGCTAGGGGGGTGAATTTAACCCCTGCTAGCGGCCGAAAAAGGGTTAATACCGCCCGCAAACCGCGGCTATTGCCGCGGTTTGCGGGCAGTATTACCGCGCTGTCCCATTGATTTCAATGGGCAGCCGCGGTAAAGGAGCGGTGAACACACCGCTCCTTCACCGCTGTAAAGAAGCGGCTAGCAGGACTTTTGGAGCGGTCCTGCTAGCGCACCGCTTCAGTGTGAAAGCCTTCGGGTTTTCACATTGAAGGCTACAGGCATGAATTTTTCATGCGGTATAATAGTGCTAATATTAGCGCTAAACCGCATGAAAAACGCCCCAGTGTGAAAGGGGCCTAAGAGAATCTGCTCATTAATGGTTCAAATCTCAGCCAGTTCCTGCTCAACCAGCTGAGATTTAAACTGTCTATGGCTGGTCTTAGCTCTTAGGCAGCCCATACATTGATCACTTTTTTCATTCAACTATTAGGTTGAATGAAAAAAAAAAAGAAATGATCCAATTCCCCCATCTACACATTATAGGAGGATGGGGGAACCCTCTCTGTGTGGACCAGTGCTGGAACAACCAGAGTTGCTGTCCTGTCCCGGCTATTCACAGCGCTGGTCTCTGTCTCCATGGCAGCACATTGGAACCCAGTGCTGGTTACTTTATGGGGCTGATGTACAGGAGGGCCAGCACAATTTTTTGTTAGAGATGGGCTTGGCATGTTCAAAATTCTACATGCCAGAACCTGCCAGGAAGCCCACACTGCACAGCGCTAATCACAGGCAGTGAGACATTTCCCGGTCCGCAGCTGCACAGATCAGGAAATGTCTCCCTGGCTGTGATTAACACTGCGGAGTGTCGGCTTCCTGGCGAGATCGGGCATGTGGGATTTCAAACACACCCAAGCCCATCTCTATCAGTTGTAGACAGTTGAGCTCCCTGCAGGTTGCTTAGCAGCAGTGTAGCCTTCTCTGACATGCTGATCGTGATGCAATCCAGGTGATGCTCCTAGTCAAATCCTAGTGTTAAATATCAGTGATTTTATTAAACAAAGCACACTTTGCAGGCATAGAGCCCACATGGCTGCTGAACATACGGTTGATTATATATATGTGGTTGTACTCTTGATGCTAATAAATAATAATAAATACTGTGTTTATTAGATCTGACTGGGAGCATCACCAGGATCACATCCCGATCAGCATGTCAACAGAGAAGGTTATGCAGCATTACTGCTGCTAGGTGACCAGCTGGGGGCTCAGCTCTCTATAACCAATAGTGCCAGCCTTCCCCTGCATGCACCCATAATGTCACCAGCACTAGGTCCTAATAGACTGCCGCCGCTGCCAAGGAGACAGATGCCAGACCAGTGCTGTCAATAACAGGGACAGGACAGCTGGGGAACCCCACAGTGGCAGAACACCAGGGCCCGGTGGCAAGACAACCTTTGCAACTCTGATAGTTCTCCCACTGCTTTGGACCCTTATATTTTCTTGGTGTGCTGGTGACATATATCTCTTGTTTTCTGCCACCCTGGGAGGCCCCAGTATAGTAGGAAGGGAGCTCACTGCAGAACATGGGAAAGGGCCCGTTGTGGGATCGTAGTAAAGGGCCCCAGGATATATATATGTAGCGGGGTCTTCAGATTTAGTTGGGGTACACCTGGGGGTAGTGTGACCCAGGTGTGTAATTAGGTTAGGGTATGGACCCCTTTTTGTTATTCGTGGAGGGTTGGGTGGTGCAGTATTCTCCTTGGCCTGTGGGTGGCGGGGTACCTACGGGCTCAAGGTAGAATCACTACCACAGTGCTACCCTTTTTGTCCCTTTCCGGAGATGGTACGGCTGGGGCGGGGAACCCGCCGTGGTGTCGATGGGAGGAGATAAAAGGGGGAGACGCCCTCACCACGAGGTCTTCCGAGGATCATCTCTTCACGCACCCAGGCACCTTAGGCCTGGGTGCGGCCGGTTCGAGGTTCCGGCTCAGGCGCCCTAGGCCTGACCGGAATGGAGTTGGAGTCCATCCCAGGCACCTTCAGCCTGGGGTGAGGTACTATGTCGTAGGCCTGGGGCCCAGTGACTTCGACTGGGTCCCGCGAGGGTGAAGTGATTCCAGGGTGCCCCTTGCGAGGGGACCCGCATCTGAGGTGAGGAGGCTGGGGAGGTCACCCATCCGGAGATTCCGGAGCAGCGTCAACCCGGTGACGGATGGGCCTCCGGTAACTCCCTTAGGGGAACATCTTCCCCTGATAGGGGCCGCAACGCAGCGAAGGTATTCTAATCAAGGTTGCTACTACCCTTGGTCATAGTACAGGGGTATAGAGACTAAAATCAGTACAGTGCCTCGACCTGCTCATCCCACCGTATCTTGCCATTACATTGTTTGTTGTGGAGCTACGAAATAAAACAGAGAGTTGGACTGTGATCGGTGTATGGACTCTGTTAATGGGAGCAAGGGAGATTCCAGCACAGCAGGACTGAGTCCCGTAACCAGCACACATTTGGCCCGAGGAAGATGTTGATACTGGCCTTCACCTCACCCACAGCTATGGGGAGGACATGGGCCGTGGTGCACCCCACCCTGTCGCGTGACATACCCCTAGCTAAAGAGGACGGGGTGAGGCCGCTACATATATATATATATATATATATATATATATATATATATATATATATATAATATTGCATTTTATAGTTGGCCCCCTTACTTTTGTCCCTGTCCCCCCATGTGCCCCCCCTAAATATGAAAGCTGGAGACGCCACTGTGAGGCTCCCATGAACAATCCTGTGCCTCTGCGTGTCACGGGAGGTATCCTATTCCCATCATTGGTAGTAAACACATTACTAACCTCCCTCTCAGATATGACATTACAAGAAATACATGTTTCAATGTCATTACAATCAACATCACCTTTACCAATGGTAACACATTTGTCAGCATGACCATTAGCCTTCTCATTGCATGTAGACATAACTGCCATTTTTGTGGGTTGTCTATGAGCCACCTCAACCTCTGAGTGACTCCTTAAAGGGGGGTTCCACCCGCAATTTTTTATTTATTTTTTTAAAGTCAGCAGCTACAGTGTTTGTAGCTGCTGACTTTAAAAAAAAAAATAATAATAATAAGGACACTTACCTGTCCTACTCGCCCGCAATGACGACCCCCGCCAAGGCCAATCCCTCGATCCTGGCAGCTCCCGGCACCGCCATCCTCAGTAAGGGAAACAGGCAGTGAAGCCGTGCGGCTTCACTGCCCGTTTCCTACTGCGCATGCGCAAGCAGTGCAGCGCTTTGTGAATGGGCCGGCTGCTCTCTGGGATACACACAGTTCCCAGAAGGCAGCGCGCCCCATTCACAAGAAGACACCGAGTGTAGGATGGGGATGAAGATCCACCGCGGAGGATTAAGAGGCAGATTAGGGACTTCCGCATAGCAACCACTATTTCTGGTAAGTAAAATTATTATTATTTTTTTTCATTTTTTTTTTTATTTATTGGTAGATTTTTGGTGCAAATTTTTTTTTCCAGGGTGGAACTCCACTTTAAAGCACCCTCCTTCTTTAAAGGGGCACCCATTCCTACATGGGCAGCTCCAAAGCTGACCTGGGAAATGCCGGACTCCGTCACTGCGGGCTTCTTGGAAGTTTCCCTGGGCAACCCTGCAGCACCTGTCACTAGGGAACATGACACCAGCACTGTTTTGGTCTACCCTAGCTTAATTTTCCCAGCCATCTGCTGGATTATAGCAGGCACGTGCAAAGTCCCCATGTCCTTTCCAGTCTTCAGCCCTGTGGCTAGTTGGGCTTTACGCTGCGCCTCCCCACTGCTCTGGGTAGCACACTGCAGCAAGTCTATGTCCATTTGTACTGCGGATCTCCCCACTGGACATACTCCCACTTCACTGGGTTCAGTATCATAAACTGAAACAGTCTCATCATTTTCAGTAGCTGGCATCATAGCCTTCACTTGAGCGCGCTGTCTCTCAGCTGCATCCATACCAGCTACTGCCTCTGTGCGGCCACAGAACGACACTGCAGCCTTTCCATACTCTTCAGCAGTTTTCCATAACCTTGGGCAAGTAAAGATTGCATGCCTCGCTTGGCCACACTCCACACATGGACCCTGAGCTTTACTTTCTTGCCAACTCCTCAATGCCAGGCTCTCTGTTGTCATGGGATACCACTGGTTACGACCATCAGCAGACAGACTCCTTGGATCCCCAACATCCCTGTTGGTCTGGACGTTGCTTCCATGGATGACCATACTCTTTTTCCACACGCTGTTGTCTAGCTGGCTTCTTGTTGCCAGGGACAACCTCTTTAACTTCCCCTTTAACTGGGGGTGACATGATCAATTTACCCCAGGACACAGCGATGTCACACTCAAACAAATTCTCTGGCGTGGCTGGGGCATGTGGTGAAATACCCTCTAGCCACAATAGCCGTTCCCTGGCTTTAGCAAGGATTGCTTCCTTTTTCTGATTTGACCGCCCCATCCTGGCGGTCTTGCACACAGCAACTTGTAACAGTAGTTGTCTCAGCAGAGAAAAAAATATATATATGTTTGATTCTAATTTCTCAGGTACACAACCTGCATGCAACACAGTCCACCAAAAAGTTCTGCGCAATGCTGTTCACATGGCTGACACACACAGCTAGCAGCAGTTCCTGATGCGACTCACCACTGGAGCAGAGACCCGGATTCCACCGTCTATATGCCCGCATTCGACACCACTTGTGACATGGGGGTGTTTAGCTCAGTGGTAGATGCGTTTTTCCAGCGAGTCCACAGCAGTCAGTTATCAGGTTTGAGGGCATGGCAGCCCATTTTTATTAAAAGGAAACAAAATAAAAAGTTTGTACACAGGATTTCCCACACAGGTGTTCTTCTCCAGTAAACTCACACAACAGAAAATGCCAAGCCTCCTGGCTCTTAGGCTTTACTTTGCCTTGCATTTCCCTGCTAAACTGGCCTACTCCTGGTCTCAACAGGATTCTCCAGCCCCTTTGTGTTAGCTCACTGTCTCCCAGACTTCAGGACTTCCTTCAGCCCCCTTGGACTTGCTAGTCGCCTCAGCTCTCCCAGCCTCCCAGACCCTTCTCTGGTCTCACACAGGGCGGACAGCTTTCCAGACACAAGTTTGTCTTGATACAGCAGCAACAAGCTGCACACACTCCACCTTCCTCTACTCACTGTTCTCACCAGTCCCTTGTTATATATGGGCTGTGTGCACCTGGGCACACACCCTGCTGGCTGTCCACAAGACCCGGACACAGGGTTGGAGATCTCGTCCCACCCAAGACTCTGAGGGATCTCCAAACTACAGGGGCCCATCTGAAGATAGAAAAAACCCGGAGAAAGCTGCCAGAGCAAATTTCTCCTCTCAAAATAACTGCTCTGTAGCCTTGCAGTGATCTGACATGCAAACTCTGTGTCCTTATTCCATCCCTTTTTATAGTGATAGAGCCTCGTTCTGTCACAATACGCACATGCCAATTATCAGTTTTGTATTTCTGAAAAAGAGTTTTATGTATATATATATTTCAAATTTTACTTCACCAACTTAGACTATTGTGTTCTGATCTATAACATCTAATTCAGATTAAAAAACATTGAACTAAAGGCTGTAATGTAACAAAATAGGTAAAAAGCCATGGAATACTTTTGCAAGGCACTGTACGTTGGCATAATGGCAGCGGTGGGCAAATGGGCGTACAAGTACGTCCCCTTTAATTTGCCGCAAAGCGCGCATGCCGCCGACGGCGCGCGCACGCCTGCTGCGTTCTCCGTTACCGTGCCCATGGGCTCCGCAAACTCTATGTTCACCGGCGGCCCGCGATCGTGACACAGAGAGGCAGAACGGGCAGATGCCTATGTAAACAAGGCATTTCCCTGTTCTGCTTAGTGACATGACAGGGATCTACTGCTCCCTGTCATCGGGAGCAGTGATCTCTGTCATGTCAGTGGTAGCCCATCCCCCTCACAGTTAGAATCACTCCCTAGGACACACTTGACCCCCTTGATCGCCCCCCTAGTGTTTAACCCCTACCCTGCCAGTGTCATTTACACAGTAATCAGTGCATTTTTATAGCACTGATCGCTGTATAAATGACAATGGTCGCAAAATAGTGTCCGATGTATCCGCCATAATGTCGCAGTTATGATATAAATTGCAGATCACCGCCATTACTAGTAAAAAAAAAAATAATAATAATAAAAATGCCATATATCTATTCCCTATTTTGTAGATGCTATGACTTTTGAGCAAACCAATCAATATGTAGAAGAATACATATCGGCCTAAACTGAGGGGGGAAAAAAAACATTTATATATTTTTTTGGGATATTTATTATAGCAAAAAGTCAAAAATATTGCTTTTTTTTTTAAATTGGCGCTCTTTTTTTGTTTATGGCGCAAAAAATAAAAACCGCAGAGGTGATCAAATAACACCAAAAGAAAGCTCTATTTGTGGGGGGGGAAAAAAGGATGTAAATTTTGTTTGGGTGCAATTTTGTTTGACCGCGCAATTGTCAGTTAAAGCAACGCAGTGCCGTATCGCAAAAAGTGCTCTGGTCAGGAAGGGGGTAAATTCTTCCAGGGCTGAAGTGGTAAATAACCACTGGGTTTTTTATTTTTGCTAGATAAATGAAAAAAGACCGAACATTTTAACCACTTGAGCACTGGGCACTTAAAGCCCCTTAATAACTAGACCAATTTTCAGCTTTCGGTGCTCTCACATTTTGAATGACAATTACTCAGTCATACAACACTGTACCCATATGAAATCTTTGTCCTTTTTTTCACACAAATAGAGCTTTCTTTTGGTGGTATTTAATCACCGTTGTTTTTTTTATTTTTTGCGCTATAAAGAGAAAAAAGACTGAAAATTCTGTAAAAATTTTTTTCTTAGTTTCTGTTTATTTAGCAAATTAGTAATTTTTCTTCATAAATTTTGGCCAAAATTTTTACTGCTACATATTTTTGGTAAAAATAAGTACAAATTGGTGCATATTATTTGGTCTTTGTGAAAGTTATAGAGTCCACAAGCTATGGTGCCAATATCTGAAAATTGATCACATCTGATGTATTGGCGGCCTATCTCATTTCCTGAAACCCTAACATGCCAGAAGAGTACAAATACCCCCCAAATTACCCATTTTTGGAAAGAAAACATTCCAAGGTATTTAGAAAGAGGCGTTGTGAGTTTTTTGAAGTTGTCATTTTTTCCCACAATTCTTTGCAAAATCAAGATTTTTTTTTATTTTATTTTTTTTTCAAAAAATTGTCATATTAGCAGGTTATTTCTCACACACAGCATATGCATACCACAAATTACACCCCTCTTCTTTCTTTCCCAAGAATGTAAGGATAGTACAAATATCCCCCAAATGACCCCTTTTTTGAAAAGTAGACAGTCCAAGGTCGTGCTAATACTTGTCGTGCCGCTCCAAGCAAAATAAGTATATATACTAGTCCCACTGGTACTCAGGAATGGGGTGCTTTCGAAAAATATCACCATCCAGTAGTTATAACATACTAAAAAAAAGAAGAAAAAAAACGTTGCTCAACCCTACCCAGTTTATGTGGTTAACATGTAATAAGCTGACCTTATGCCGCGTACACACGACCGCTTTTCTCGACGAGAAAAACTGAATTTTTTTTTTCGCCGAGAAAAACGATCGTCTGTGGGCTTTATGTCGTTTTTCTCGTCTAGAAAAACGGCATAAAAAACGACGAGAAAATTTAGAACATGTTCTAAATTTTCTCATCGTTTTTTCCAGCATTTTTTTCCGCGGCAGTTTTCCCATAGGGAGACACTGCCGCGGAGCCCACAGACAGTCGTTTTTCTCGTCAAGAGAAAAAATGACGGGAAAAACGACCGTGTGTAGGGAACCAAGCGGTTCCCTCGTTTTTCCTGTCATTATTCGCGGCGGTTTTTTAACCGCCGTGAATAATGATCGTGTGTACGCGGCATTAGCCTTGCACCACTCCACACGCCATGTCTTCTGACATGTTTCGCCCCACCCACCGGGGCTTAGACATAGAGGTAAATGGGAGAACTTATGCATCATTGGCTGTTTTTTTTTTAAATTGGAAACCAACTTTATTGAAAAGTATGCATGGTACATAAATCAACATAAGCCAGTATGGCCAATATAATAGTACATACATGAACACAGTGAAGCATCTGTGTGTCACAAAGATAATAACAGCAGTGAAAGTAAAACCGGTATACAACAAAAATAAAAAATCGACATGTCAAGTACACGTTTCACCATCCGCCATCCATCTGTCCCAGACCTTCTCAAACTTTAGCGGACACCCTCTATGTACATAAATCAGTTTTTTATATGGGAGAGCATCGTTAACCGCCTTTTTCCAGCACTGAATTGTAGGGGGCAGGGCCTGCATCCAATTACGGGCCACTACTTTTCTTGCCAAGAATAGCGTCTCATGTAAAAAGGTACGGAGGGGTTTGTCGGCATCCAAGTCTGGCAACAGGCCAAGTAGGCACATCTTTGGGTCAAGGGTAGCAGGGGAGCCCATCTGATCGTGTAGGAAGCGTATCACCTGTGTCCAATATGCCTGAATGGTGGGACAGAACCATATGAGGTGGTAAAAGGAGCCCGGGGTATGGTCACAGAGGCGGCATCCCGGATTGTACGTGGGCCTGAAACGTGCCACTCTCTGAGGGGTCAGATATGTTCTATGTATAATGTACAGCTGTGTGAGGCGGTCCGACAGCTTGGGGGAAACCTTTTTCACGTCCTCCAAAATCTCGCCCCAGTCCCCATCCTCTATAAGTCCAACATCCGCCTCCCATCTAGTCTTAGCAGTATAGGCCAATGCTGTGGTGCTAGGGAGACGAATGGCGGAGTACAAAGTGGAGATGAGCTTAGCAGGCACATTACCCGTGACTGTGTCCACTATGGAGGGAACTGCCAGGGACGGGCAAGAGCCAGAAAACTGGGCCTGTATGGCGTGGCGGAGTTGCAAATACCTGAAAAACAGGCAATTGGGGAGGGAAAATTCGTCCTTCAGCATTTGGAATGATTTAAGGCCTGAATTAGTCATGATCTGGTGTATGTATAAGATCCCATGGCGTATCCACGCCGCGGGGTCCGGAATGGACAATAATTCTGGCAAGCATGTATTGTACCAGAGAGGGGTATGAGAGTGTACCCTTGGGGTCCCAGTTCTCTGCAGTGCCGCCCGCCATACCCTCCGGTGGTGAGTCAACATGTCTGCTGTGTGTTGGGGGGGGGCGTCTTGTCAATGGGGCTCTCAGGACCGATTGAAGTGGGGTGTGGGCCGAGTCATCTGGGTGCTCACAGAGTAGTGTCTGGTATCTCGTTAGTTCATGTTTATCAAAATAATAGAAGTGGGACAGCTGGGAGGCAAAATAATAATCCTGAAAGTCAGGGAGAGCAGCTCCTCCCAACGTCACAGGGTTCTTCAGGATTCTCCAGGATAATTTGTGTCTGCCATGACCCCAAATAAATGAATTCAGGATGGATTCAATTGTCCTGAAAAATTTTTGTGGTATATAGAGGGGAGCATGCCAGACCAAATAGAGTATCTTGGGAAGGAGTATCATCTTAACCAAGCTGACGCGACCCATAACACCCAGGGGTAGTCTGGCCCAAGTCTGCGTCTTGTTCTTGATCAGAGCAAACAGGGGTTCAATGTTCAGTAGTTTATAATCTGAGAGCGATCTGGTGACCTGTACGCCA
Source organism: Rana muscosa (assembly GCA_029206835.1). Lineage (NCBI taxonomy): Eukaryota > Metazoa > Chordata > Amphibia > Anura > Ranidae > Rana > Rana muscosa. Next base: position 27,599,762 of record CM055121.1, read on the forward strand.
AGGTATTTAATCTGGGAGACCCTTGGAAGAGCCAGAGGAGGGGACGCGAACGAGGAGGGGAAATGGTCAATCGGAAGGATCTGGGACTTAGCCCAATTAATACTCAGACCCGAATGGCCACCCATACGTTCTATGGACTGGAGGGCTGCTATAAGAGAAGGACCGTAGTCCGCCAGATACAAAAGTGTGTCGTCGGCATACATCCCAATCTTTTCTTCCAGGTTCCCCATCCTGAGACCTCGGATGCAAGTGTCCGCACGGACCATTATGGCCAACGGCTCCACAGCCAATGCGTAAAGCATGGGGGAAAGGGGGCAGCCCTGCCGGGTCCCCCTCTCCAGCGGGAACTGGTCAGAAAGCCAACCGTTCACAAACACTCTGGCCCTCGGGGATTGATAGAGGAGTTGGACCCAGCGAATGAAGCTGGGGCCAAATCCAAATCTTGAGAGACACTCCCACAGGTAGCTCCACTCCACGGAGTCGAAGGCCTTGGCGGCATCCAGCGCCACCACAACCCTCGAGCCAATTTCATCATGGGACCCCTGAATATTCATAAATAGGCGGCGAATATTCATGGCCGTGTTCTTCCCTGGCATAAAGCCGGTTTGGTCAGGGTGTATCAATGACAGAATAACCTGGTTAAGGCGGGAGGCTAGAATCTTAGCTAATATTTTAATATCTACCTGTAACAGGGAAATGGGCCTATACGACTCCGGGTATTTAGGGTCCTTTCCGGGTTTGGGAATTACGACTATTTGGGCTTCTTGCATAGATGGGGGTAGAACTCCTGAGTCAAATATAGATTTATACAGGTACTTAAGTTCAGGGATTAGGATTTCGGAGTAGGTGGCATAGAATTCAAGAGGTAGGCCATCCAATCCTGGGGCCTTGGATGAGGCCAGACAGGAAATGGCCTCGGAGATGTCCTCCTCAGTAATAGGGGCTTCCAGAATTTCAAGCTGGTCGTCTGTCAGTTTAGGGAATTGAACTCCCGCTAGGTAGTCCCTGGTGTCTTGGGGAGTGTGGGCGACCCTGGAAGTGTAAAGTGCACGGTAGAATCTCCCAAATTCCTCCGCCACCAATTGCGGATCGGTGATGTCGTTCCCCTGCGGGTCGGTCAAGGACACCACCACAGGGGGACGCATATCCAAGTGGGCGAGATATGCGAGCAATTTGCCTGATCTCTCTCCATACTCAAACACCCTCTGTCTACAGAAGAAGATACGTTGTTTAGCCTTCTCTATATGCAATTGGGAGACCTGGCGCGCCTGAATCTTTAGATTATTGGCCGCGCTGGGCGAGGGGTCCCGGTGGAACGCCTCCTCCAGCACCTGCAGGTACTCCGCAGCCTGCTGGACAATAAATGTTGATGACCGTTTAAGCCTGTTAATACGTGTGGAAAGTAGGGAACGAGCGTGAAGTTTAAACATTTCCCACACCACATCATGCGCGGCAGTGTCCCTGTTGGCCGTAAAATAGTATTGCAATTCTGTGGGGATGTCATCCTGGTCCTGCAGGGCAGTCAGCCAGAACGGGTTTAGCCGCCAAGAAGGAGCAGGGGAAGCCCTCAGGAGCTGAATCGTGACCCAGTAGGGGGCGTGATCCGAGAGTACTCTCGGAGCAAAGCCCACATCTCCTAACTTAGGCAGCAGGGACATTGAGATAAAAACAAAATCAATTCGTGACATTGTGTTATGACTGGCTGAAAAGCATGAGAAGACTTTAGTGTGCGGGTGTCTGTGGCGCCAAGTGTCGACAAGAGCAAAGTCGGTCATTATGCGGTGCAGTCTGGTATGGGTCGGTGGGTTAAGGGGGGATCCAGTGTGCCCAGACGGTCCAGAGCGGGGATCAGGGTCATATTAAAGTCCCCCATCCACACTGCCGGTACGGAGGGGTATTGTGTCATAAAGGCAAGGCCTTCCTGAATTACAGCTGAGTTGTACGGGGGGGGAATATAGCAGGCAAGTAGCAGGATAGGAGACCCATTAATGGTGGCGTGCATAAACACATATCTGCCCTGCTGATCCGTGCGGAGCAGTATAAGCTCAAAAGGTACCCGTTTGGCAACCAGGACCGATACTCCTCTGGAATATGAGGTGTGAGTGGCATGATAAGCCCACCCCACCCAAGGTTTTTTAAGGGAGGATTGCAAGTGGCCCGTGACGTGGGTCTCGACCAGTGTGATAATGTCAGCTCTCTGAGATTTGAGAAATGTCAGGACCGCTGTGCGTTTGATCTTATTGCGTAAGCCTCTAACATTCCACGTGAGGAACTTCAGGGAACTCATGGTGGGTATATGGTGTGTATAATAGACCGCAGCCAAACCAGGACCAGCAGAGCAGATAAGGACACATCAGACAGTACAGAACATATCAGCAACCAATATTGATAGTGCATGTATGACAATGACATAGTACCTTTAGCAGAAATGAACAATTGTGAACATAGTGGCAAATAAAAAACAGCCAAAACATTTCCCCTCCCTCCCAGTCCAGTGCCACCCCAACTCGGCATGAACATAGTATCCCAAAACCAGGTATCAACCGGGGACATCCAACGTGAAAAAAGCATTGGAGGCGAGGGACTTAATTTCAAGGGGACATAGATACCTGTGATGAACAGAAAACAAAAAAAGAGGAAAAAACAATCAGGTAAACGGGGGGAGTGAAAAAAGTCCATAGAGAACCTAGGGGGACGACTTCTTCTCTGAGAAGTGCATGGGGTGTAGGGGCCACAAAAGCACAACACCATTGCAGCCGTGCAGAAGGGAGCCCCGCCTGCCATCAGGGTGGTACGTAAAGTAGGATAGGAAGTTCCAGCAACGTTCGGTAAGCTGCCCTCTACAAGCATCTCCCACGCGTGGGGAGAACGGGGAATTAACAGTTAGATCACCCGAAGGTGGCGAGCACGCTGTGAGATCCAAGGAGGGGCGGAAAAGGCTTTTAGGTCTGTCTCCCCCGTCCCGGCGGAGGGCACTCACCAGCAACAGAGCAACCGTGAGGCGAATCACCAGGGCACGAACAGGGAGTGCCACCGGCACAGGGGGCGGCAGGGGAGAGAAAAGAAAAGTACTCACAGCTCCCAGACAGCGCGGTATGCTCAATCTCGCCGATCTCTCCGGTCAATCCAAGTGGATGCAGACTCTGGGTCCTCGAAGAAGTGGGTCCGACCGTCGCACTCCACACGAAGCTTTGCAGGGTACAGCATGGCGTATTTGAGGTGTAGAGTGCGGAGGCGCTTCTTAACATCCTGGAACCTGGACCGCTGCCGTTGCACCTCATTGGAGAAGTCCGGGAAGACGGCAACACGAGCGTTGGTATGGGGGATATTCCCCTTCTCTCTGGTTAGGCGGAGGATCTTGTCGCGATCCCTGAAATTAAGGAACTTCGCTATCAGGGTACGCGGTGGAGCTCCTTGGGGAGGAGGGCGGCCAGGGATTCGATGAGCTCTCTCCACTGCAAACATTACCGAAAATGCGTCTCTGCCGAAGGTTGAGGTTAGGAGGTTTTCAAGGAAGCTCTCCGGATCGGTGCCCTCAGCAGACTCAGGAAGACCGATGAAGCGGAGGTTACATCTCCGAAGGCGATTTTCCATGTCATCCTGTTTTGCGCTAATCTGATGTAACTGGCGGCGCACCTCATCGGTGGTATGTTGTAAAGGGTGTAAGATATCCTCTGCTCTGCTAATACGGGTCTCCGTCTCCGTCACGCGGTCCCTGAGGGTAGAGAGATCCTGCCGGATAAGGGACACATCAATTTTTACCTCCTCGATCTTGGTGGTAAGCGTGCTCTGGCACATGGCGATGGCATCCAGTAATTTGTTAGTAGCCACCACAGAGTGATCCGCATCCAGGATAGCAGCAGCGCCGTCTCTGACCTGCCGATCCCCCTCCTCAAGCCTGCGGTATCTGGCCAGTTTATCGATGGCTTCAGAATTATTTTTAGACGGAGACATGCTGTAAGGCGACAGGGAAGATCCCTGGGTGCACCAATATGGCCGCTGTTAAGGAGGCCGGGTCCTCCACAACCTCCCCCCCCCTCCGCTGCCCAGGGACGGCCCAACGTAGGCAGCAGGTCACTCTCAAGCAGCTGTAATGGCAACAGGCTGTATGCAGGGGAATCTGAGCTCAGGGGAGTCAGGGAGGCCTGTAATACTTGCCAAAGATGTCTCCGGGTGGAGCAAGATGGCCGCCGTTCCGGGAGTCAGGCCGAGACCGTGGTCCGCTCACACAGCAGGTGTAGAGTGCAAAGACACCCCAGCAGCTACAGCAGGTAATCCGGGGGCCGATGTAGAAGAGGATGGAGCCCAGTGCGCCCAGGGAGGCAAGGAGAAGTGTCCAGGGCCGCCGTCGGGAGGGCCAAGATGGCCGCCGAACCAGGAGCTAGGCCGAAGCCGGGGCCTTTCCTGAAGCAGAGGACCGGGAAGCGCCGCGACGGCAGTGGCGGCAAACCAGCGGGCTAACAGGCTTCAGGAACCGCAGGGAAAGCAGGACACGTCCTCGGATGTAGGGGATGGCAGGAACCGAGCAGGATGCAGGCAGGATGGTAGGTTAGGAGTATGGGCAGACGGAGCTCACATCACATGCGACCTATCCCATTGCTATCCAGGCCACGCCCCCATCACTGGCTGTTTTAAATTAAAAGGTGAACACGTGCAAGTGATTAAGGTGAACAAATGAGAAATGTGGGAATTGCACTGAAGGAAAAGCTGACAATGCATGAGAAGAAGATAAAAACTGAATAGTGAGTGTTGAGGAATAATGCTGAAAAGTAATGGAATATGTTGTTATAATTATGATGAAGAAATAGTACATTTTACAATCTACTGGCAGAGATGTTAAAATTCAAGTAGGCCTCAAAACAGATGAACTATGATTTTGCAATAATTGAATCATTCTTTTTACTTTTACAAACAAGGAGAGAGGCGCCTCTAAGTGCAATAGTGTTGACAAATTTTTAATGATAAATACACTGAATAAACTCACATTTAGGTAGATTAATATAGGTGTAGAAAAGAGGGGTACAGATGTCAGGATGACGGTCTTCAGCAGTAGGTCACAGAGGGTTCCTAGCTCTGCGGTGAATGGCAGGAGTGTCTCTGAAGATGGAGCAGCCGGCTTCCGGGGACAGCAATCCTGTGGTTATTCAGAGCGAGGCCTGAAGCGCATATGTGGCCAGGCTGCGGGAGATGACGTCATCAGAAATGGACGCGTTTCGTGAGCGTGCGCACTTGCGATGTCCTGGCAAGTCGCGCTCCTTTATCAACATGACATGAGGGCGGAAGTGGAGGGACACCATATATAATTGACCTACTGCTGAAGACCGTCATCCTGACATCTGTACCCCTCTTTTCTACGCCTATATTAATCTACCTAAATGTGAGTTTATTCAGTGTATTTATCATTAAAAATTTGTCAACACTATTGCACTTAGAGGCGCCTCTCTCCTTGTTTCTCCAGCCACCCCTGAACATGGTTTCTGTTCATCTATGAAGGCAGCCCTGTGCACAGTGGATTCTATTTAACCCCTGCTTCACCTATTTACACCGTTGGTGTGTATACAGACTTTTAAGGACTTTTTAAAGACTGTCTTTTTTTCATGGATGTTTTAATTTATTTTATTTATTCATTTTTTACCGCTTTGTACATCTATTTTCCATATTGATTGTTTTGGGTAATACATGTTCTGTGGATTTTGTGCGCCATCACTTGTTTGTTTTTTTACTTTTACAAGCCTGTGTTGAGACTAGTGATGAGCCGAACACCCCCGGGTTCGGTTCGCACCAGAACCCGCGAACGGACCGAAAGTTCGAACGAACATTAGAACCCTATTAAATACAATGGATGCGAACGTTCGAATTCTAAAGTGCTAATTATAACAACTATTATGCATGTTATTGTCCTAAAAAGGGTTTGGGAACCCGGGTTCTGCACCAGGGGACATGTATCAATGCAAAAAGAAGTTTTAAAAACGGTCGTTTTTCGGGAGCAGTCATTTTAATGATGCATAAAGTGAAAAAAAAAAAGTCAAATATTCCTTTAAATATCGTACCTGGGGGGTGTCTAAAGTATGCCTGTGAAGTGCCACGTGTTTCCCGTGTTTAGAACTGTCCCTGCACAAAATGACACTTCTAAAGGAAAAAAAAGCCATTTAAAACTGCTTGCGGCTTTAATGTAATGTCTGGTCCCGGTAATATGGATGAAAATCTTTAAGAAAAATGGCATAGCTACCCCATGACCCCCCCCCCCCTACCCCAGCCCATTACCAGCCCCTTTGGGTCTTGTATGGATATTAAGGGGAACCCCGTACATAAAATAAAAAAGGCCCTATATACTCTGAACAGCCGTATACAGGCGGTGCATACAAGACAGGGACTGTAGGTTTGTTCTTATGTAGAATGTGTTTGTAATTTTGAACAGGTACATTGTTGAAGTGTAGCTCCAGCCCAAAAATCTATTTTTAAACTTTTTGGGAAACATAGGTAAGGGTTATCACCCCTGTAACATTTGTTTTGCTGTCTGTGCCCCTGTTCAGAACATTTCACCTCACTTTCCGTCCCAATGACAACTGTTTTTGAAATGTGGTGTTTTTCTTGAAACAAGGATTGCTGATAAAGCATCAGTACAGATGAGACCCCTTTCTCCCATATTTATTCTTACAGGAGAGAATTTTCCTTTCTAGGGGTAGATTTCCTCTCACTTCCTGTTGTCTTCTTTCGTTTGCAAGTAGGAGTCGTTTGTAAGTTGGATGTTTGAAAGTAGGGACCTGCCGTATATACTCTGCAGAAATAGGCCCCTTAGTTGTTGGTGTTGGCACAACACTGTAAGCACTCAGTTACTCTTGGTTGGTGCTGGAACGCCCTGCTGTCAACTATTATATCAGGAATTTTAATTACATATAATTGTTGAACAGTGGTAGTAAAAATTGGGGCTTTGATGGTGGTGCTGGTGCCACAACACTGTAAGCCCTGACAGTTACTCTTGGTGGGTGCAGCAATGGGCCCTGCTGTGAATTATTAGATCAAGAATTGTAATTACATGCCCCTTTTGAACAGGGGCTGAAAAATTGGGCCTTTCGTGGTGGTGGTGGCGTTGCCACAAGACTGTAAGCCCTCAGAGTTACTCTTGGTGGGTGCAGCAATGGACCCTGCTGTGAATTATTAGATCAAGAATTGTAATTGCATGCCCCTGTTGAACAGGGGCTGAAAAATTGGGCCTTAGGCACTGGTGGCACAACACTACAACCCCTCACAGATACTGTACTTGGAGCACAGCAATGAGCCCTGTTGCAAAGTATTGCTTCAAAAATTGTAATGACACGCCCCTGTTAAACAGGGGCTGAAAAATTGGGCCTTAGGCACTGGTGCCACAACACTCCAACCCCTCACAGATACTGTACTTGGAGCACAGCAATGAGCCCTATGGCAAATTATTGCTAAAAAAATTGTAATTACACGCCCCTGTAAAACAGGGGCTGAAAAATTGGGCCTTAGCCACTGGTGGCGGCACCCATAAACAAAAATGATCTTCCAAGCTATCATCATCAATCGTATCATTGAGGACTCGGAGGAGGAGGATAGCCAGTCAACATAACAGCACAGGCACTCAGCATCAGCATCAGTCTTGAAGGGATGTGACATGTTAAAATCAATTAGTCTGTTATATCAGCATCAGGTGTGTGGTAGCTGGTGGTGATCCAAGACTGGTTCATCTTGATGAAAGTCAGTCGATCAACCGAGTCGGTGGACAGGCGCACCCTGTGATCCGTGACAAATCCTCCAGCAGCACTGAATGTGCGTTCCGAAAGAACGCTGGATGCAGGACAGGCCAGTAGCTCAATTGCATACTGTGCAAGCTCTGGCCAGTGATCCATCCTCAAGACCCAGTAAGCCAGAGGATTTTCGGTGGGGAAGGTGTCCAAGTCTGACCTTGCCCCTAGATATTCCTGCACCATGTTTATCAGACGCTGGCGATGGTTGCAGGAACCGATCATACTTTGGGGCTGCGGACTAAAGAATTGTCTGAATGCATCGGTCAGACGGCCACCTTCCCCACCGCTCCTTCTTTGACTGGCCGAAGCCTCAGCAACTCGTTGTCCAGGACCAGGAGTTTGTAACCTCCCAGTCTCTGGGAACGCGTTGCACAGACCTTTCTGCAAGGCCTCCCGGAGTTGTCTCATCCTCTGCTCCCTCTGCGACGGTAACATAAGGTCCGCAACCTTACCCTTGTACCGTGGATCAAGGAGAGTGGCCAGCCAGTAATGGTCCCTCTCCTTGATCCGAAGAATACGAGGATCCTTCCGCAGACTTTGCAGGATCAGGGAGGCCATGCAGCGTAGGTTTGCTGAGGCATTCGCTCCGGAGTCCTCTGGGTCACTAAGGACGACATGATCCGCAGCCACCTCCTCCCAGCCACGTACAAGTCCACTGGTTTCTTGGGACTGTAAATCATCCCTAAAAGACTGCTGCTGATGATGCTGAGTGCCAGCCTCCACCTCCATGCTGACACAATCCTCCTCCTCCTCCTCCTCCTCCTCCTCCTCTTCCTGTGCGATGGGTGGGACAGAAGGAACACTGTCTGGGTAAAGGGGGCCTTGAGAGGCAAGGAAGTCCTCCTCTTCCTGCCTCTGTTCTGCCTCAAGTGCCCTGTCCATTATTCCACGCAGCGTGTGCTCCAACAGGTGGACAAGAGGTACAGTGTCACTGATGCATGCACTGTCACTGCTCACCATCCTCGTGGCCTCCTCAAATGGTGCCAGGACAGTGCATGCATCCCTGATCATGCCCCACTGGCGTGGAGAAAAAAAACCAAGCTCCCCTGACCCTGTCCTGGTGCCGTAGTCGCACAGGTACTCATTGATGGCCCTCTGCTGCGTGTGCAGCCGCTGCAGCATGGCCAACGTTGAGTTCCACCTGGTGGGCATGTCACATATAAGGCGGTTCTTGGGCAGGTTCAACTCCTTTTGCAGCTCAGCCAGGCGAGCACTGGCATTATAAGATCTGCGGAAATGCACACAGACTTTCCTGGCCTGCCTCAGGACATCCTGTAAGCCCGGGTACCTGCCCAAGAACCGCTGCACCACCAGGTTAAGGACGTGAGCCACACAGGGCACATGGGTCAGTTGTCCCTGTCGGAGGGCGGAGAGGAGGTTGGTGCCATTGTCGCAAACCACCATTCCTGGCTTAAGCTGGCGTGGCATCAACCACCTCTCGGCCTGGCCCTGCAGAGCAGACAGGACCTCTGCCCCAGTGTGGCTTCTGTCCCCCAAACACACCAGCGCAAGCACGGCATGGCATCTTTTTGCCTGCGTACTTGCGTAGCCCCGTGAACGGCTACGGAGCACCGCTGGTTCATAGGACAAACCACAGGAAGAGGCCATGGAGGAAGAAGAAGAGGAGGGGGTGGAGGAGAGAGGTGTGTCACAACCAGTAGTAGCATTTTGGAGGCGTGGCGGTGGGACAACCTCCAACACTACTGCACCTTGTCCTGCATCCTTCCCAGCTGCCAAAAGAGTGACCCAATGGGCCGTGAAAGAAAGGTAACGTCCCTGTCCATGCCTGCTGGACCATGAGTCAGCGGTAATATGCACCTTACCGCTGACCGCCCTGTCCAGCGAGGCCAAGACATTGCCTTCCACATGCCGGTAGAGAGCCGGAATAGCCTTCCGTGAGAAAAAGTGGCGTTTGGGAACCTGCCACTGAGGAACCGCACATTGCACAAACTCACGGAAGGGGGCCGAGTCTACCAACTGAAAAGGCAGCAGTTGAAGCGCTAGCAATTTAGCCAAGCTAGCATTCAACCGCTGGGCATGTGGATGGCTGGGAGTGAACTTCTTTCGACGGTCCAGCAGCTGGGGCAGGGAAATTTGCCTGCTAGAATCGGACGTCGGTGTACTGCTAGCAGAGTGGCCGCAAGTACTTGGCTGTGACACACCTAATTCTACACCTTCATTCCTCTCAGTGCATGTTTCAGAGAGGACTGAAGTTATAGTGGGGTTGGAGATCCCAGCTGATGCGGTGCAAGGAGAGGTCCGCTTTGTTCTTTGGTGTGGGTCTTTGAGGTAGGCTTGCCAACGAGCTGCATGGCAGGTCAACATATGTCTGGTCAGGCATGTGGTACCCAAGCGGCTGATGTTTTGGCCACGCGATATACGCTTGAGACATATGTTGCAAACAGCAGCTGTGCGATCTGATGCACTAGCCTCAAAAAAGGCCCACACCAAAGAACTTTTTGAATGACGGACAGAGGCAGCGCCCTGCACAGGCGGAGCTCTGCGGTGTGATTCCGTCGGTGTACTGCCCTTACGCTGGCCACCAAAGGGCATCCTGCCTCGTTGGAGATGTGCCTCCTCCTCATCCTCCTCCTCCTCCTCTCTCCTATTAGGCACCCACGTGGAGTCAGTGACCTCATCATCACCTCCCTCCTCATCACTGGAGCCAATCTGGCAGTATGCTGCAGCTGCTGGAACATGACTGCCAGATTGGTGTCCTTCTTGAGCATCCCCTCTGTCTGCTCTCACGCTACTGCCTTCCTCTAGCTGGGTTTCATCATCAGACCCTTCGAAACGCTGGGCATCCTCCTGGAGCATGTACCCAACATTGTGCTGAAACAGTTCGGGGGACTCCTCAGGAGGAGGACATGGTGGGTCTAGGGAAGGAGTGACTGATGATGAGTCTGACATTGATACCAGGGAAGAGGACGCTTTGGCAGCTGCTTTTCCAGTACCCTGAGCCTGGGTGAGAGAGGATGAGGAGGAGGAGGAGGGCTTGGTCATCCACTCTACCAAGTCTTCGGCATGATGTGGCTCAACATGTCCAGCTGCCGAAAAGAAGGACAAGCGTGTCCCATGGCCATGTGCTGATGACAATGCACCGCGTCCACGACCAGCACTGTTGCCCCCAGACACAGAGCCTGCTTGCCCTCTTTTATTGCCTCCTGACTGTCTGCCTCTCCTTGTTTGCCTTCCAGACATTCTAATAGATGGCCTGCAGGGAGATGGGAAAAAAGCAATAAGGGCTACCTTCAGGTGTCCTTCTCTGTCCCTTGAAACAAGGACTTTGACAGTGAAAGAAACTGACACTCTCCCTACCTACAGTTTTCTGTCCCTAGAAAAAATGTTTTTTTTAAGCACAATTTAGCACAAGGAGAATTCACTCACTGTCCTTTCAGGTCCCTGGAAACAAGGACTTTCACAGTGAAAGAAACTGACACTCTCCCTACCTACAGTTTTCTGTCCCTAGAAAAAATGTTTTTTTTAAGCACAATTTAGCACAAGGAGAATTCACTCACTGTCCTTCCAGGTCCCTGGAAACAAGGACTTTGACAGTGAAAGAAACTGACACTCTCCCTACCTACAGTTTTCTGTCCCTAGAAAAAATGTTCTTTTTAAGCACAATTTAGCACAAGGAGAATTCACTCACTGTCCTTCCAGGTCCCTGGAAACAAGGACTTTGACAGTGAAAGAAACTGACACTCTCCCTACCTACAGTTTTCTGTCCCTAGAAAAAATGTTTTTTTTAAGCACAATTTAGCACAAGGAGAATTCACTCACTGTCCTTCCAGGTCCCTGGAAACAAGGACTTTGACAGTGAAAGAAACTGACACTCTCCCTACCTACAGTTTTCTGTCCCTAGAAAAAATGTTTTTTTTAAGCACAATTTAGCACAAGGAGAATTCACTCACTGTCCTTCCAGGTCCCTGGAAACAAGGACTTTGACAGTGAAAGAAACTGACACTCTCCCTACCTACAGTTTTCTGTCCCTAGAAAAAATGTTTTTTTTAAGCACAATTTAGCACAAGGAGAATTCACTCACTGTCCTTCCAGGTCCCTGGAAACAAGGACTTTCACAGTGAAAGAAACTGACACTCTCCCTACCTACAGTTTTCTGTCCCTAGAAAAAATGTTTTTTTTAAGCACAATTTAGCACAAGGAGAATTCACTCACTGTCCTTCCAGGTCCCTGGAAACAAGGACTTTGACAGTGAAAGAAACTGACACTCTCCCTACCTACAGTTTTCTGTCCCTAGAAAAAATGTTTTTTTTAAGCACAATTTAGCACAAGGAGAATTCACTCACTGTCCTTCCAGGTCCCTGGAAACAAGGACTTTGACAGTGAAAGAAACTGACACTCTCCCTACCTACAGTTTTCTGTCCCTAGAAAAAATGTTTTTTTTAAGCACAATTTAGCACAAGGAGAATTCACTCACTGTCCTTCCAGGTCCCTGGAAACAAGGACTTTGACAGTGAAAGAAACTGACACTCTCCCTACCTACAGTTTTCTGTCCCTAGAAAAAATGTTTTTTTTAAGCACAATTTAGCACAAGGAGAATTCACTCACTGTCCTTCCAGGTCCCTGGAAACAAGGACTTTGACAGTGAAAGAAACTGACACTCTCCCTACCTACAGTTTTCTGTCCCTAGAAAAAATGTTTTTTTTAAGCACAATTTAGCACAAGGAGAATTCACTCACTGTCCTTCCAGGTCCCTGGAAACAAGGACTTTGACAGTGAAAGAAACTGACACTCTCCCTACCTACAGTTTTCGGTCCCTAGAAAAAATGTTTTTTTTTAAGCACAATTTAGCACAAGGAGAATTCACTCACTGTCCTTCCAGGTCCCTGGAAACAAGGACTTTCACAGTGAAAGAAACTGACACTCTCCCTACCTACAGTTTTCTGTCCCTAGAAAAAATGTTTTTTTTAAGCACAATTTAGCACAAGGAGAATTCACTCACTGTCCTTCCAGGTCCCTGGAAACAAGGACTTTGACAGTGAAAGAAACTGACACTCTCCCTACCTACAGTTTTCTGTCCCTAGAAAAAATGTTTTTTTAAGCACAATTTAGCACAAGGAGAATTCACTCACTGTCCTTCCAGGTCCCTGGAAACAAGGACTTTCACAGTGAAAGAAACTGACACTCTCCCTACCTACAGTTTTCTGTCCCTAGAAAAAATGTTTTTTTTAAGCACAATTTAGCACAAGGAGAATTCACTCACTGTCCTTCCAGGTCCCTGGAAACAAGGACTTTGACAGTGAAAGAAACTGACACTCTCCCTACCTACAGTTTTCTGTCCCTAGAAAAAATGTTTTTTTTAAGCACAATTTAGCACAAGGAGAATTCACTCACTGTCCTTCCAGGTCCCTGGAAACAAGGACTTTCACAGTGAAAGAAACTGACACTCTCCCTACCTACAGTTTTCTGTCCCTAGAAAAAATGTTTTTTTTAAGCACAATATAGCACAAGCACAAAACACACTGACACTCTCCCTACCTATCCTTCTCTTTCCCTAAACTAAAGGAATCCAGGTTAAGCAAGAAAGAAATAAAAGTCACTGTCCCTGCCTATGCTGCTCTATCCCTGCTCCGGAACACACTACACTAGGCCGCCGTGCTGGCGGCCTTTTATAGTATGGGGCGTGTACTAAACACCCTCAGCAATAATTGGCCACAGGCATCCTGCCTGTGGCCAATCATTGCTCTCCTCGCTGCCGGCGCTGTGATTGGCCAAGCATGCGGGGTCACAGTGCATGCTTGGCCAATCACAGCGCCTGGATGACACTGCGATGGCGTAGTGCATTGTGGGCCGTTCGCGTCACTCGAATTTGGCGCGAACGGCCCAAATCGTTCGATCTTCATCGAACAGCCGATGTTCGAGTCGAACGTATGTTCGACTCGAACACGAAGCTCATCCCTAGTTGAGACAGAGATTTCGGAACAATGGTGACTCTCTTCACAAAACAAGAAGATGTTTACATGTCTTTGGTGGGTAAATAAAAGCGATAAAACAGCCATTGAAAGAAAGGGTAACTAGGTTGTTATCACATGTAAATAACCCTTATCTAGCAAACCCCATTGTGTTAGATTTTTAGGAGCTGTGTAGATAGCTAATCCATCTCTAAATTTTCATTAAAGAGGAAGTAAACCCTATCCGTTTTTTTCTTTTATATATATATATATATATATATATATATATATATATATAATGATCCTGCAATGTATTGGTAAGCCATACACATTTAAATCTGACAAAAACAAAGTTTAAAAATACCTTTGTTCACCGTTTAAAAATGTTTTTTTCCGGGTATTGGCCGCGCCATCTTTACTACTGATCGATTAAACTTTTGGTGACGTCATTTCCTCCCTTACTTTGTTTTCCTTTCCAAGGCTAAACCAAGCCTCTATCTCGATTGCCGTTACTACGGCAACCGAGCTAAGCCATCAACGACAGCAAATCCCTCTCTGTGTTCACTCCCCCTGTGTGACGTCTTTACAGTCACAAGGGGGAGAATCAGGAAGGAGAAGATGAGATCACAGCATCGCGAGGCTTCTTTCTCTGTGCCGTTTCCAATGAAAGTAATCTGCATGCAGAGGATAGTGAACGGCGCAGATAGCGCGCCGTTGAAGAATCCAAGGAATTTGCAGGCTTGGCTGACGTCACCAAAGATTGTAGGACGGTTTCTAAAGCCTCATACACACGATCGGACTTCAAACAAACTTTTCCGTGGATTTTTGTTTGAAGGGCGTTGGCCGGGAACACCCATAGCATACACACGGCAGGACTTTTCTGCAAACTTTCCCAAAACTTTCCCAAAATCACCTGTTTTTTTCTGCTCTTTTCTGCTCTTTACCGCCACCCTTTGGTCAACTTATGCTATTGTTGGTTGATTTTAACATTGGTTCTGGACATGCGTGTTTGTACTACGGACTAAAGTCTGATGGATTTCTGTACACACGATAGGACTTTGCACCGTAGGACTTTTGTTGCCGAAAAGTTTGTCCGTTTGCAGAGCAAACTTTTGTCCGATGAAAACCGAAAAAGTTTGTCCGATTGAGCGTACACACGGTAGGATTTTTTTGGAAAACGTGCTAATTTTGAAGTTTGTTGTCAAAAAGTCCTACCGTGTGTAGGCTTATGGCAACAGAAAGAGTGAGTAAACTTTCACAGGCAGCGATCAGCTGCCTGTGATATATATGTAGCGATACCCTCACTTAAGAGGGCCGCAGATTAGTTTGGGCCCTGAAGACAGCTCCGCCAACCGCCCCGGCAACTTACTCGACCCCCTTCTGGCACAGTTAGTCTTGGGTAACAATATATTTCTTATGCTCTATGATCAACTCAGACACCAAGGCAATAATAAAGGAATATCTGATTTACTTTAAATTGTGGTAAAAGAATCAACAGTGGTAACAGTTTACGTGAAATTGGTTGCAGAGCCCTGCAGCAATAAACACACTATGTATTAATGGAACAGTAAAGGCGCGCCGTGTGGGCGACCGTTAACTAGGCGCCCTGTGGCGCATCAACTAAATGAACTATCTAGCTTGCCAGGCCTGGCTCAGATACTAAGACTCAGTCTCTAGGGGATGATGGTTTCTTCACCGACAAGTCTTTAAAGGTGGTGCACATAACAGAATAACATTTGTAATCCAGTGGGAAGTTGTAACAGGAACAAAACAATTTACTGAAGATCCTCTGACTCAGTTCTGCTAGGACACCTCCAGTGAGAGTATCAGATATAAACTAGTGGGCCACGGCAGTCTATAGGCACATCAGTAATAAACAGTATATGGTCTGAGCATACGCTCGCTCACCCCTCCGGACGCGATCCCAGTCCGGGAACTTCCACCGACTGTGTCTTCACACACAGTGTCTCCAGCGATCGGGTCCCCGATCCAACCAAGGCTGTGGATAAGCGAAGTCAGATGCCACCCAGGCTTGCAGCAGGGTGGAAGGCTCTTTGGTAGCTGCGCAAGGCCTCAGGCTTCAGGCCTTGCACACTAGCGCATCCGCAGAGGAGGATCAGTCACTGAAGTCTCGTGTCCCAAAGAGGCCGAGCCCAGCCTCGCCTCCTCCTTTTATAATCCCTCCCATGAGTCTCTGGGTTGGAAACATTGCCGAAAGGGGTCCTGGGTAAGGTAGTCCTGGGAGTCTTAAAGGGGACCCCACTACACACTCCCCCCACTTAAATTCTTTGGTCCCCAAAGAAAATTCTAGCATACACTGCGTACAACCCTAGACAACATTTCATAAGAGGTGGGCATAGGGAATTCCCACCAAAACCGAGGGGTTGAATTCCCTTGCCCTCAGGTCACACTATCATGAGTGGCCTGCCTAACTGTGCCAGAGAGTGAGTGGGGGTTGCCCTCCACCAAATGAACAGTGGAGGGATTCGGATTCTCTACACTCCTCCTGGCAGTGACCACAGAATCTTCTGAGCTCTTCCCCATTTGTGGGTAGGTCAACTTTCTGGGAGGCCTTATGACTCTGCGAGCCCTTTATTCTCTTGGGGTTTCGGGCTCTGGCGCCACAAGCTCTTCTTCTGTAACAGGCTCAGGCGACACGGCAGGCTCTGTAACATCTGCTTCAGGAGCCGAGGGATACATAGAGTCTCTAGGGCCCTGTTCAGGGTAAGTATCACAGGCATCTTCCCAGTAATCTGATGAAGGACTAGATGGGATGAATTCAGCGGCTTCTGCATTCAGTTGTCCATCTATAGTGTCTTCTGTGGTTGGAAGATCTATAGCAGAAGTTCCTTGAGTTGGGGAAGGCCACAGCCAGTCAAGTTCTCTTCCTTCATCTCCACTGAGTTCAGAGGCCTCTCCATCTTCAGCCCGAGAGGTCTGGGACCGAGTGTTTGGCCTGGGGGTATCCAGAATGGAGACTGGTTCAGGGGAGTCCCTCACTGGAGGTATCCTGACCACTTCAGCAACTGGGAGCAGGTGGTTTCGATGCCACGTCTTCAGTGGTCCTACCTTTCCTTCTGGCTTCAACTTGTAGACAGGTAGGCCCGGCAGCTTCCTGCAGATGACATAGGGTTCAGATCTCCATCTGTCTGCAAGTTTGTGTTTTCCAGGGACCCCCAGATTGCGTAGCAGTACTCGGTCCCCGGGCTGCAAGTCCTGCACCTGAACCTTCAAGTCGAAGTTTCTTTTGTTTCGAGCTCCCCTTTGATCTGAGGCCGCTTGAGCTTGTTCATAGGCTACTTTCAGGCTGTGTCTGAGCCTGTCCACATATCCATTGTGGGATGTGGCTGAGGAATGGTCTAAAGAATTGCCAAAGGCCAAGTCCACAGGCAACCTTGCTTCTCTCCCAAACATGAGTCGATATGGGGAGTAGCCTGTAGCATCACTGGTGGTGCAGTTGTAAGCGTGTACTATAGCTGCTATGTGTTTGCTCCAATGTTGTTTCTTCTCACTATCCAGAGTTCCCAACATGTTGAGCAGGGTTCGGTTAAACCTCTCCGGCTGAGCATCTCTTTGTGGGTGGTAAGGTGTGGTTCGAATTTTCTTGATTCCTAACGAATCCAAGAGCTTCCGGATCAGCCGACTCTCAAAGTCCCTTCCTTGATCTGAATGAAGTCGCTGGGGCAGCCCATAATGGACAAAATACTTCTCCATAAGTATCTTGGCTACAGTGGAAGCCTTCTGGTCTTTGGTTGGAAAAGCTTGGGCATACCGGGTGAAATGATCGGTTATCACCAGAACATTTCCCAGTCCACTCAGGTCGGGTTCGAGGCAGAGGAAATCAATGCATACCAGATCCATTGGGCCTTGACTTTGTAGATGGCCCATTGGGGCAGCTTGATAAGGTAAAGTCTTCCTCTGGATGCAGCGGGCACATGAGTGGCAGAACTCTTCTAATTCTGCCCTCATGCAGGGCCAATAGAACCGACTTCTGACAAGTTGAAAGGTCCTCTCCGCCCCTAGATGGCCGTGATTGTCATGTAGGGCAGTCAGAACAGTCTCTCGATGTTTTTCTGGAAGAAACAATTGCCATTTATCTTCCAGGTCATCAGAGGGGCCCCTTCGGTAGACCACTCCCTGATGTACCTGTAACCTGTCCCACTCTTTCCTCAACAGGCGAGCTTCCTTTGAGGAGTGACTCAGGAGTTTGTTTGGATCCTGATTCTCCAGGGCTTCCAGAACCAATTTCCCCATGGGATCTTCTAATTGGTCACATCTTAGTTCCTTCTTGGACAACTTTGGCAGATGGTCTTCCTCCAGCTGAGTTACTCCACTGTATTGTTTGGGGACTCCTACCATGGTAACTCCTATCTCTTCCGCCCTTGAGCCCTCTCTGGCTTGTAATTCAGCCCCTTGACAAAGGGCCCGCACCCCATCAGGTGCCACTTGAGTCCAGTCTCCCATGTCACTGTTGGGACCATGAAATCTTCTGGACAAAGCGTCTGCATCTCGATTCCCAATCCCTGGCCTGTACTTTAGGCTGAAATTTAATCCAGACAGTGCGGCCAGCCACCTGTGTCCAGTGGCGTCCAGCTTTGCTGTAGTGAAAAGGTAGGTAAGGGGGTTGTTGTCGGTCTTCACAGTGAACTCCGCCCCATACAGGTAGTCTTTGAGCTTGTCTACTACCGCCCACTTAAGGGCCAGGAACTCCAGCTTGTGAGTGGGGTAGTTTTTCTCAGAGGGGCCCAAGCTCCAGCTCACGTAGGCAACAGGCCGTAGTTGTCCTTCGTGTTCTTGGTAAAGTACTCCTCCCAGACCGTCGTGACTAGCATCTACGTGTAGTTCATAGGGTTTGGTCGGGTCGGCGTAGGCCAAGACTGGGGCAGTGGTTAGGCTCTTCTTCAATGCCTGGAAGGCCTCTTCACACTTCTGGTTCCACTGATCTCTGACTGACTCTCCCAGCTTCCTGGGCCCTGAGTCGTCCTCTTCCCCCTCAGTCTTGAGCAGTTCATTCAATGGTCTAGCAATTCGGGCGAATCCTTCCACAAACCTCCTGTAATAGGAGCAGAACCCTAAGAAGGATCTGAGTTCCGTTACTGTGGTGGGCCATGGCCAGGAGGTAACTGCCTCCAATTTCTCAGGGTCTGTGGCCACCCCTTCTTCAGACACTATGTGCCCCAGATAGTTCACAGAAGACTGGTAGAACCGACACTTCTCAGGCGAATGCTTGAGTCCCTCCTCACTGAGTCTTCTCAACGCTTTTTCCAGCCTCTCTTCGTGCTCTTCCAGGGTTCTCCCAAAGACAATGACATCGTCCAGGTATACAAGGACTTCAATAAGGTTCATGTCTCCTACAGTCTTTTCCATGAGACGTTGGAAGGAAGCAGGAGCTCCAGACAGTCCCTGAGGCATTCGATCAAACTCAAAGAACCCCTCTGGGGTTATGAAGGCTGTCTTCTCCTTATCTTCTGGATGCATAGGGATCTGGTAGTATCCACTCTTGAGATCCATAACGCTGAACCACTTTGCTCCAGACAAACTCTGTAAAGCGTCCTCTATCCTCGGAGTGGTGTACTGGTCGGGGATGGTTCTCCTGTTAAGAGTCCTGTAGTCAATACAGATCCTCAATGACCCATTCTTCTTCCTGACCACCACTATCGGGGAGGCATAGGGGCTTCTAGACTCCCGGATCACCCCAGTCCTCTTAAGTTCTGCAAGTTGTTCCCTTAGATCCTCCAGATCTGCTAGTGGGACCCGCCTGACCCTCTCTCTGAAGGGCTTGTCTTCTTGGAGGCGGATTCGATGGGTGGCACTCCTTGCACACCCCACATCGAACTCATCTTTTGAGAAGATCTTCTCCCATCTGGTCAACTGGGCCTTGGCTCTTTCTTTCCAAGCCCTGGGCAGATTCGGGTTTTCCATGGACAGCTTCTCCCAAACATCTCCTCCTTCACCCGTCCCCTTGACTTCTGACAGGGTAACCGGGGCAGCAGGGCTCACCTGGCCCAACAGCATCCTGGCTGGGATTTCCATGGGGCCACCTGTAGTGTTCCTAACGCTCACCGGAACTCTACAATGGGCCTTCTTTAGGGCCTTCAGTGGAATCACTTCTGGTATCACCTCCAGACCGGGGGTCTCTTCCCTTGGGTCGGACTCCAGCATGACAAAGGGTCCAGGTTGCTCCCAAGTAAGCTTCACAGTGGCTCTGAGACAGGTTACTTCGCCGGGCTGCAACACTACCCCTTCTCTTCCAAGTCTCCACACCTTCCCTATCCCCTCTCCCGGGGTCTTCTGCTCTAGGACCAGCCGTTGGTAGGCCGTCTTCAACATGGGGTGGACCTTGGTGGCCGCTGGCCCCTTCTCTTTCATTAGAGGGGTTAGGAGTCTTCGGACAAGGTCCGTGTTTGTCCCTATTAAAAGGGAACTTTTGTTGGCTCCTGGCGGCCGAGGGCACACAACTGCCAGAATGTCAAACACTTCAGCCTTCCCAGCCACGGATGGGTCAAAAGTCATCTTGACGGGTAGATAGCCATCGTAGGGGAAATTCTGGGTTCCAATCCCACATATTTCCAGCTCCTCTATCTTCTGGATAGGTAGGTGACTCAAGTGCTTATCGTAGAAATCTCGATACAGTAAGGTCACTTGTGCCCCAGTATCCAAGATGTCCAAGATGGCCCTGGTATAGACTCCCTCCACTTGGATGGGCACTATAGGAGATGGGCCTACCAGCTTCTCCGGATATGGCCTGGCAGGGGTCGCCTTCTTCTGGCCCTTTTCCCTCGGACTCTCTCTCGTCCAACTCCCTTTAGACTTTAATCTTTCTTAAGCCTGGTATGCATTAATTTCCCTCCCTTCAATGGGTGTACAGACCCGCTGAGGGATACTATTATTTTTCTTAGGTGTGCACCCCCTCTGGGGAGTTCTGTGCCTCTTCTGAGGGGTCTTGCCCCCTTTCTCTGGGGTGTATCTCTGTTGAGGAATGTTGTGTTTCCTCTGAGGTGTTTTATCTCCTCTTTTCTTCTGCTTCGCATTCAGCTTGGAGCTCACTGAAGGTGATGGGCACCCGGTTGACTCCTTCACCGGGGCCCTCTGGAGTTTCCCGCTGGCTTGCGGTTGTCCGTTTTCTTCTTCTTGGGACTGGAACATGTAGCTGCAATATGGCCAATTCCTCCACAGTTAAAGCAGACTATATCCCCCAATCTTGTAAAGATGCGGGTGCCGAGGCAATTGGGAATAGTTCCTTCCGTGGTACTTCTCTCCTGGGACCCTCTGTGTCTTTTGCCATCAGAGAGGTCAACATTTCTAACACCTTGGACATTTGCGCTTTTAAAGTGTCTACCTCTGAGTCTCTTTCAGGGGTCATCACTGGATTGACTAGCACCTGTGCAGGGACAACATTTGTCTTAATCATTTGCTGGTCCTGTTGTAGCGCCTCCTCATCTCTGATGATTTTTATCAAGTCAGCATAAGTCAGTAACGTTCCTCCTCCCGAGGTTTTCAGGTGCAGCCAGACTGGATCCGAGCGTAACGCTCCCTTTAAGACTTGCTTCATTCTTGCCGCATCTGTATCTTGGGGCTTCATTCCCTTCTTCAACACAATCTTGCACAGCAACTTGTTCAGTCTCCTAACATACTCTGAAAGTTTCTCCCTTGGTTGTTGGAAAGTATGTTCAAATTGGTAGACCATCTCTGTCACCTTTTCCAATTGACCAAACTCTTCCTGTAGCATGGCTAGACAGTCTTGAGCCGTGCAATCTGCATTCCCAAACCGAAAACTTTTCACTGCTTCTGCTGCTGCGCCTTTGAGGCTTTCTATCACTCGTTGCCTCTTCTGCGCTTCAGGCACCTCCCATGCCTCTGCTGCCTGCAATGCCTGCTCCACCCAGGTATCAAAATCTTCTTCCCCTGCAGGGACAGGGAGCTTCCCTGAGAATGTCTTCAGTCTCCGGTAGCTAGTCTCTACATGCACCGTGCTTGTCTTCTGACATTTGATTAGCAGATCCCCTATTGCCTTTATCAATTCTGGTGATATAGCAGTGGCAGGTGCGGGTGTCACCGGGGGCGTCACCCCGTCTCCTTTTACTGGTGAGGTACGGGCCGCAGCCTGCGGTGATCCGATCGGTGATGGTTCCTTCTTTACAGTTAAAGCAGGCGCCAACCTATAGGTTCTATTGTCCGGCGTCTTTACACACCCGCGCCTGCAAGCCTCTGGTATCCCGTCTCCGTATTCCACCAATGCATACTGATATGAAGTGTCTGGGTCTGATTTTATATCTATCACCCATGGTGTGTGATCTGGGGACACTAACTTCATTAACTCCTCTACTATCTCAGTCTTCCATTCCTCCCCTGGAAGGCTGATGACTATCGAGTTGTTTGGCTCTGCCCTAACGGCTTTGCACCACTCTTCTACTGCTTGTGGGTCCATGCCGGCACTTCTGGCATTCAACTGCTGTATCAGGATCCCGGACGAGAACCCCCACGTGTAGCGATACCCTCACTTAAGAGGGCCGCAGATTAGTTTGGGCCCTGAAGACAGCTCCGCCAACCGCCCGGCAACTTACTCGACCCCCTTCTGGCACAGTTAGTCTAGGGTAACAATATATTTCTTATGTTCTATGATCAACTCAGACACCAAGGCAATAATAAAGGAATATCTGATTTACTTTAAATTGTGGTAAAAGAATCAACAGTGGTAACAGTTTACATGAAATTGGTTGCAGAGCCCTGCGGCAATAAACACACTATGTATTAATGGAACAGTAAAGGCGCGCCGTCTGGGCGACCGTTAACTAGGCGCCCTGTGGCGCATCAACTAAATGAACTATCTAGCTGGCTAGGCCTGGCTCAGATACTAAGACTCAGTCTCTAGGGGATGATGGTTTCTTCACCGGCAAGTCTTTAAAGGTGGTGCACATAACAGAATACCATTTGTAATCCAGTGGGAAGTTGTAACAGGAACAAAACACTTTACTGAAGATCCTCTGACTCAGTTCTGCTAGGACACCTCCAGTGAGAGTATCAGATATAAACTAGTGGGCCACGGCAGTCTATAGGCACATCAGTAATAAACAGTATATGGTCTGAGCATACGCTCGCTCACCCCTCCGGACGCGATCCCAGTCCGGGAACTTCCACCGACTGTGTCTTCACACACAGTGTCTCCAGCGATCGGGTCCCCGATCCAACCAAGGCTGTGGATAAGCGAAGTCAGATGCCACCCAGGCTCGCAGCGGGGTGGAAGGCTCTTTGATAGCTGCGCAAGGCCTCAGGCTTCAGGCCTTGCACACCAGCGCATCCGCACAGGAGGATCAGTCACTGAAGTCTCGTGTCCCAAAGAGGCCGAGCCCAGCCTCGCCTCCTCCTTTTATAACCCCTCCCATGAGTCTCTGGGGTGGAAACATTGCCGAAAGGGGTCCTGGGTAAGGTAGTCCTGGGAGTCTTAAAGGGGACCCCGCTACATATAGATTAGAATGAGCTGAAGTTGTAGTGGAGGGTTTACAACCACTTTAAGTCTGTCCAAAGTTCAAATGGTGCAGTCAGTATGAAGTTTAAAATATATGTGGTTATAAGTAGGGTTGAGCGAACTGTAAAGTTCGGGTTCGTACCGGACTTTTGGGTTTTTGGTACCCGGACCCGAACCCAAACAATTTACTGTATGTTCGGGTTCGAGTTTGGTGTTCGGCAATGTAATGGCGCATTTTAAAAAGCTGCAGGGCAGCAAATCAACATTTGTTTAACTCGTGTGCCCTTAGAAGCCATCACAGCTATGCCTACTAATGGCATGGCTGTGACTGGCCAGTGCAGCATGTGACCCAGCCTCTATATAAGCTAGAGGCACATAGCACAACACGTCACTCTGCTTTAGATAGTGTAGGGAAAGGTTGCTGCTGCTGCTTTGAGGGAGAGAATTAGATAGGAGTCCTGATTCAGAAATCAAATTACTCATCGATCTACCTTGATTTTGTTGTGTGGGTGCAGTGCACAATCTTTTTACCCTGTCCTGAGCCCAGTGCCAGAGAAAAGATAACTTTTATCCATCTGTTAGTTAGGTTGGCGTCGGCAGGCATTTTATGCAAGCTCAGTGCACCAGCACTGCATATGTTACTGTGAGATACACCCTTTAGATACTGTTGGTCTATTCTGCTATTCTAAAAACACCCATTTAGGGCAAAAAAATGATATTTTGCTGTGTTTCCTGCATATCTGTATTTAGTGAGATACACATTTTAGATACTGTTGTTTTATTCTGCCATTCCCCAAAAATTATTTAGGACAAAGAAATTTTTTGGCCAACGTTTTCTGCATATCTGTACGTGTGAGATACACCCTTTAGATACTGTTGCTCTATTCTGATATTCTAAAAACACCCATTTAGGGCAAAAATATATATTTTGCAGTGTTTCCTGCATATCTGTACGTGTGAGATACACACTTTAGATACTGTTGTTTTATTCTGCTATTCAAAAAAATACTAATTTAGGGCAAAAAAAATTTTTTGGCTGCGTTTTCTGCACATCTGTACCTGTGAGATACACCCTAGATACTATTAGAAAAATTAGTTGAAAAACAGGCCTAATTCAAATCATACAAGCGCTTTTGGTATACTGAGGGCAGATCAATAAATTCAACAGACCAACATTAATGGTAACAGCTGCTGCCTGAATAAGATCCCGAAGGAGTCTATACACAGTACATACAAAAAAAGTCACATCAGACCAAGGCAGCGCTCAAAATAAATTGTTCTTTTCAAAACCATATAAGTTCCGCTCAATGAATGTCTGTAATATATAGTCCTTATGCAGGAATGAGTTGTGAAAGAAGAACAGCAACCACCAGTCCTTTAAACCTTTTAAATGGAAAATCTTGCTGGCATCAGACAATATCACCTTCACACGTGCACAGTTAGAAGGAGGGGGGGGGGTGTGGATCAGTGGCGGCCCGTCCATAGGGGGCGCCCGGGCGCCGCCCCCCTCCCCCCCAGGCAGTCAAAAAAAAAAATTTTTTTTTTTTAAACATGTCCCTTTAAGAAAAAAAAATAAAAATAAGTCCTTATGTGCACTGTGTCCGGGCGCCGGGCACAGTGCTGTATGGAAAACGCCACGTCAATGCAATCACAAGATTGCAGACGAGGCGCTTCATTTGCGGCCAAAAACTCGTACAGTGGTGCGTTCGAGCGCGCCACTAGCTTCCGGTGCGATGGACTGGCCACTGCATAGACCATCACCGCCCTGGGACATGGGCAGTGCTTTCTGTTCCGACGTCACTCAAAGTATAGGAAGGGACGTCGGCACTCAGCAGCTCCGTTGAACGTGCAGCGTGAGAGGATCGGCATGAGGTAAGCGGAAGGTCGCCTGGCTACTATAGCTAAAAGCTTATTTCTTTTGCTGGTTTTTAAACTACATGGCCGGCTTATTACTTATTTTTTTTAAATTACATGGCCCGCGGGACCAGCGGCCCCCCCCCCCCTATTACTTTATTTTTTTTTTAAATTGCATGGCCGGCGGGAGCAGCGGCACCCCCTCCCCCCCCTATTACTTTTTTTTTTTTTTAATTGCATGGCCGGCGGGAGCAGCGGCACCCCCCATTACTTTTTTTTTATTTCATGGCCCGCGGGAGCAGCGGCACCCCCCCCCCCCATTACTTATTACTTTTTTTTTTTTAATTGCATGGCCGGCGGGAGCAGTGGCACATATGCCCCCTCCTATTACTTTTTTTTTTTTTATTGCATGGCCGGCGGGAGCAGCGGCACCCCCCCCCAGCCTATCCTGAGCTACCTGCGGTGTTAGGTTCTGCA
Source organism: Rana muscosa (assembly GCA_029206835.1). NCBI lineage: Eukaryota > Metazoa > Chordata > Amphibia > Anura > Ranidae > Rana > Rana muscosa. The sequence continues at coordinate 27,625,237 of CM055121.1, forward strand.
TTGCTGGAACTTGTAGTGCCTATCCTGAGCTACGTATGGTGTTAGGTTCTGCATTGCTGGGACTTGTAGTGCCTATCCTGAGCTACGTGTGGTGTTAGGTTCTGCATTGCTGGGACTTGTAGTGCCTATCCTGAGCTACCTGCGGTGTTAGGTTCTGCATTGCTGGGACTTGTATTGCCTATCCTGAGCTACCTGCGGTGTTAGGTTCTGCATTGCTGGGACTTGTAGTGCCTATCCTGAGCTACCTGCGGTGTTAGGTTCTGCATTGGTGGGACTTGTAGTGCCTATCCTGAGCTACCTGCGGTGTTAGGTTCTGCATTGCTGGGTAGGGATGAGCTTCGTGTTCGAGTCGAACATACGTTCGACTCGAACATCGGCTGTTCGATCGTTCGACGAAGATCGAACGATTTGGGCCGTTCGCGCCAAATTCGAGTGACGCGAACGGCCCACAATGCACTACGCCATCGCAGTGTCATCCAGGCGCTGTGATTGGCCAAGCATGCACTGTGACCCCGCATGCTTGGCCAATCACAGCGCCGGCAGCGAGGAGAGCAATGATTGGCCACAGGCAGGATGCCTGTGGCCAATTATTGCTGAGGGTGTTTAGTACACGCCCCACACTATAAAAGGCCGCCAGCACGGCGGCCTAGTGTAGTGTGTTCCGGAGCAGGGATAGAGCAGCATAGGCAGGGACAGTGACTGTTATTTCTTTCTTGCTTAACCTGGATTCCTTTAGTTTAGGGAAAGAGAAGGATAGGTAGGGAGAGTGTCAGTGTGTTTTGTGCTTGTGCTATAGTGTGCTTAAAAAAAACATTTATTCTAGGGACAGAAAACTGTAGGTAGGGACAGTGTCAGTTTCTTTCACTCTGCAAGTCCTTGTTTCCAGGGACCTGGAAGGACAGTGAGTGAATTGTCCTTGTGCTATATTGTGCTTAAAAAAACATTTATTCTAGGGACAGAAAACTGTAGGTAGGGAGAGTGTCAGTTTCTTTCACTCTGCAAGTCCTTGTTTCCAGGGACCTGTAAGGACAGTGAGTGAATTGTCCTTGTGCTATATTGTGATTAAAAAAAACATTTTTTCTAGGGACAGAAAACTGTAGGTAGGGAGAGTGTTTTTTTTCTTTCACTCTGCAAGTCCTTGTTTCCAGGGACCTGGAAGGACAGTGAGTGAATTGTCCTTGTGCTATATTGTGCTTAAAAAAAACATTTTTTCTAGGGACAGAAAACTGTAGGTAGGGAGAGTGTTTTTTTTCTTTCACTCTGCAAGTCCTTGTTTCCAGGGACCTGGAAGGACAGTGAGTGAATTGTCCTTGTGCTATATTGTGCTTAAAAAAAAACATTTTTTCTAGGGACAGAAAACTGTAGGTAGGGAGAGTGTTTTTTTTCTTTCACTCTGCAAGTCCTTGTTTCCAGGGACCTCTAAGGACAGTGAGTGAATTGTCCTTGTGCTATATTGTGCTTAAAAAAAACATTTATTCTAGGGACAGAAAACTGTAGGTAGGGAGAGTGTCAGTTTATTTCACTCTGCAAGTCCTTGTTTCCAGGGACCTGGAAGGACAGTGAGTGAATTGTCCTTGTGCTATATTGTGATTAAAAAAAACATTTTTTCTAGGGACAGAAAACTGTAGGTAGGGAGAGTGTTTTTTTTCTTTCACTCTGCAAGTCCTTGTTTCCAGGGACCTGTAAGGACAGTGAGTGAATTGTCCTTGTGCTATATTGTGCTTAAAAAAAACATTTATTCTAGGGACAGAAAACTGTAGGTAGGGAGAGTGTTTGTTTTTTTTCTTTCACTCTGCAAGTCCTTGTTTCCAGGGACCTGGAAGGACAGTGAGTGAATTCTCCTTGTGCTATATTGTGCTTAAAAAAAACATTTATTCTAGGGACAGAAAACTGTAGGTAGGGAGAGTGTCAGTTTATTTCACTCTGCAAGTCCTTGTTTCCAGGGACCTGTAAGGACAGTGAGTGAATTGTCCTTGTGCTATATTGTGATTAAAAAAAACATTTTTTCTAGGGACAGAAAACTGTAGGTAGGGAGAGTGTTTTTTTTCTTTCACTCTGCAAGTCCTTGTTTCCAGGGACCTGTAAGGACAGTGAGTGAATTGTCCTTGTGCTATATTGTGCTTAAAAAAAACATTTATTCTAGGGACAGAAAACTGTAGGTAGGGAGAGTGTCAGTTTATTTCACTCTGCAAGTCCTTGTTTCCAGGGACCTGTAAGGACAGTGAGTGAATTGTCCTTGTGCTATATTGTGATTAAAAAAAACATTTTTTCTAGGGACAGAAAACTGTAGGTAGGGAGAGTGTTTTTTTTCTTTCACTCTGCAAGTCCTTGTTTCCAGGGACCTGTAAGGACAGTGAGTGAATTGTTCTTGTGCTATATTGTGATTAAAAAAAACATTTTTTCTAGGGACAGAAAACTGTAGGTAGGGAGAGTGTTTTTTTTCTTTCACTCTGCAAGTCCTTGTTTCCAGGGACCTGTAAGGACAGTGAGTGAATTGTCCTTGTGCTATATTGTGCTTAAAAAAAACATTTATTCTAGGGACAGAAAACTGTAGGTAGGGAGAGTGTTTTTTTTCTTTCACTCTGCAAGTCCTTGTTTCCAGGGACCTGTAAGGACAGTGAGTGAATTGTCCTTGTGCTATATTGTGATTAAAAAAAACATTTTTTCTAGGGACAGAAAACTGTAGGTAGGGAGAGTGTTTTTTTTCTTTCACTCTGCAAGTCCTTGTTTCCAGGGACCTGGAAGGACAGTGAGTGAATTGTCCTTGTGCTATATTGTGCTTAAAAAAAAACATTTTTTCTAGGGACAGAAAACTGTAGGTAGGGAGAGTGTTTTTTTTCTTTCACTCTGCAAGTCCTTGTTTCCAGGGACCTGGAAGGACAGTGAGTGAATTCTCCTTGTGCTATATTGTGCTTAAAAAAAACATTTATTCTAGGGACAGAAAACTGTAGGTAGGGAGAGTGTCAGTTTATTTCACTCTGCAAGTCCTTGTTTCCAGGGACCTGTAAGGACAGTGAGTGAATTGTCCTTGTGCTATATTGTGATTAAAAAAAACATTTTTTCTAGGGACAGAAAACTGTAGGTAGGGAGAGTGTTTTTTTTCTTTCACTCTGCAAGTCCTTGTTTCCAGGGACCTGTAAGGACAGTGAGTGAATTGTCCTTGTGCTATATTGTGCTTAAAAAAAACATTTATTCTAGGGACAGAAAACTGTAGGTAGGGAGAGTGTCAGTTTATTTCACTCTGCAAGTCCTTGTTTCCAGGGACCTGTAAGGACAGTGAGTGAATTGTCCTTGTGCTATATTGTGATTAAAAAAAACATTTTTTCTAGGGACAGAAAACTGTAGGTAGGGAGAGTGTTTTTTTTCTTTCACTCTGCAAGTCCTTGTTTCCAGGGACCTGTAAGGACAGTGAGTGAATTGTTCTTGTGCTATATTGTGATTAAAAAAAACATTTTTTCTAGGGACAGAAAACTGTAGGTAGGGAGAGTGTTTTTTTTCTTTCACTCTGCAAGTCCTTGTTTCCAGGGACCTGTAAGGACAGTGAGTGAATTGTCCTTGTGCTATATTGTGCTTAAAAAAAACATTTATTCTAGGGACAGAAAACTGTAGGTAGGGAGAGTGTCAGTTTATTTCACTCTGCAAGTCCTTGTTTCCAGGGACCTGTAAGGACAGTGAGTGAATTGTCCTTGTGCTATATTGTGATTAAAAAAAAACATTTTTTCTAGGGACAGAAAACTGTAGGTAGGGAGAGTGTTTTTTTTCTTTCACTCTGCAAGTCCTTGTTTCCAGGGACCTGTAAGGACAGTGAGTGAATTGTTCTTGTGCTATATTGTGATTAAAAAAAACATTTTTTCTAGGGACAGAAAACTGTAGGTAGGGAGAGTGTTTTTTTTCTTTCACTCTGCAAGTCCTTGTTTCCAGGGACCTGTAAGGACAGTGAGTGAATTGTCCTTGTGCTATATTGTGCTTAAAAAAAATATTTTTTCTAGGGACAGAAAACTGTAGGTAGGGAGAGTGTCAGTTTCTTTCACTGTGAAAGTCCTTGTTTCAAGGGACAGAGAAGGACACCTGAAGGTAGCCCTTATTGCTTTTTTCCCATCTCCCTGCAGGCCATCTATTAGAATGTCTGGAAGGCAAACAAGGAGAGGCAGACAGTCAGGAGGCAATAAAAGAGGGCAAGCAGGCTCTGTGTCTGGGGGCAACAGTGCTGGTCGTGGACGCGGTGCATTGTCATCAGCACATGGCCATGGGACACGCTTGTCCTTCTTTTCGGCAGCTGGACATGTTGAGCCACATCATGCCGAAGACTTGGTAGAGTGGATGACCAAGCCCTCCTCCTCCTCCTCATCCTCTCTCACCCAGGCTCAGGGTACTGGAAAAGCAGCTGCCAAAGCGTCGTCTTCCCTGGTATCAATGTCAGACAAATCATCAGTCACTCCTTCCCTAGACCCACCATGTCCTCCTCCTGAGGAGTCCCCCGAACTGTTTCAGCACAGTGTTGGGTACATGCTCCAGGAGGATGCCCAGCGTTTCGAAGGGTCTGATGATGAAACCCAGCTAGAGGAAGGCAGTAGCGTGAGAGCAGACAGAGGGGATGCTCAAGAAGGACACCAATCTGGCAGTCATGTTCCAGCAGCTGCAGCATACTGCCAGATTGGCTCCAGTGATGAGGAGGGAGGGGATGATGAGGTCACTGACTCCACGTGGGTGCCTAATAGGAGAGAGGAGGAGGAGGAGGATGAGGAGGAGGCACATCTCCAACGAGGCAGGATGCCCTTTGGTGGCCAGCGTAAGGGCAGTACACCGACGGAATCACACCGCAGAGCTCCGCCTGTGCAGGGCGCTGCCTCTGCCCGTCATTCAAAAAGTTCTTTGGTGTGGGCCTTTTTTGAGGCTAGTGAATCAGATCGCACAGCTGCTGTTTGCAACATATGTCTCAAGCGTATATCGCGTGGCCAAAACATCAGCCGCTTGGGTACCACATGCCTGACCAGACATATGTTGACCTGCCATGCAGCTCGTTGGCAAGCCTACCTCAAAGACCCACACCAAAGAACAAAGCGGACCTCTCCTTGCACCGCATCAGCTGGGATCTCCAACCCCACTATAACTTCAGTCCTCTCTGAAACATGCACTGAGAGGAATGAAGGTGTAGAATTAGGTGTGTCACAGCCAAGTACTTGCGCCCACTCTGCTAGCAGTACACCGACGTCCGATTCTAGCAGGCAAATTTCCCTGCCCCAGCTGCTGGACCGTCGAAAGAAGTTCACTCCCAGCCATCCACATGCCCAGCGGTTGAATGCTAGCTTGGCTAAATTGCTAGCGCTTCAACTGCTGCCTTTTCAGTTGGTAGACTCGGCCCCCTTCCGTGAGTTTGTGCAATGTGCGGTTCCTCAGTGGCAGGTTCCCAAACGCCACTTTTTCTCACGGAAGGCTATTCCGGCTCTCTACCGGCATGTGGAAGGCAATGTCTTGGCCTCGCTGGACAGGGCGGTCAGCGGTAAGGTGCATATTACCGCTGACTCATGGTCCAGCAGGCATGGACAGGGACGTTACCTTTCTTTCACGGCCCATTGGGTCACTCTTTTGGCAGCTGGGAAGGATTCAGGACAAGGTGCAGTAGTGTTGGAGGTTGTCCCACCGCCACGCCTCCAAAATGCTACTACTGGTTGTGACACACCTCTCTCCTCCACCCCCTCCTCTTCTTCTTCCTCCATGGCCTCTTCCTGTGGTTTGTCCTATGAACCAGCGGTGCTCCGTAGCCGTTCACGGGGCTACGCAAGTACGCAGGCAAAAAGATGCCATGCCGTGCTTGCGCTGGTGTGTTTGGGGGACAGAAGCCACACTGGGGCAGAGGTCCTGTCTGCTCTGCAGGGCCAGGCCGAGAGGTGGTTGACGCCACGCCAGCTTAAGCCAGGAATGGTGGTTTGCGACAATGGCACCAACCTCCTCTCCGCCCTCCGACAGGGACAACTGACCCATGTGCCCTGTGTGGCTCACGTCCTTAACCTGGTGGTGCAGCGCTTCTTGGGCAGGTACCCGGGCTTACAGGATGTCCTGAGGCAGGCCAGGAAAGTCTGTGTGCATTTCCGCAGATCTTATAATGCCAGTGCTCGCCTGGCTGAGCTGCAAAAGGAGTTGAACCTGCCCAAGAACCGCCTTATATGTGACATGCCCACCAGGTGGAACTCAACGTTGGCCATGCTGCAGCGGCTGCACACGCAGCAGAGGGCCATCAATGAGTACCTGTGCGACTACGGCACCAGGACAGGGTCAGGGGAGCTTGGTTTTTTTTCTCCACGCCAGTGGGGCATGATCAGGGATGCATGCACTGTCCTGGCACCATTTGAGGAGGCCACGAGGATGGTGAGCAGTGACAGTGCATGCATCAGTGACACTGTACCTCTTGTCCACCTGTTGGAGCACACGCTGCGTGGAATAATGGACAGGGCACTTGAGGCAGAACAGAGGCAGGAAGAGGAGGACTTCCTTGCCTCTCAAGGCCCCCTTTACCCAGACAGTGTTCCTTCTGTCCCACCCATCGCACAGGAAGAGGAGGAGGAGGAGGAGGAGGAGGAGGAGGATTGTGTCAGCATGGAGGTGGAGGCTGGCACTCAGCATCATCAGCAGCAGTCTTTTAGGGATGATTTACAGTCCCAAGAAACCAGTGGACTTGTACGTGGCTGGGAGGAGGTGGCTGCGGATCATGTCGTCCTTAGTGACCCAGAGGACTCCGGAGCGAATGCCTCAGCAAACCTACGCTGCATGGCCTCCCTGATCCTGCAAAGTCTGCGGAAGGATCCTCGTATTCTTCGGATCAAGGAGAGGGACCATTACTGGCTGGCCACTCTCCTTGATCCACGGTACAAGGGTAAGGTTGCGGACCTTATGTTACCGTCGCAGAGGGAGCAGAGGATGAGACAACTCCGGGAGGCCTTGCAGAAAGGTCTGTGCAACGCGTTCCCAGAGACTGGGAGGTTGCAAACTCCTGGTCCTGGACAACGAGTTGCTGAGGCTTCGGCCAGTCAAAGAAGGAGCGGTGGGGAAGGTGGCCGTCTGACCGATGCGTTCAGACAATTCTTTAGTCCGCAGCCCCAAAGTATGATCGGTTCCAGCAACCATCGCCAGCGTCTGATAAACATGGTGCAGGAATATCTAGGGGCAAGGTCAGACTTGGACACCTTCCCCACCGAAAATCCTCTGGCTTACTGGGTCTTGAGGATGGATCACTGGCCAGAGCTTGCACAGTATGCAATTGAGCTACTGGCCTGTCCTGCATCCAGCGTTCTTTCGGAACGCACATTCAGTGCTGCTGGAGGATTTGTCACGGATCACAGGGTGCGCCTGTCCACCGACTCGGTTGATCGACTGACTTTCATCAAGATGAACCAGTCTTGGATCACCACCAGCTACCACACACCTGATGCTGATATAACAGACTAATTGATTTTAACATGTCACATCCCTTCAAGACTGATGCTGATGCTGAGTGCCTGTGCTGTTATGTTGACTGGCTATCCTCCTCCTCCGAGTCCTCAATGATACGATTGATGATGATAGCTTGTAAGATCATTTTTGTTTATGGGTGCCGCCACCAGTGCCTAACGCCCAATTTTTCAGCCCCTGTTTAACAGGGGCGTGTAATTACAATTTTTGAAGCAATACTTTGCAACAGGGCTCATTGCTGTGCTCCAAGTACAGTATCTGTGAGGAGTTGCAGTGTTGTGCCACCAGTGCCTAAGGCCCAATTTTTCAGCCCCTGTTTAACAGGGGCGTGTCATTACAATTTTTGAAGCAATACTTTGCAACAGGGCTCATTGCTGTGCTCCAAGTACAGTATCTGTGAGGAGTTGCAGTGTTGTGCCACCAGTGCCTAAGGCCCAATTTTTCAGCCCCTGTTTAACAGGGGCGTGTCATTACAATTTTTGAAGCAATACTTTGCAACAGGGCTCATTGCTGTGCTCCAAGTACAGTATCTGTGAGGGGTTGCAGTGTTGTGCCACCAGTGCCTAAGGCCCAATTTTTCAGCCCCTGTTCAACAGGGGCATGTAATTACAATTCTTGATCTAATAATTCACAGCAGGGCCCATTGCTGAACCCACCAAGAGTAACTGTCAGGGCTTACAGTGTTGTGGCACCAGCACCACCATCAAAGGCCCAATTTTTACTACCACTGTTCAACAATTATATGTAATTAAAATTCCTGATATAATAGTTGACAGCAGGGCGTTCCAGCACCAACCAAGAGTAACTGTGAGTGCTTACAGTGTTGTGCCAACACCAACAACTAAGGGGCCTATTTCTGCAGAGTATATACGGCAGGTCCCTACTTTCAAACATCCAACTTACAAACGACTCCTACTTGCAAACGCAAGAAGACAACAGGAAGTGAGAGGAAATCTACCACTAGGAAGGAAAATTCTCTCCTGTAAGAATAAATATGGGAGAAAGATGTCTCCTCTGTACTGATGCTTTATCAGCAATCCTTGTTTCAAGAAAAACACCACATTTCAAAAACAGTTGTCATTGGGACGGAAAGTGAGGTGAAATGTTCTGAACAGGGGCACAGACAGCAAAACAAATGTTACAGGGGTGATAACCCTTACCTATGTTTTCCAAAAAGTTTAAAAATAGATTTTTGGTCTGGAGCTACACTTCAACAATGTACCTGTTCAAAATTACAAACAGATTCTACATAAGAACAAACCTACAGTCCCTGTCTTGTATGCACCGCCTGTATAGGGCTGTTCAGAGTATATAGGGCCTTTTTTATTTTATGTGCGGGGTTCCCCTTAATATCCATACAAGACCCAAAGGGGCTGGTAATGGGCTGGGGTAGGGGGGGGGGGGTCATGGGGTAGCTATGCCATTTTTCTTAAAGAATTTCATCCATATTACCGGGACCAGACATTACATTAAAGCCGCAAGCAGTTTTAAATGGCTTTTTTTTCCTTTAGAAGTGTCATTTTGTGCAGGGACAGTTCTAAACACGGGAAACACGTGGCACTTCACAGGCATACTTTAGACACCCCCCAGGTACGATATTTAAAGGAATATTTGACTTTTTTTTTTTCACTTTATGCATCATTAAAATGACTGCTCCCGAAAAACGACCGTTTTTAAAACTTCTTTTTGCATTGATACATGTCCCCTGGTGCAGAACCCGGGTTCCCAAACCCTTTTTAGGACAATAACATGCATAATAGTTGTTATAATTAGCACTTTAGAATTCGAACGTTCGCATCCATTGTATTTAATAGGGTTCTAATGTTCGTTCGAACTTTCGGTCCGTTCGCGGGTTCTGGTGCGAACCGAACCCGGGGGTGTTCGGCTCATCACTATTGCTGGGTCTTGTAGTGCCTATCCTGAGCTACCTGCGGTGTTAGGTTCTGCATTGCTGGGACTTGTAGCGCCTATCCTGAGCTACCGGCGGTGTTAGGTTCTGCATTGCTGGGACTTGTAGTGCCTATCCTGAGCTACCTGCGGTGTTAGGTTCTGCATTGCTGGGACTTGTAGTGCCTATCCTGAGCTACGTATGGTGTTAGGTTCTGCATTGCTGGGACTTGTAGTGCCTATCCTGAGCTACCTGCGGTGTTAGGTTCTGCATTGGTGGGACTTGTAGTGCCTATCCTGAGCTACCTGCGGTGTTAGGTTCTGCATTGCTGGGACTTGTAGTGCCTATCCTGAGCTACCTGCGGTGTTAGGTTCTGCATTGCTGGGACTTGTTGTCCCTATCCTGAGCTACCTGTGGTGTTAGGTTCTGCATTGCTGGGACTTGTAGTGCCTATCCTGAGCTACGTGTGGTGTTAGGTTCTGCATTGGTGGGACTTGTAGTGCCTATCCTGAGCTACCTGCGGTGTTAGGTTCTGCATTGGTGGGACTTGTAGTGCCTATGCTGAGCTACCTGTGCAGAACCTAACACCACACGTAGCTCAGGATAGGCACTACAAGTCCCAGCAATGCAGAACCTAACACCACAGGTAGCTCAGGATAGGCACTACAAGTCACAGCAATGCAGAACCTAACACCACAGGTAGCTCAGCATGCTTGTTAAAAAATGATACTAGGTAACAAGGGAAGTATTAGTGTTGGAACGCATAGCCCAGTGGTTGTGTTGTCTGTAATGTCACTTCCGTGACATTATCTGATGGTTTCGCTGAACTGTATTGCCGAAAATCCTTTTGGAACTCACGGCGCAAGTGTTTGGAATGCTTCGCGCATGCGCAGTGCCAAATTTCTGCCCGCAACGTCACTTCCGCAGCATTCTGTGATGGGGAGCAAAATATGATGACACTACACCGGCGGGAGCAGCGGCACCCAAACCCCCCCCCCGCTTTTTACTTTTTTAAACTACATGGCCGGCGGGAGCAGCGGCACCCAAACCCCCCCCCCCTATTACTTTTTTTTTTGAAAACAACATGGCCGGCGGCAGCAGCAGATCCTGATGCTGGGGCTATATACTCTGTCCTGTGATGCTGGGGCTATATACTCTGTCCTGTGATGCTGGGGCTATATACTATGTCCGGTGATGCTGGGGCTGTATACTCCTGACACTATGAGTGGAAGCAAGTGGAATACAGGGGACGGAGTGGGTGGATTCTATAAGGGGTGTGGCTTATGAGAAGTGGGAGGGGCCAAACATAGAGGGGCGGGGTCTTGCGCCCCCCCATCCTAAAACTTCACCAGCCGCCACTGGTGTGGATAGATACCCCCTTGTCTAAACTCTTACCAGAGAGAGCTTGGATAACAGCATGTATATCAATGGTTTCCACAGATGTCTCCACTCACTGCTATCAGCCCATCAGCCAGTCTGATCACTCAGTTATTCCAAAAAAAGAAGGGAATAAGGACAAATATAGTGTAATCCTGTTTGGTAATTTTAATAGTAAAAAACTTCCAGATGTGCACTTACATATATTCAGACTTCAAAGAGCATGTCATGGATATGCATTAATGTCTGTCTGCCATCTTACCTTTCCTCCTCATGTGTTCATCTTAGAGGCCAGAACCCTTTCACCTGGCTTCCTTTATAATCTCCTCCCAGCCTGACTCCACCCCAGGCCCTATCACAGAACACTATATTAACCTGTGCACTGCAAGCCTGCTTTGCTGATCAACGTGTTTGTTAGGCATTGTGTGTTTGGGTTCCTGCCTGCCGTGTGCTACGTCTGTCTCTCTGTTACGTTATTGGCTTGTCCCCGACTATCCCTGTCTGCTCGTGACCCTTGACCTTCGGCTTGTCTTTCGTTATCCTTGTCTGCTTGTGGCCCTTGACCTTCGGCTTTTTATTCGTTACTCCTATATCTTGTGCTGCTGCTTCCCCTCTTGTCCCCTTATCCTACGGGGCGTGAGCTAGGAGACTCTAGGGGCCGCGACCTGGACCCAGCCTGCAGCATAACATCCTCACCACTAGAGGCTCTGGAGAAGACCTGCTGGGTCTTAGACTCCGCGCCCTGGGGAATCTTGGCTCTAGCTTCCTATAGGATCCCGGTTGTGCTCCTCTGGTCCCGCTTTCCACAACCACCCAGTTTCCTATCCGCAGCAGTCAGCCATAGGGTTCACTACTTTGCGGTGCACTCCTGTCCCCCTACGGTGTGCATCTGTCACCTAGCCGTAGGTGACCTGACAGAGCATAAATCACACATGCCGACTTATCAGATAGTAACGGTGCCTCCTATCGCTCGCTGAAAAACAGCGCTTCGGGGATTCCAGCCGTACTTCCTGATAGTTGGCGTCACTACGGATCGTCGTTAGGCTCCACCCTGACTAGTTTCGACATTCGTCATTATCCGAGGGTGGAGCCCAACAGCGTGTCATTCATTTTTATACACACCCGAGCTCTCGCTCGTAGGTGTTAACGCTTTCACTGCGTGATCGCGGCCCCTCTCTCCCCATGCAGAGTCACTGTAGACACGACCAGGGAGAGAGCTGGCTCAACCACGGGGAAGACGGCACGCATTGCGCAGCAGCCTCCACATACAGACCGACAGTCATCAGTCAGCATCAGTCTATTGCAGAGGATGTCTATAATTAAAATAAAAATAGCAACAATGACATTTCGGCTACTATGAAATTAATATAAAATCAGCACAGGGAACCTTAAGATAATTTAAACCGCTCAGATTCCATAGTAGTATATAGCAGTAGTTATAGCAGGGGGGCTCAATAGCCACAGGGGTTCTTTCGCAAAGTGGGTTTTTTCGATAAGTGGACGCACTTCTGACTCTGCACTTATCTGAAGATATATTCTTTGTCTCTTTGCAGGTATGTTTCTGCTGTGAGCAATCCACCCTGAATTGAAACTGGAAAGTGTTTTGCCTAGTTTAAATTTGATATGGTATGTTTCTGCTGTGAGCAATCCACCCTGAATTGAAACTGGAAAGTGTTTTGCCTAGTTTAAATTTGATATGGTATGTTTCTGCTGTGAGCAATCCACCCTGAATTGAAACTGGAAAGTGTTTTGCCTAGTTTAAATTTGATATGGTATGTTTCTGCTGTGAGCAATCCACCCTGAATTGAAACTGGAAAGTGTTTTGCCTAGTTTAAATTTGATATGGTATGTTGTGTTTGCTTAGCCCTCTATAGACCTGTCCACATTTCAATGCTTTATCTGCCTTGTCTTACCCAAAAAATTATGGCCCAGTGTCTTTTAGTGCCCTCTTTCCAATCTTTCTCTGTAGTAAGAATTTTGGCCTGTTGACAAGCAAACCTTTATTACCTCCTGATTAGATAATTGAAAAGCACCCACTCCCTATCCCCATCAGTATAAATATAAGCATCTTTCTGGGGGAAGCAATAGCAGGGGGGCTCAATAGCCACAGGGGTTCTTTCGCAAAGTGTTTTTTTTTCGATAAGAGGACGCACTTCTGACTCTGCACTTCAGTGAATGCACAAAGCGGGGGAAAACAAAACACCTTAGAAATTTCAAAACAGGTAAATTTAAAAAAAAATCAGCTTTTCCTTCCCCTTTAAAAATGCACTGTCTACCACTCCTTCTGACAGCTGTGTCTTCTATCCTTAAACTGTCCTTCCTACACCCCCCTTCTCCACCCCACACCTTATACATATCATCCTCACTTCTGTCCTCTCCCTATTACTGCACTCACCAAATCTGGCTAATTGTATATTCACACCCCCAATATTCCAAACCACTGAGGCATGTCCCCCCACATAAATCACATTCCCACATCACCTCCCTCACCCTTCTGCTTCTCCTAGCCTCTGGTGATGTATCCCCAAACCCTGGGCCTCCTTCATCTAACTGTGCTCAACGTACCCATTACCCTACATCCTCTGGCTGCAGCCGCAATGCACACAATCTAGTTCACATTCCTCTCCTTCCCAAGACCAGACTCCCTCTCTCGTGCGCCCTTTGGAACGCTCGCTCTGTCTGTAATAAACTCACCTCCGTCCACAATCTCTTTATCGCTAACTCATTTAATCTACTCGCCGTCACCGAAACCTGGCTTCATGAATCCGACACTGCGTCTTCTGCTGCTCTATCCCATGGCGGTCTTCTCTGGACTCACTCCCCCAGGTCCAGTGGACGCAAAGGTGGGGGTGTTGGAATCCTTTTAGCCCCACATAGCACCTTTCAGGTACTTCACCCACCTCCCTCTCTGTCACTCTCCACATTTGAGGCACATTGCATTCGTCTCTTCTCCCCAGTTTCCCTAAGAATAGCTGTGATCTACCGGCCCCCCGGTCCACTATCTTCCTTTCTTGATGACTTCTCCGCCTGGTTACCCTACTTTCTCTCTTCTGAAATCCCCACAATCATTCTTGGGGACTTCAACATCCCTATTAATAATAACTCTCCTGCAACTTCCAAACTTCTCAGTCTAACCTCCTCCTTTGATCTGAAGCAATGGATACATGCACCTACTCACTCTGAAGGCAACACCCTTGACCTTGTCTTTTCCCACCTATGCACTCCATGCAACCTCTACAACTATCCTTACCCTCTCTCTGATCACCACCTTATTAATTTCACTCTCTCCCTCTCCTCTGCCTCCTCTCCCCCCCAAACGCCTAACGGTTACTCGTAGAAACCTTCACAATATCAACCCTTCTCTTCTATGCTCTGCAACTGACCACCTCTATGACAAAATCGCGCCCCTGTCCTGCACCCACCTAGCCACTTCTGTCTACAACACTACACTTCTAGCATCACTGGACAGACTGGCCCCCCTCACTACACGCAGAATAAGGCCCCGCCCCCTACAACCCTGGCAAACAGATGATACTAGAAGTCTGAAAAAGCACAGCCGTGCTCTCGAGCGCCTATGGCGTAAGACTAAGTCCCAGAAAGATTTCGGCCAGTATAAATCTGCCCTCCAAATATACAATTCCAGCCTCCTCACTGCCAAGCAGACCTATTTCATCACCCTCATTAAAAACTTATCATCCCGTCCCCGTCTACTCTTCTCTACCTTCAACTCGCTCCTTCGTCCCCCACTGCCTCCGCCCACTAACTCACTCACTGCCCAGGAGATTGCCAATCACTTCAAACAGAAGATTGCTAGAATTCGCGAGGAAATCTGTACGGTTCAGATGCCCCCTATGCTATACACCTCATGCCCACAGGTACAATCTTTACTTCCCTCTTTCAATCCCACCACTATAGACGAAGTTGCTAAATTACTTGCTAATGTCCATCTTACCACCAGCGCTCTGGATCCTGTTCCCTCGCAAATGCTACGTTCACCCTCTGGCTCTATTTTACGCTCTATAACCCACATCTTCAATCTCTCCCTCTCTTCTGGCATCTTCCCTAACTCTTTGAAACATGCACTAGTCAGCCCCATACTTAAAAAGCCCTCTCTGGACCCATCCAATCTTGACAACCTGCGCCCTATCTCCTTGCTCCCCTTTTTATCCAAACTCCTTGAACGTCTAGTTTACAACCGATTGAGCGTCCACCTTGCTGATAATAACCTTCTTGATCCCCTTCAGTCTGGATTTCGTCCTCAACATTCCACAGAAACTGCCCTCCTAAAACTAACAAATGATATAGTAACGGCCAAAACTAAGGGACACTATTCCGTACTCCTACTCCTGGACCTCTCTGCTGCCTTCGATACGGTTGACCACCCCCTCCTCCTCAAAAAACTCCATGCCTTTGGTCTCCGCGACTGTACTCTTCGCTGGTTCTCTACCTACTTATCCAACCGCACCTTTAGCGTTACTTACAACTCTACTTCCTCCTCTCCCCTTCCTTTCTCAATTGGGGTCCCCCAAGGTTCTGTTCTTGGACCTCTCCTATTTTCAATCTACACCTCCTCCCTGGGTCAGCTGATAGCCTCCCACGGCTTCCAATACCACCTCTACGCTGACGACACTCAAATCTATTTCTCTGCCCCTCAACTCACTTCTTCATTCGCCTCACGTATCTCTAATTTACTATCAGATATATCAGTTTGGATGTCACACCACTTCCTCAAACTTAATCTATCCAAAACTGAACTGGTCATTTTTCCTCCCCCTCGTGCCTCCTCCCCCGATCTCTCTGTTAAAATTGATGGCACAACT
The DNA here is from genome assembly GCA_029206835.1 of Rana muscosa. Classification (NCBI taxonomy): domain Eukaryota; kingdom Metazoa; phylum Chordata; class Amphibia; order Anura; family Ranidae; genus Rana; species Rana muscosa. The sequence goes on from CM055121.1 coordinate 27,640,768, forward strand.
ATCAGCCCATCCCCACACGCCAAGGTCCTAGGAGTAGTTCTAGACTCTGAACTCTCCTTTAATCCTCACATCCAATCACTGTCCAAATCTTGCCGCATCAACCTCCGCAACATCTCCAAAATACGCCCCTTTTTAACCAAAGACACATCAAAGCTCCTTATCCACTCCCTGGTCATTTCTCACCTCGATTACTGCAACTCCCTCCTCATTGGCTTACCTCAGAAAACTTTAACCCCCCTTCAGTCCATCATGAATGCTGCTGCCAGACTCATCCACCTTACCAACCGCTCTGTGTCTCCTTCCCCTCTCTGTCAATCCCTCCTCTGGCTTCCACTCACCCAACAAATTAAATTCAAAATACTAACGACCACCTACAAAGCCATCCACAACACTGCCCCCAGCTACATCACTGACCTAGTCTCTAAATACCAACCTAATCGTTCTCTTCGTTCTTCTCAAGACCTCCTGCTCTCTAGCTCGCTCATCACCTCCTCACCTCCTCCCATGCTCGACTCCAGGACTTTTCCAGAGTCTCCCCAAGCCTATGGAACTCCTTACCCCAATCGGTCCGTCTATCTCCTTCTCTATTAGCTTTTAGAGGATCCCTAAAAAAACCTCCTCTTCAGAGAAGCCTATCCCACCCACACCTAATAACTATATTTCCATTCTGTCCACCTGATCATCCCCCACAGCCAATACCCTTTGTTTCATGTGACCCTCCCTTCTAGACTGTAAGCTTTATCGAGCAGGGCCCTCTGATCCCTCTGTATTGAATTGTATTGTGATTGTACTGTCTTCCCTGATGTTGTAAAGCGCTGCGCAAACTGTTGGCGCTATATAAATCCTGTATAATAATAATAATAATAGTATCAAATGACAGTAAAATAACATTTGGCAAACAAAAACAAAGGAAGTATTTAAATGTTAAACAGAACATTAGTCTTATAATCATATTCTTAAAGGAATACTGACACCGTTAAGTGGATAAGTTATACTGCCTATTTTGGTACATTGCTTTGAATGGCTGATGACATGCACCTAGAGTCATAAATCTGATGCAATCACAAGATTGAATCGGTCAGCCAAAATAACGCACCACTAAAATTTGTTAAAATAATGTAAAATGAATTGCATTTAAAATCAATATAAAACATTAGAAAAATTTGAATTAAAATTGATGGTTAATAGTGACAGAAAATTGCTGGTATTATGCGCGCCTGGTCAAATACCAGGGGCTGGATTTTGAGGTAGTTATTTAGACAAGCCCTCTCCAAATCTAATACTTGAATAAGAATAACTATTCATTAGTTCAATACAGTACTCAATGTAAAATGGCGGACCGCCAAATTGTGAGAGATTTAACATATTCGTCTTCACACAGGAAATAAAATTAATAGTGACAGGAAACACTCATCAGAAAAGTATCTGTCCTCCAAACGTATAGAATAACGAGAGAGTTCTATACAAAGAGGGATATAATTGGGAATGGAACTAAAAAAATTGGAATGAAACTGAAAAAGTTAAAAATTAAAAAATAGAACTAGTAGTCTAAACTGTTGTTAATAATCGCTAATAAAACAGTTGACGTCTAGTTCTACATTTAGACCTCCTGGCGTTAACGTATTCATCAAAAATATCCAGCGGGTCTCACTCTTGGATATCTCGCGGACCATATTTGAACCTCGCCAGTTTGGGTAAATTCTATCTATACCCCAAAATTTCAGACCCATTGGGTCGCGGTTGTGAAATTGCCTAAAATGTAAAGAAACCCAATGATATTTTAAACCAATTTCTATATTATAAATGTGCTCCGATATACGCTTTTTAAGGGTCCTTTTTGTACGACCTACGTACATGAGGTTACAAGGACTACACGACATGTGTAGTATTACACATAATGAATTCTTTAATTTTGAAACTCATATTGTTGCCAGTTAAGGTGAATTCAGTTAAACCTCGTATTGGTTGACTCACTTTGGCACATGTTTGGCATCTCCTACAAGCAAAAAAACCAGCACAGTCCCAAAACATTTGTTGGTCTGATGGGTGGATCGAGAACCTTCTTAACGATATTATCGCCAAAACTAGGAGCCTTCCTGTAGATAAATGATGGATTCTTTGGTAAGGCTTGTTTGAGTGTTTTGTCCATACACAATATGTGCCAGTGTCGCTTAAAAATTCCCTCTATGTCTTTATATTGTTCATGAAAGTTGGAAATGAATCCCCATTCATGTTTTGAAACCCTTGCCTGTGCTCTGTTTTCCAGATAGGAATCTCGCGGTGTATTTCCTATGCTTGTGATAACTTTATTCAGGGCTGTCTCATTATGTCCCTTTTGTAAAAAACATTCCTTAATGATTTCAGATTGGGATCCGAAGTCTACATCTAAAGTGCAGTTTCTCTTAATTCTCATTATTTGGCCTTTTGGGATGTTCTTTAACCAATGTGGGTGGTGACCACTGGTAATAGGGAGGTAGCTATTCCTATCTGTTGGCTTGAAATAGACTGTAGTTGTTAGACTCCCTCCTTTTCTAATAATGTTAACATCCAAAAAGTGGATTTGTTCCTTATTGAACTCATATTCCAGCACACTGTTGTTATTATTGGAGTTCAGTTCTGCCATAAAATGATGTAGAGAACTTTCTGTACCTTCCCATATGAATAGGAGATCATCAATGTACCGTCTGTAGAGCAATAACTGATCTCTTTTTTGTGAAAAAACTGACTTGTCTTCCCACTCACCCATAAACAAATTTGCTAAACTGGGGGCAAACTTAGCCCCCATAGCTACACCCTTTCTTTGTGAATAGAAGTGATCCTTATACCAAAAATAGTTGTAGGCCAAGCAGAAATAAAGTGCCTGTCTCAAGAAGATTTTTTGCTCAAAAGGGATATCGTCTCTTTGACACAGGGCCCAGTTAAGTGCCAACAAGGCATCATCATGTTGAATTATGGTGTATAAAGCTGAGACATCTGCTGTCACCAAATACACTTCTTGTTTGTCTGTTAGATCGATTCCGCTGATGATTTGTAAGAGGTCCTTGGTGTCTTTTGTAAGCTTTTATTTTTATAACACTTGCCTGCAAAAACGTGTCCAGGTACTGACCTAATCTAGCCGTTACCGATCCGATGCTATTTACAATCGGACGGGCTGGTGGAATTGTCTCATTTTTATGTACCTTCGGCAGTGTGTATATTGTTGGAACTCGGCAATAGCTGGGCACCAAAAATTTGATTTCCTTTTTTGTCAAGACTCTTTTTTCTGATCCAAGATCTATAAGCTTCTGCAAGTCCTTTTGATAGGGGGAGGTGGGGTCTGATTTAAGTTGGATATAAGTACTTTCGTCTGCCAACATCTCAATCAGTTGAGTGTCGTAGAATTTTTTGTCAAGAATCACTCCTCCTCCTACTTTATCTGCTGGTCGGATGACAATACTTTTTCTGTCCTCTAATTGTTTAATACCATCTTGCACATGACGGGGGTTTAAATTTTTCTTTGGTACAATTTGTTCTAAATCTCTTAAAACAAGATTTTTAAAAACATCTACATGCTGATTTGCAGTGTTGAGGGGATTGAATAAGGACCTATTTTTGAGACCACTGTCAACGCTTGTAGTTAAAGTATTTATTCGATTGCTTACCACAGGAGCATTGTTTATAAAATATTTCTTTATATTGATCTTACGGATATATTTGTGAATATCCATGTAGACGTCAAATTTATTTAAGGTTTTTTTAGGAGCACATTTGAGACCTATTGTAGGATATTTGTTTCTTTATGTGTTAGTTCAATATTGCTGAGGTTATAGATTCCTATGGGTCTGGATCCAACCTTCTTCTTTTTTTGGACTCTCCTGCCTGCCCTGCATCCTCTCCTTCCCTTATTAAAGGGGCTGGCGGATATCGGTATTCTCTCCCTGCATGTGGAGGGTTCCACCATCCCTGTTGATGAGGGGGGTGCTGTTGCAGCCCTGTTGTGCCTGGGGGGCGGTGTCCGTATGGCTTGTTCCCTCGATACCCTCGAGTTCCTCTCTTCCCTCTCCCTAAAAAAGGACATGGTGAGTAGGAATTTGTCCCTTCTCCTTGTCTCATTAATGGGTCAAACTGGTTTGAAATCGGTACTCCCCTATATTGTTAGTTGTACAAATCTGAGTATTGTGGTTGTTGTGGGCCACCTCTATTATTTCCTTGTGTGGTTCTTCCTCTACCTTGTTTCCCTTTCGGTTGGTGTTGCACAGGTTCCCAATACTGTGATTGTTGGTAGGGAGTAGATTGTTCAATGGGACACGGCATACTTTCTGCAGGTCTTAGGAGAGGTGTTACCGGGGGGGGGGGGTCAACATTAATCGCCCCACTAGGGGGAGGGGTAATCTTATTTTGCCATGTATAAATACATTCGTTCCTAAAGTCATTCAAATCCCTGTGAAATTTCTTCACTTTTTTCTTTTGAGTATCCTTGTCTATTTTATCTAATTTCTTAGTGATAGTATTATTAAAGTCCACCCATTGTTTTTTTTTTAAAAAAAAAGCTTTATTGAACAAAGAAAAAAAAATACATACAGTTAGCGGTCCTGACAGACATTGGACATGGTAAAGAATATCTCTCAACATGAATATGTGACATCATTACCCGTCACTGCAAAAAGTCCACCCATTGTTGAGTGTCTTTAATAGCATCTCATTTCCTGTATAATTCTTCAATTTTCTTCTCTAATTTTAACATCTTCCTTTGTTTCCTTTTTAAAACGAATTGTTGTAATTTAAAACCAACTCCATTAAAAAAGTCTAGCCACTCTGTCATTGATTCCTGATCTTCCAAACCATCCTGAGGTGTAACCTCCCATCTTAAACTCCTCACGATGATCTTTTCTTTCAAGTAATGTTCCATAGTGCATACATCCCACCATGTCCTTACTTGTTTTTCCAATGCGTTTCCGAGAGCTAATAGAGTTCCCTTATGGTCCCCTTTGATCTCAGTTTCTACATTTGTAGTGAACAGTGAATTCATATCAATCTGCCTATTGGCCAAGAATTTAACTTCCTCCATAGCTGCTTGAAAAAATATATATAAAATATAGACTATAAATTATATATAGAAATCTATTAGAAAAATGGAGTTGAAAAACAGGCCTAATTCAAATCATGAGAATTAGGAGAAACTGCACTTCAGATGTAGACTTCGGATCCCAATCTGAAATCATTAAGGAACGTTTTTTACAAAAGGGATATAATGAGACAGCCCTGAATAAAGTTATCACAGACATAGGAATCTTGCTGTGTATTTCCTATCTGGAAAACAGAGCACAGGCAAGGGTTTCAAAACATGAATGGGGATTCATTTCCAACTTTCATGAACAATATAAAGACATAGAGGGAATTTTTAAGCGACACTGGCACATATTGTGTATGGACAAAACACTCAAACAAGCCTTACCAAAGAATCCGTCATTTATCTACAGGAAGGCTCCTAGTTTTGGCGATATCGTTAAAGGGGTTGCTCCACCGGAAAAAAAAAATTAAAAGCCAGCAGCTACAGCTACAGCAGCTGCTGGCTTTTAATATTTGGACACTTACCTGTCCTGGAGTCCAGCGACGTCCGCAGCAGAGGACGAGCGACCGCTCGTCGCTCTGCTGCTCCCTCCGCCATCCTCGCTGAGGGAACCAGGAAGTGAAGCCCTGCGGCTTCATGCCCGGTTCCCTACGGCGCATGCGCGAGTCGCGCTGCGCCGTTCTGATTGGTGCTCCTGTGTTCTGGGAGCCGAGTGTCTCCCAGAACACCAAGGGAAGTCTGCGGGAAGTGACGTAACTCCCGCAGATTCCCGGAGACAGGACTCCCGGATGTGGGTGAAAATACCTGTCTTAGACAGGTATCTTCACCCCCCTCCCCCCTGAAAGGTGTCAATTGTGACACCGGAGGGGGGGAGGGTTCCAAATAGCAAAAGTTGCTATTTAGGGTGGAGCTCCACTTTAAGAAGGTTCTCGATCCACCCATCAGACCAACAATGTTTTGGGACTGTGCCGGTTTTTTTGCTTGTAGGAGATGCCAAACATGTGCCAAAGTGAGTCAACCAATACGAGGTTTAACTGAATTCACCTCAACTGGCAACAATATGAGTTTCAAAATTAAAGAATTCATTACGTGTAATACTACACATGTCGTGTATGTATTACAATGTCCTTGTAACCTCATGTACGTAGGTCGTACAAAAAGGACCCTCAAAAAGCGTATTTTGGAGCACATTTATAATATAGAAATTGGTTTCAAATATCATGGGGTTTCTTTACATTTTAGGCAATTTCACAACCGCGACCCAACGGGTCTGAAATTTTGGGGTATAGATAGAATTTACCCAAACTGGCGAGGTTCAAATATGGTCCGCGAGATATCCAAGAGTGAGACCCGCTGGATATTTTTGATGAATACGTTAACGCCAGGAGGTCTGAATGTAGAACTAGACGTCAACTGTTTTATTACCGATTATTAACAACAGTTTAGACTACTAGTTCTATTTTTTAATTTTTTACTTTTTTAGTTTCATTCTAATTTTTTTAGTTCCATTCCCTCTTTGTATAGAACTCTCTCGTTATTCTATACGTTTGGAGGACAGATACTTTTCTGATGAGTGTTTCCTGTCACTATTAATTTTATTTCCTGTGTGAAGACGAATATGTTAAATCTCTCACAATTTGGTGGTCCGCCATTTTACATTGAGTACTGTATTGAACTAATGAATAGTTATTCTTATTCAAGTATTAGATTTGGAGAGGGCTTGTCTAAATAACTACCTCAAAATCCAGCCCCTGGTATTTGACCAGGCGCGCATAATACCAGCAATTCTCTGTCACTATTAACCATCAATTTTAATTCTAATTTTTCTAATGTTTTATATTGATTTTAAATGCAATTCATTTGACATTATTTTTATTTTTTTCAATTTCTTTATTTTTCACTTTTTCAAATTATACAGGATATTCCATCTCATATACATGCACATAAATGATTTAGTCATTCTTACATAATCTACACCTAGATTCTTATATCTCTCATTATTCTAATTCGGTTGGTACTCTAACTTGCTTCCCACCAAATATTCTATACTCAGGGCCCAATAGAACCTTTATAATTCTTATTCTAATTTCCCATATACTCCAATACTGATGGGCTACCAATAGAGAGTAAAAAAAAAAAAAAAAAAAATAATGAGCTGAAAGGAAAAAAGCAAAAAGAGACTTTAAGAGGCATTGGGGCCAGAGAGCAATATTTGCTCCATTCATCCCTGCTTCCTACAGCCTGGGGCAACGCTCCCCACAGGTTCCCTCTTCTTAATCCTTATTTTAAAAAATTCTCAGTCCCCTCCTTTCCGTTCATCATTCCTTTTAACTCTCCTTCCTTTTTTCCCTACCCCCCCCCCCCCAAATTTTTTTTTTATTATAACACCCTCCCCCCGTTTCTCCCGGCCTCTCTCCCCTGTTCCCTCTCCTCTCTCTCCCCCCCATCCCCCCGCCGCCTATCTCCCGCCTTCCGTAGCCTGGATAAAATCGTTCCATGTTGACCAGGTTTTTAAGTATATATCTCTTTTTTTCCTACTAGTCCAGACTAAATCTTCCATCCTATTCACTTCTTCTACTTTTTGTAGCCACATACTTATATTAGGCGCTTGTGTCTGTTTCCATTTTAATGGTATACAGGTTTTAGCAGCATTAACTAAATGCCCCAAAATTGAATTCCTATATTTATCTCCTGATATCTCTATTAAATGCAATAAGAAAAATGCTGGGTCATCCGGTATTGGTATTCCACCAAATCGTTGGATAGTCTCGCGGACCTCCTTCCAAAATTCCTTTATTTTGGGGCATTCCCAGAATATGTGTAACATACTGCCCTGTTCTGACTGACATCTCCAGCACTCTTCCCCCACATTTGGGAACCATTTGTGGAGTCTCTCCGGGGTTCTATACCACTGTGAGATAATTTTGTAGTTTGTTTCCTGCATTTTTGTGCATGTTGCTGTCTTGAATTTTGCATGAATCATTTTAGTTTTTTGAGACTCCCGGAAAATCCTCCCCAGATCTAGCTCCCATCTATGAAAGAAGGACAGCTGGAAATTCTCGGATGGTTTAGTCAACAGCCCATACATTCTAGACACTGTATGCATTATTGGTTCTTTTTCTGTACATAACTTCTCAAATACTGTTAAATCCCGGTCTACATAGCCTGGTGCCACCTTCGTACTTAAAAAATGTCTTAGTTGTGCTGCTTGCCAGAAGTCTAATTGAAAGGGCCCATTTTTTTGCATCAATTCCTGCATTGTTGGGCAATTACCCAAAGCCAGAAAATGTGAGGCCTGAAACTGGCCACGTTTGATTAACATCGCAAAGGGACCTTTTTGTAAAAATTAGGGGTTTCCTAGTATAGGCATCAATGGTGAGCTACATGTCGATAACTCCTCCCTTGTAAAGAGACTATTACATACTCGAAGTGTTGACCCTATTGTTGGGTGCGTCTTGGTACTGATTATAATATTTTTATAACACCAAGGTGCTCTGCTTAGTAGTTCTCTGCATTGCACCTGTTCTAAGTTAGGCCATATTTTCATGTCCCTATGTCGGCACCAATCTAATACCCTTCCTAAGTGCACTGCTTGGTAATACTTATATACATTTGGGACCGCCATCCCCCCATATTGTTTTGGTAAAAAAAGTAATGTCCTCCTAACTCTTGGTTGTTTACCGGCCCAGATAAATTTCATAAATATTGTTTGAATACGACTAAAGAACGATCTTGGGATTGCAATCGGGATTGCCTGGAGAAGATACAGTATCTTTGGTAAGACGTTCATTTTGATTATATTAGCCCTTCCAAACCATGAAAACATTCCCTTATGCCATTTCTCCAATAATCCCCGTATTTTACTCAATATTGGTAAGAAATTTAATTCAAAGCTTTTAGCCGTATCTGCCGCAATTACAGTTTCTAAATACCTCTGCCCCTGATCTGGCCATCTAAATTTATAACTTAACCTCATGGATTCCATCTGCTTCTTCGGGATTGCTACCATCAAGGCTTCTGATTTTGCACAGTTTATCTTGAAATATGAGAGTTTGCCATACAGCTCAATTTCCTTAAACAGATTAGGGAGGGACACAATCGGGTTTATGATTGAAAATAGCATATCATGTGCATATGCTGTGATCCCCCTATTTTAATTCCCCTGATATCCTTATTTGCCCGTATTCTGCAAAAAAGGCTCCAAAGTCAGTACGAATATCAAAGGGGACAGTGGGCAACCCTGTCTTGTCCCATTTGATATCTCAAAAAGTGGGGACACCTCTCCGTTGACTTTCACTTGAGCTGTAGGTCCTTTATACATGCTGGCTATCCAATTAGTCATTTTCTCTCCAATTTTTATATGTCGTAGAACCGCAAACATAAACCCCCATCCCACCCGATCAAAGGCCTTCTCTGCGTCTGTTCCAAGAAAGACGCAGGGGGTCTTAGTCGAGTTTGCTATGTGTATCAGATTCACTGCCTTGATGGTATTGTCCCTTGCTTCTCGTGTTGGTAAAAAGCCAACTTGATCTTGATGAATCAAAAAGGGAAGTTGTTGTAATCTCAAGGCTATTATCTTGCTAAATACTTTTAAATCAGCGTTAAGCAAAGATATTGGCCTATAACTGCTGCATTGCTTGGGGTCCTTTCCTTCTTTTGGTAATACTGATATCATGGCTTTAACAGTCTCTGGATGGAAGGGGGTTATTTCTCCTAATTCATTGAACATTCTGACCATAAAGGGTCCTAACTAGTGATGAGCCGAACACCCCCGGGTTCGGTTCGCACCAGAACCCGCGAACGGACCGAAAGTTCGCACGAACATTAGAACCCTATTAAATACAATGGATGCAAACGTTCGGATTCTAAAGTGCTAATTATAACGACTATTATCCATGTTATTGTCCGAAACAGAGTTTGGGAACCCGGGTTCTGCACCAGGGGACATGTATCAATGCAAAAAGAAGTTTTAAAAACGGACGTTTTCCGGGAGCAGCCATTTTAATGATGCATAAAGTGAAAAAAAAAAAGTCAAATATTCCTTTAAATATTATACCTGGGGGGTGTCTAAAGTATGCCTGTGAAGTGCCACGTGTTTCCCGTGTTTAGAACTGTCCCTGCACAAAATAACATTTCTAAAGGAAAAAAAGCCATTTAAAACTGCTTGCGGCTTTAATGCAATGTCTGGTCCCGGTAATATGGATGAAAATCTTTAGGAAAAATGGCATAGCTACCCCATCAACCCCCCCCCCCCCCACCCCAGCCCATTATCAGCCCCTTTGGGTCTTGTATGGATATTAAGGGGAACCCCGCACACAAAATAAAAAAGGCCCTATATACTCTGAACAGCCGTATACAGGCGGTGCATACAAGACAGGGACTGTAGGTTTGTTCTTATGTAGAATCTGTTTGTAATTTTGAACAGCTGCATTGTTTAAGTGTAGCTCCATGCCAAATTCCTTTTTTTTAGCTTTTTGGAAAACATAGGGAACGGTTATCACCCCTGTCACATTTTTTTTGCTGTCTGTGCCCCTGTTCAGAACATTTCACCTCACTTTGCGTCCCAATGACAACTGTTTTTGAAATGTGGTGTTTGTATTGAAACAAGGATTGGTGATAAAGCATCAGTAGAGAGGAGACACCTTTCTCCCATATTAATTCTTACAGGAGAGAATTTTCCTTCCAAGGGGTAGATTTCCTCTCACTTCCTGTTGTCTTCTTCCGTTTGCAAGTAGTAGTCGTTTGTAAGTTGGATGTTTGAAAGTAGGGACCTGCCGTATATACTCTGCAGAAATTGGCCCCTTAGGTGTTGGTGTTGGCACAACACTGAAAGCACTCACAGTTATTCTTGGTGGGTGCTGGAACGCCCTGCTGTCAACTATTATATCAGGAATTGTAATAACATATAATTGTTGATCAGTGGTACTAAAAATTGGGCCTTTGATGGTGGTGCTGGTGCCACAACACTGTAAGGCCTGACAGTTACTCTTGGTGGGCCCTGCTGTGAATTATTAGATCAATAATTATAATTGCATGCCCCTGTTGAATAGGGGCTGAAAAATTGGGCCTTTGGTGGTGGTGGTGGTGATGGTGGTGCTGGTGCCACAACACTGTAAGGCCTGACAGTTACTCTTGGTGGGCGCAGCAATGGGCCCTGCTGTGAATTATTCGTTCAATAATTATAATTGCATGCCCCTGTTGAACAGGGGCTGAAAAATTGGGCCTTAGGCACTGGTGGCACAACACTGCAACCCCTCACAGATACTGTACTTGGAGCACAGCAATGAGGCCTGTTGCAAAGTATTGCATCCAAAATTTTAATTACACGCCCCTGTTAAACAGGGGCTGAAAAATTGGGCCTTAGCCACTGGTGGCGTCACCCATAAACCAAAATGATCTTCCAAGCTATCATCATTAATCGTATCATTGAGGAGGAGGAGGAGGATAGCCAGTCAACATAACAGCACAGGCACTCAGCATCAGTCTTGAAGGGATGTGACATTTTAAAATCAATTAGTCTGTTATATCAGCATCAGGTGTGTGGTAGCTGGTGGTGATCCAAGACTGGTTCATCTTGATGAAAGTCAGTCGATCAACCGAGTCGGTGGACAGGCGCACCCTGTGATCCGTGACAAATCCTCCAGCAGCACTGAATGTGCGTTCTGAAAGAACGCTGGATGCAGGACAGGCCAGTAGCTCAATTGCATACTGTGCAAGCTCTGGCCAGTGATCCATCCTCAAGACCCAGTAAGCCAGAGGATTTTCGGTGGGGAAGGTGTCCAAGTCTGACCTTGCCCCTAGGTATTCCTGGACCATGTATATCAGACGCTGGCGATGGTTGCTGGAACCGATCATACTTTGGGGCTGCGGACTAAAGAATTGTCTGAACGCATCGGTCAGACGGCCACCTTCCCCACCGCTCCTTCTTTGACTGCCCGAAGCCTCAGCAACTCGTTGTCCAGGACCAGGAGTTTGTAACCTCCCAGTCTCTGGGAACGCGTTGCACAGACCTTTCTGCAAGGCCTCCCGGAGTTGTCTCATCCTCTGCTCCCTCTGCGACGGTAAGATAAGGTCCACAACCTTACCCTTGTACCGTGGATCAAGGAGAGTGGCCAGCCAGTAATGGTCCCTCTCCTTGATCCGAAGAATACGAGGATCCTTCCGCAGACTTTGCAGGATCAGGGAGGCCATGCAGCGTAGGTTAGCTGAGGCATTCAGTCCGGAGTCCTCTGGGTCACTAAGGACGACATGATCCGCAGCCACCTCCTCCCAGCCACGTACAAGTCCACTGGTTTCTTGGGACTGTAAATCATCCCTAAAAGACTGCTGCTGATGATGCTGAGTGCCAGCCTCCACCTCCATGCTGACACAATCCTCCTCCTCCTCCTCCTCCTCCTCTTCCTGTGCGATGGGTGGGACAGAAGGAACACTGTCTGGGTAAAGGGGGCCTTGAGAGGCAAGGAAGTCCTCCTCTTCCTGCCTCTGTTCTGCCTCAAGTGCCCTGTCCATTATTCCACGCAGCGTGTGCTCCAACAGGTGGACAAGAGGTACAGTGTCACTGATGCATGCACTGTCACTGCTCACCATCCTCGTGGCCTCCTCAAATGGTGCCAGGACAGTGCATGCATCCCTGATCATGCCCCACTGGCGTGGTGAAAAAAACCCGAGCTCCCCTGACCCTGTCCTGGTGCCGTAGTCGCACAGGTACTCATTGATGGCCCTCTGCTGCGTGTGCAGCCGCTGCAGCATGGCCAACGTTGAGTTCCACCTGGTGGGCATGTCACATATAAGGTGGTTCTTGGGCAGGTTCAACTCCTTTTGCAGCTCAGCCAGGCGAGCACTGGCATTATAAGATCTGCGGAAATGCACACAGACTTTCCTGGCCTGCCTCAGGACATCCTGTAAGCCCGGGTACCTGCCCAAGAACCACTGCACCACCAGGTTAAGGACGTGAGCCATACAGGGCACATGGGTCAGTTGTCCCTGTCGGAGGGCGGAGAGGAGGTTGGTGCCATTGTCGCAAACCACCATTCCTGGCTTAAGCTGGCGTGGCGTCAACCACCTCTCGGCCTGCCCCTGCAGAGCAGACAGGACCTCTGCCCCAGTGTGGCTCCTGTCCCCCAAACACACCAGCGCAAGCACGGCATGGCATCTTTTTGCCTGCGTACTTGCGTAGCCCCTTGAACGCCTACGGAGCACCGCTGGTTCCCAGGACAAACCACAGGAAGAGGCCATGGAGGAAGAAGAAGAGGAGGGGGTGGAGGAGAGAGGTGTGTCACAACCAGTAGTAGCATTTTGGAGGCGTGGCGGTGGAACAACCTCCAACACTACTGCACCTTGTCCTGCATCCTTCCCAGCTGCCAAAAGAGTGAGCCAATGGGCCGTGAAAGAAAGGTAACGTCCCTGTCCATGCCTGCTGGACCATGAGTCAGCGGTAATATGCACCTTACCGCTGACCGCCCTGTCCAGCGAGGCCAAGACATTGCCTTCCACATGCCTGTAGAGAGCCGGAATCGCCTTCCGTGCGGAAAAGTGGCGTTTGAGAACCTGCCACTGAGGAACCGCACATTGCACAAACTCACGGAAGGGGGCCGAGTCTACCAACTGAAAAGGCAGCAGTTGAAGCGCTAGCAATTTAGCCAAGCTAGCATTCAACCGCTGGGCATGTGGATGGCTGGGAGTGAACTTCTTTTGACGGTCCAGCAGCTGGGGCAGGGAAATTCGCCTGCTAGAATCGGACGTTGGTGTACTGCTAGCAGAGTGCCCGCAAGTACTTGGCTGTGACACATCTAATTCTACACCTTCATTCCTCTCAGAGCAGGTTTCAGAGAGGACTGAAGGTAAACTGGGGTTGGAGATCCCAGCTGATGCGGTGCAAGAAGAGGTCAGCTTTGTTCTTTGGTGTGGGTCTTTAAGGTAGGCTTGCCAACGAGCTGCATGGCAGGTCAACATATGTCTGATCAAGCATGTGGTGCCCAAGCGGCTGATGTTTTGGCCACGCGATATACGCTTGAGACATATGTTGCAAACAGCAGCTGTGCGATCTGATGCACTCGCCTCAAAAAAGGCCCACACCAAAGAACTTTTTGAATGACGGGCAGAGGCAGCGCCCTGCACAGGCGGAGCTCTGCGGTGTGATTCCGTCGGTGTGCTGCCCATACGCTGGCCACTCAAGGGCATCCTGCCTCGTTGGAGATGTGCCTCCTCCTCATCCTCCTCCTCCTCCTCTCTCCTATTAGGCACCCACGTGGAGTCAGTGACCTCATCATCCCCTCCCTCCTCATCACTGGAGCCAATCTGGCAGTATGCTGCAGCTGCTGGAGCATGACTGCCAGATTGGTGTCCTTCTTGAGCATCCCCTCTCTCTGCTCTCACGCTACTGCCTTCCTCTAGCTGGGTATCATCATCAGATCCTTCGAAACGCTGGGCATCCTCCTGGAGCATGTACCCAACACTGTGCTCAAACAGTTCGGGGGACTCCTCAGGAGGAGGACATGGTGGGTCTAGGGAAGGATTGACTAATGAAGATAATGATACCAGAGAAGAGGACGCTTTGGCAGCTGCTTTGCCAGTACCCTGAGCCTGGGTGAGAGAGGATGAGGAGGATGAGGTGGGCTTGGTCATCCACTCTACCAAGTCTTCGGCATGATGTGGCTCAACATGTCCAGCTGCCGAAAAGAAGGACAAGCGTGTCCCATGGCCATGTGCTGATGACAATGCACCACGTCCACGACCAGCACTGTTGCCCCCAGACACAGAGCCTGCTTGCCCTCTTTTTTTGCCTCCTGACTGTCTGCCTCTCCTTGTTTGCCTTCCAGACATTTTAATGGATGGCCTGCAGGGAGATGGGAAAAAGAGCAATAAGGGCTACCTTCAGGTGTATACTGTGCAGGAGGCTTAGCAACAATGACACTGACACTGTCCCCTGCCTATCCTTCTCTGTCCCTAAACTCAAGGATTTCAAATATGGTTCAGCAAAATTGGTTTAGAACAGAATAGCACACTGACACTTTCCCTCACTGTCCTACTCTGTCCCTCCCTACAAACAAGATTTAGCACAGAATAGCACACTGATAGTTTCCACGAGTGTCCTTCTCTGTCCCTAAACTCAAGGATTTCAAATATGGAACAGCAAAATTGGTTTAGAACAGAATAGCACACTGACACTTTCCCTCACTGTCCTACTCTGTCCCTCCCTACAAACAAGATTTAGCACAGAATAGCACACTGATAGTTTCCACGAGTGTCCTTCTCTGTCCCTAAACTCAAGGATTTCAAATATGGTTCAGCAAAATTGGTTTAGAACAGAATAGCACACTGTCAGTTTCACTCACTGTACCTCTCTGTCCCTAAACTCAAGGATTTCAAATATGGTTCAGCAAAATTGGTTTAGAACAGAATAGCACACTGTCAGTTTCACTCACTGTACCTCTCTGTCCCTAAACTCAAGGATTGAAAATATGGTTCAGCAAAATTGGTTTAGAACAGAATAGCACACTGACACTTTCCCTCACTGTCCTACTCTGTCCCTCCCTACAAACAAGATTTAGCACAGAATAGCACACTGATAGTTTCCACGAGTGTCCTTCTCTGTCCCTAAACTCAAGGATTTCAAATATGGAACAGCAAAATTGGTTTAGAACAGAATAGCACACTGACACTTTCCCTCACTGTCCTACTCTGTCCCTCCCTACAAACAAGATTTAGCACAGAATAGCACACTGATAGTTTCCACGAGTGTCCTTCTCTGTCCCTAAACTCAAGGATTTCAAATATGGTTCAGCAAAATTGGTTTAGAACAGAATAGCACACTGACACTTTCCCTCACTGTCCTACTCTGTCCCTACAAACAAGATTTAGCACAGAATAGCACACTGACACTTTCCCTCACTGTACCTCTCTGTCCCTAAACTCAAGGATTTCAAATATGGTTCAGCAAAATTGGTTTAGAACAGAATAGCACACTGTCTGTTTCACTCACTGTACCTCTCTGTCCCTAAACTCAAGGATTGAAAATATGGTTCAGCAAAATTGGTTTAGAACAGAATAGCACACTGACACTTTCCCTCACTGTCCTACTCTGTCCCTCCCTACAAACAAGATTCAGCACAGAATAGCACACTGACACTTTCCCTCACTGTACCTCTCTGTCCCTAAACTCAAGGATTTCAAATATGGTTCAGCAAAATTGGTTTAGAACAGAATAGCACACTGTCAGTTTCACTCACTGTACCTCTCTGTCCCTAAACTCAAGGATTGAAAATATGGTTCAGCAAAATTGGTTTAGAACAGAATAGCACACTGACACTTTCCCTCACTGTCCTACTCTGTCCCTCCCTACAAACAAGATTTAGCACAGAATAGCACACTGATAGTTTCCACGAGTGTCCTTCTCTGTCCCTAAACTCAAAGATTTCAAATATGGTTCAGCAAAATTGGTTTAGAACAGAATAGCACACTGACACTTTCCCTCACTGTCCTACTCTGTCCCTCCCTACAAACAAGATTTAGCACAGAATAGCACACTGATAGTTTCCACGAGTGTCCTTCTCTGTCCCTAAACTCAAGGATTTCAAATATGGTTCAGCAAAATTGGTTTAGAACAGAATAGCACACTGACACTTTCCCTCACTGTCCTACTCTGTCCCTACAAACAAGATTTAGCACAGAATAGCACACTGACACTTTCCCTCACTGTACCTCTCTGTCCCTAAACTCAAGGATTTCAAATATGGTTCAGCAAAATTGGTTTAGAACAGAATAGCACACTGTCAGTTTCACTCACTGTACCTCTCTGTCCCTAAACTCAAGGATTGAAAATATGGTTCAGCAAAATTGGTTTAGAACAGAATAGCACACTGACACTTTCCCTCACTGTCCTACTCTGTCCCTCCCTACAAACAAGATTCAGCACAGAATAGCACACTGACACTTTCCCTCACTGTACCTCTCTGTCCCTAAACTCAAGGATTTCAAATATGGTTCAGCAAAATTGGTTTAGAACAGAATAGCACACTGTCAGTTTCACTCACTGTACCTCTCTGTCCCTAAACTCAAGGATTGAAAATATGGTTCAGCAAAATTGGTTTAGAACAGAATAGCACACTGACACTTTCCCTCACTGTCCTACTCTGTCCCTCCCTACAAACAAGATTTAGCACAGAATAGCACACTGATAGTTTCCACGAGTGTCCTTCTCTGTCCCTAAACTCAAGGATTGAAAATATGGTTCAGCAAAATTGGTTTAGAACAGAATAGCACACTGACACTTTCCCTCACTGTCCTACTCTGTCCCTCCCTACAAACAAGATTTAGCACAGAATAGCACACTGATAGTTTCCACGAGTGTCCTTCTCTGTCCCTAAACTCAAAGATTTCAAATATGGTTCAGCAAAATTGGTTTAGAACAGAATAGCACACTGACACTTTCCCTCACTGTCCTACTCTGTCCCTACAAACAAGATTTAGCACAGAATAGCACACTGACACTTTACCTCACTGTACCTCTCTGTCCCTAAACTCAAGGATTGAAAATATGGTTCAGCAAGATTGGTTTAGAACAGAATAGCACACTGACACTTTCCCTCACTGTACCTCTCTGTCCCTACAAACAAGGTTTAGCACAGAATAACACACTGACACTCTCCCTACCTATCCTTATTTGTCCCTAAACACAAGGAATCCAGGATTAGTAAAGGAAAAAAAATGACACTGTCCCTGCCTATGCTTCTCTTTCCCTGCTCCGGAACACACTACACAAGGCCGCCGCGCTGGCGGCCTTTTATAGTGTGGGGCGTGTACTAAACCCCCTCAGCAATAATTGGCCACAGGCATCCTGCCTGTGGCCAATCATTGCTCTCCTCGCTGCCGGCGCTGTGATTGGCCAAGCATGCGGGGTCACAGTGCATGCTTGGCCAATCACAGCGCCTGGATGACACTGCGATGGCGTAGTGCATTGTGGGCCGTTCGCGTCACTCGAATTTGGCGCGAACGGCCCAAATCGTTCGATCTTCGTCGAACGATCGAACAGCCGATGTTCGAATCGAACGTATGTTCGACTCGAACACGAAGCTCATCCCTAGTCCTAACTCAGAAAAAAATGTCTTATAATATTGGGCCGTATAACCGTGTGGCCCTGGTGCTTTACCTGTCTTTGACTCTCTTACTGCATTTTGGACTTCTTCCAATGTTATTGGCGACTGCAACTTCTCACTATCCTCTATCGCCAGACTCGGCATACCACTCGATGTTACATATTCCTCCATCTCGGCCTGATCTGATTCTCTCAGTCTTAAGTTATACAATGAGGAGTAGTAGTCGCCAAATACCTCCGCTATTTGTCGTGGTAACTGCACTTCTGTTCCATCTTTTTTTTTAACCGAAGGTATGTATGTCCTTGTCTGTATTTCACGTAGGGCCCTTTCTAGTTGTCTTCCGCACTTATTGCCTGATTCATAGCTAGTTTTACATTCGATCTGTAATGCCATTTTTGCTCTATACTGTAATAGTTTGTTCGTTTGTCCGCGTGTTTTCAATAATTCCCGTTCTACTTCTATAGTCTGCGCATGTTTATGTTGCGCCTCTAATCTTTGAATTTTTTCTAGTAAACCTTTTAATTTAGCTTCCCTCTCTTTCTTAATCCTTGCTCCATGTTTAATCAATACCCCTCTTATTACAGCCTTGTGAGTTTCCCAAATTACTCCTAATGAACTCTCTGAGTAATCATTCGCCCGAAAGAACCATCCCATCTCCTTTCTTATATCCTCCGTTACCTTCGGGTCCTGCAACAGACTTTCATTAAGTTTCCACATCAGCGGAGCCGTCCGGTTTCTTTCTGCCAAATCATACCTCAGGAAGATCGGTGCATGGTCTGACCAAGTAATCAGACCAATAGTGGAATCCCTTACTGAATGTAGTTGTTTATGATGGATAAAGAAAACATCAATTCTTGAGTATACTTTGTGAGGGTTAGAGAAAAATGAGTAATCTCTTTCCTTCGGGTGTAATAACCGCCATACATCCAACATTTTTGCCTCTACCAGTTCTTTTGTAATCCCCTTTCTTATTTTAGGTTGTATTGATGATACCCCTGATGACGTATCTTCATTAGGAATTAACGGGACATTAAGATCTCCTCCAAATATCATCTGCCCCTCTGTAAATGCTGTTAATTGTCTCATCATTTTTTTAACAAATATATCTTGTTGTATATTTGGAGCATAGTAGGACGCCAATGTCACTACCATCCCTCCAATTGTTCCCTTTATAAAAAGATATCTTCCCTCCCTGTCTATTAGTGCATCTCTAAAAACCCAAGACACTTTATTAGAGATTAAAATCGAAACACCCTTTGTTTTAGCCTCTGAATTAATTGCATGGTATAGCACTGGGTACTCTTTGTTCCTCGGCATGTAGGGATTATTCTCTCTAAAGTGGGTTTCTTGAATAAAGGCAATATCAATATGCTGTCTCCTCAATTCCTGTAACAACATCCGTCGTTTCTCAGGGACATTCATTCCTCTTACATTGAATGACATGATTAGCAACGATTCCATTTCTCCTGATCTCTATTTCCCTGAAAGGGCGACCCCCTAGGCGGTTGTGTACCCTCCAAAAAAAAAGGGGGGAAGTGAGAGGAAAATGTAACAGCAGAAGAGAGAAAAAAAAACCTAATAATCCCTCTCTACTAGCCCCCCCTATCCCTTACCCTCCCCCTCCCCCCCTATCTATCTAAGAACTCCCTGAAGGTCCGTTATTGGCGATCCGGAAGTTCCCAAAGCAATCCTGCTTTATCACTCAATCACTAGTCTCTCCTATTCCTTGAGTGTCTGTCCTATTTGGGGGCCGGGTTGAGCATCACTGGCCCAGGCCTAAGCATTCCAGGCAGACTTCCACCTGATTATTCTCATCATTATACATTTTCACACATCATATCCTCCTTATAACTTGTATCTCCGTAGAGCTCCAATAAAGGGACGCCAGACATAATAAACACAGAAAAAAAAAAAAAGAAAAGAAAAGAAGAAAACAAACGGTATTCATATAACGCACTGAACCCACTACAATAGGGGGGGGGGAGGAGGAGAGGAAAATATTTAAAATTTAAGATTAAAGATTAACCGGGCCTAAGAGAGGCGCCCTCTGTTCTTTATAATTCCCTCGTTTTCTCCATATTCTTATCCCCTCCCCCCTTTGCCCGGTCCCCCCGTCTCCCTTCACTCTCTCCCTCCCCCCTCCTCTCCCTCTCCTCCTCTCTCCATACATTTCCAAATCTAAACATTTCCCCTTAAGTAATTATAAAGCTATGTCAAGAAATAACAGTATCTTATAGAATAAAGTCCAAATATATGATATAAGTGTATATATACACACACCTGCACACATGCATACATACAAAAAGAAAATGCATTGTCTATATTTAAATGTTACTATTTTACTTTATATCCCCCTTCTGTTCCCACCTTTTCTGAGATAATTAATATACTATCTCCTATATCCATCCCGTCACCCCCCCAAAAAAAAAAGGGGAAACCTCCTCCTCCCTCAAAAATTATTCCTAAACAGGAAATACCTTCCCCCCTTCCATTCCCTCCCCCCTACGTTACGTGACCCCTTAAATTCCTCCCTCCTCCCTCCGCGACCCCCCCAACCCCCACCCTGTGCTCTCTCATTCCCATATCTCATGTGTTATTACCCTACTCTCCCCTTACCCACGTGTTCTACGGGAGAGCCTAATCACTCTGCTCTCCATTCTTCTATACAACCCCCATTCTACCCCCCTAAAAAAATAATAATAGGGGATGTCCCCTTCCCCCTCATAAAAAAAAAGAAAAGGGGAGAAAAAAAAACCCCTCTATATAGTGCCCATCCACCCTGTGTGTACTAGCCCCCCCCCCCTCCCTCCCCCCAGAACTCCATATCACTCCGCTAAAAAAAATAAGTAAAAAACCCCCCCAGAAAAATAAAAAAAAATAAAATAAAAAAACCCCTTATCATACCACTTCACCTCCCCAAAAAAAAGGGGGGGAAGGAGGGGAGGAACTGTGGCTGGCATCAGATAGCAGATAACAAGTAGGTTAGCTCCCACCTGTTACCGCAGTTCTCTTCAGTTTTTCCCTCTCCTTTTTGTATACATTTATTCACATCTATTCATCCAAACCATTCCCAAAAAAAGGAAGAAATAGAAATTGTCCTATTCCATCATCTGTCTGGTTTGTTTAAATATCTTCCTTCCTGCAAAAAAAAAAAAATAATGTCCGGACCTCACTCTATTGTTGCAAATTGTCCCAAAAAAAAACTTTTTTCCATATTCTCATTATTTCAATTACCAAGAAGAGGTGTGGGAGAAAAAAAAAATTTAATTTAAGAAGAAAAAATAATTGGAGGAGAAAAAAAAATGGGGAATCTACTTGAGTTCCAGTTAGATGGGAGGAATGAGATTAAGGCTTTCCATCATTCTCCTCGTTCTTCCCTCCGCTTCCCTCCTTCCTCATCCTCCCACCGGGCCAGACCAAGGTCCAGTGCGCATCATTTGCTTCTACCGTCTACTTTTTCTTCTATTTTTTCTTTACTTTCTATATTTTATTTTTCAGCTGTGATAATGGCACCCTCCAATTTGGGACTGAGAACGGTACCACCCCGAGAAAAGAAAACATTTTAGGGAGGTCACTGTGCTGTTGAAGTACGAACGTGGCTGAGTTCTTTTTTATCACCACTGCTAAGGGGTACCTCCAACGATATGTCCCCCCCCTCCCGCCGAACACAGTCTAATATTGGTCGCATCACAGCCCTGCGCTGTAATGTAGCGCGGGAGAGGTCGGGCAAAATCTTAACAGTCCCTTCTCCAACCTCTATTGCACCTGCTTCCCATGCTTTCCTCGCAATTGTCTCTTTATGCGTGTACCGATGTAGGCGACATATTATGTCGCAAGGTCTCTTGGGATCTGTAGGTTTGGGGCCCAGAGCTCTATGTATTCTGTCCATCTCCAAATTTGCTGGTACTTTACTCTCCAATAATGTATTAAAAATTTTCATTACCTTGTCCTGGAGGGTTTCCTGATTCTCCTGACCCAGCTCTTCTTGGACCCCCCTCAACCTTAGGTTGCAGCCGCGGCTTCGGTCTCCCAGTTCCTCAATCTGAAGCTGCATATCTGAGACTATTTCCATGTGGTTCTCTCTCTCCTTTTCCCATGCCTCCATCTTCTCCCCCAGGGCAGCTGTTTTTTCCTCGCCTGACACAAGGCGATCCTTTACCGACTGGATCTCCCCATACACTTGCTGCATATCCGCCATATGCGCTTCTTCCACTTTAGATATAAGAGCCTCTATGTCTGCTTTCGTAGGCAGTGCCTCTAGATCCACTCTAGTAGGCAATGCCTGAATTAAAGCCCGCAGATCTTTCTCCATCTCGCTCTCACCTTGAGCGCATACACTGGGGGACACGGTATCTAATCCGGCTATAGCGGCTTCAACAGTTTCAACCCAGATACCTTTAGTGTCCTCCCCTCCTGGCCGCCCGATGCTTCCGCTCGGATCCCTTTCCACTGCCTTCTTCCGTTCCGGCTTTTCCGCTGCGGCGAAAAACAACTGAATGTCCGGCTGTAATTTCCCGAGAGGTCCTGGTTACCCGCTCACGGACCGTTCTCATGCCTCCAAATTTCCGGCTACAGAGATACCATTTCAGGTATATCAAGTGGGTTGCCTGGAGCTCCTGCTCTGTGCGTCCTCACACAGCCATGCTCAGACCACGCCCCCCGGAAATCCCAGGTCGTACAAAAAGGACCCTCAAAAAGCGTATTTTGGAGCACATTTATAATATAGAAATTGGTTTCAAATATCATGGGATTTCTTTACATTTTAGGCAATTTCACAATGGGTCTGAAATTTTGGGGTATAGATAGAATTTACCCAAACTGGCGAGGTTCAAATATGGTCCGCGAGATATCCAAGAGTGAGACCCGCTGGATATTTTTGATGAATACGTTAACGCCAGGAGGTCTAAATGTAGAACTAGACGTCAACTGTTTTATTACCGATTATTAACAACAGTTTAGACTACTAGTTCTATTTTTTTATTTTTAACTTTTTTAGTTTCATTCCAATTTTTTTAGTTCCATTCCCAATTATATCCCTCTTTGTATAGAACTCTCTCGTAATTCTATACGTTTGGAGGACAGATACTTTTCTGATGAGTGTTTCCTGTCACTATTAATTTTATTTCCTGTGTGAAGACGAATATGTTAAATCTCTCACAATTTGGCGGTCCGCCATTTTACATTGAGTACTGTATTGAACTAATGAATAGTTATTCTTATTCAAGTATTAGATTTGGAGAGGGCTTGTCTAAATAACTACCTCAAAATCCAGCCCCTGGTATTTGACCAGGCGCGCATAATACCAGCAATTCTCTGTCACTATTAACCATCAATTTTAATTCTAATTTTTCTAATGTTTTATATTGATTTTAAATGCAATTCATTTTACATTATTTTAACTAATTTTAGTGGTTCGTTATTTTGGCTGCATCGGATTTATGACTCTAGGTGCATGTCATCAGCCATTCAAAGCAATGTACCAAAATAGGCAGTATAACTTATCCACTTAACGGTGTCAGTATTCCTTTAAGAATATGATTATAATTCTAATGTTCTGTTTAACATTTAAATACTTCCTTTGTTTTTGTTTCTCAAATGTTATTTTACTGTCATTTGATACTACTATGGAATCTGAGCGGTTTAAATTATCTTAAAGTGGAGTTCCACCCATTTTTTTATGTTTGTCTGTGCTGCATGCCCTTAGCACATAGTTTTCACAATGGGCAATATTATTATTTTTTTGGGATTGTAAATACCTTTTTTTCAGTTTTTCAGCCTAACTTCCTGGTCTTAATAGCCTAGGCTATTATGTCACAAGGCAATTCGCAAGGGTTCCTGGGATATCAGCGTCATGTATCCCATGACTCCTTGTGAATCGCCTGCTACCGAAATCTCGCGTGTTTTGTGTGACACTGTCATATTATAATTGTGTGCAGAGAGAGAGAGAGAGGAGGTTTCAGAAGTCATCAGAGATGTGTGGGTGGGCGGGACAGAGCAGCTATCGCACACCAGCCAATAGGATGGGGTCAGGGCGGGCCGCTACGTGTATGCGGCTCCGTCCCTTTTCTAAAGAAGCCAAATAATTGGCTGGTGTGCGATAGCTGCTTTGTCCCGCCCACCCACACATAGCTGATGACTTCTGAAAGCTCCTCCTCTCTCTCGCTGCACACAGTTATAATACAAGACAGTGTCACACAAAACACCAGCTTCCAGCATGCTCCGTCTTATAATATAACTTCTGAAAGCCTCTCTCTCTCTCTCTCTCTCTCTCTCTCTCCCTGCACACAGTAATAATATAAGCAGGGCTTTTTTTCATCCAGAACGAAACCTGAGACAGCTGTTGAGACACTGAGGTTGTTCTGCAGTGGTCAGAGCTGGGGATGATGAAGATGGGGGGGGGGGTGTATTTAGATTGGGCACAGTGAGAGCTGTGGGGGGAGATATGGATTAAGGGGAGCTGTAGATAAGGGTGCAGAGGTGACATGTGGAGGGGCAAAGCGATAGTCTGTGGATGGGTTGAGCAGAGGTGAGATAGTCTGCGGATGGGATGTGCAGAGCAGAGGTGAGATAGTCTGCGGATGGGATGTGCAGAGCAGAGGTGAGAGTCTGCGGAGGGGATGTGCAGAGCAGAGGTGAGAGTCTGCGGAGGGGATGTGCAGAGCAGAGGTGAGGGTCTGCGGAGGGGATGTGCAGAGCAGAAATGGTCTGCGGAGGGGATGTGCAGAGCAGAGGTGAGATAGTCTGCGGAGGGGACACAGACACACAGAACAAGATAAATATATAACAAAAGATATATATATTTCTTGAATAATATTTCTTCTACATGCAGTATATTTACTGGTTCCTGGAGGGGGGAGGGGAGGAGAGGTTTGTATAGATAAGGACAACTTCCGCTGACACTGCCGTTGCTATGGAAACCTGACTTGAAACTTATTACACTGCTTGTGCAGCACTGAGCATGTGCGAGATTTGCAAGTCTGAAATCCAGGAAGACATGCAGTCTGGCTTCAGATGCCCACACTTAAGATGGCCACAGCCTATTTCTAGTTTATAAATGTTCTAAATGCTGTAATAACCTAACAAAACGGACCTCAGTTTACAGACTAACTTTACTAGAATACATTAAGCTTGTGTATTATAGGGGTATTTTTATTTAAAAAGTGTCATTTCGGCTGGAACACCCCTTTAACCACTTAAGCCCCGGACCATTTGGTAGCTAAAGGACCAAAGGTGAATTCAGAATTTTGCACTGCGCTGCTTTAACTGTAAATTGTGCGGACATGCAATGTTGTACCCAAACGAAATTTGCGTCCTTTTCTTCCCACAAATAAAGCTTTCTTTTAATGGTATTTGATTGCCTCTGCGATTTTTTTTTTTGCGATATAAACGGAAAAAGACCAAAAATTTTGAAAAAAAATGATATTTTCTACTTTTTGTTATAAGAAAAATCGAATAAACTCAATTGTAGTCATACATTTAGGCCAAAATGTATTCAGCCACATGTCTTTAGTAAAAAAAATGTCAATAAGCGTATATTTATTGGTTTGCGCAAAAGTTATAGCGTCTACAAACTAGGGTACATTTTCTGGAATTTACACAGCTTTTCATTTATGACTGCCTATCTCATTTCTTGAGGTGCTAAAATGGCAGGGCAGTACAAAACCCCCCCCCCCAAATGACCCCATTTTGGAAAGTAGACACCCCAAGGAAATTGCTGAGAGGCATGTTGAGCCCATTGAATATTTTTTTTTTTTGTCCCAAGTGATTGAATAATGACAAAAAAAAAAAAAAATTTACAAAAAGTTGTCACTAAATGATATATTGCTCACACATGCCATGGGCATATGTGAAATTACACCCCAAAATACATTCTGCTGCTTCTCCTGAGTACGGGGATACCACATGTGTGGGACTTTTTGGGAGCCTAGTCGCATACGGGACCCCAAAAACCAAGCACCGCCTTCAAGGTTTCTAAGGGCATACATTTTTGATTTCACTCCTCACTACCTATCACTACCTATCACAGTTTTGAAGGCCATAAAATGCCAAGATGGCAAAAAAAAAACCAAATGACCCCATTTTGGAAAGTAGACACCCCAAGCTATTTGCTGAGAGGCATGTTGAGCCCATTGAATATTTTTATTTTTGTCCCAAATGATTGAATAATGCCAAAAAGAAAAAAAAAAGAAAAAATGTACAAAAAGTTGTCACTAAATGATATATTGCTCACACATGCCATGGTTATATGTGGAATTGCACCCCAAAATACATTCTGCTGCTTCTCCTGAGTACGGGGATACCACATGTGTGGGACTTTTTGGGAGCCTAGCCGGGTACGGGGCCCCAAAAACCAAGCACCGCCTTCAGGATTTCTAAGGGCGTAAATTTTTGATTTCACTCCTCACTACCTATCACAGTTTCGAAGGCCATAAAATTCCAAAATAGCACAAAACCCCCCCAAATGACCCCATTTTGGAAAGTAGACACCCCAAGCTATTTACTGAGAGGCATGTTCAGTCCATGGAATATTTTATATTTTGCCACAAGTTGCGGGAATATGACAAACTTTGTTTTTTTTGCACAAAGTTGTCACTAAATGATATATTGCTCACACATGCCATGGGCATATGTGAAATTACACCCCAAAATACATTATGCTGCTTCTCCTGAGTACGGGGATACCACATGTGTGGGACTTTTTGGGAGCCTAGCCGCGTACGGGACCCCAAAAATCAAGCACCGCCTTCAAGGTTTCTAAGGGCATAAATTTTTGATTTCACTCCTCACTACATATCACAGTTTTGAAGGCCATAAAATGCCAAGATAGCACAAAACCCCCCAAAATGACCCCATTTTGGAAAGTAGACACCCAAAGGAAATTGCTGAGAGGCATGTTGAGCCCATTGAATATTTTTTTTTTTTGTCCCAAGTGATTGAATAATGACAAAAAGAAAAAAAAAAATGTACAAAAAGTTGTCACTAAATTATATATTGCTCAAACATGCCATGGTTATATGTGGAATTGCACCCACCCATTTCACTCCTCACTGCCTATCACAGTTTCGGAGGCCATGGAATGCCCAGATGGCACAAAACCCCCACAAATGACCCCATTTTGGAAAGTAGACACCCCAAGCTATTTGCTGAGAGGCATGTTGAGCCCATTGAATATTTTTTTTTTGTCCCAAATGATTGAATAATGACAAAAAGAAAAAAAAAAGAAAAAATGTACAAAAAGTTGTCACTAAATGATATATTGCTCACACATGCCATGGTTATATGTGGAATTGCACCCCAAAATACATTCTGCTGCTTCTCCTGAGTACGGGGATACCACATGTGTGGGACTTTTTGGGAGCCTAGCCGGGTACGGGGCCCCAAAAACCAAGCACCGCCTTCAGGATTTCTAAGGGCGTAAATTTTTGATTTCACTCCTCACTACCTATCACAGTTTCGAAGGCCATAAAATTCCAAAATAGCACAAAACCCCCCCAAATGACCCCATTTTGGAAAGTAGACACCCCAAGCTATTTACTGAGAGGCATGTTCAGTCCATGGAATATTTTATATTTTGCCACAAGTTGCGGGAATATGACAAACTTTGTTTTTTTTGCACAAAGTTGTCACTAAATGATATATTGCTCACACATGCCATGGGCATATGTGAAATTACACCCCAAAATACATTATGCTGCTTCTCCTGAGTACGGGGATACCACATGTGTGGGACTTTTTGGGAGCCTAGCCGCGTACGGGACCCCAAAAATCAAGCACCGCCTTCAAGGTTTCTAAGGGCATAAATTTTTGATTTCACTCCTCACTACATATCACAGTTTTGAAGGCCATAAAATGCCAAGATAGCACAAAACCCCCCAAAATGACCCCATTTTGGAAAGTAGACACCCAAAGGAAATTGCTGAGAGGCATGTTGAGCCCATTGAATATTTTTTTTTTTTTGTCCCAAGTGATTGAATAATGACAAAAAGAAAAAAAAAATGTACAAAAAGTTGTCACTAAATTATATATTGCTCAAACATGCCATGGTTATATGTGGAATTGCACCCACCCATTTCACTCCTCACTGCCTATCACAGTTTCGGAGGCCATGGAATGCCCAGATGGCACAAAACCCCCACAAATGACCCCATTTTGGAAAGTAGACACCCCAAGCTATTTGCTGAGAGGCATGTTGAGCCCATTGAATATTTTTTTTTGTCCCAAATGATTGAATAATGACAAAAAGAAAAAAAAAAGAAAAAATGTACAAAAAGTTGTCACTAAATGATATATTGCTCACACATGCCATGGTTATATGTGGAATTGCACCCCAAAATACATTCTGCTGCTTCTCCTGAGTACGGGGATACCACATGTGTGGGACTTTTTGGGAGCCTAGCCGGGTACGGGCCCCAAAAACCAAGCACCGCCTTCAGGATTTCTAAGGGCGTAAATTTTTGATTTCACTCCTCACTACCTATCACAGTTTCGAAGGCCATAAAATTCCAAAATAGCACAAAACCCCCCCAAATGACCCCATTTTGGAAAGTAGACACCCCAAGCTATTTACTGAGAGGCATGTTCAGTCCATGGAATATTTTATATTTTGCCACAAGTTGCGGGAATATGACAAACTTTGTTTTTTTTGCACAAAGTTGTCACTAAATGATATATTGCTCACACATGCCATGGGCATATGTGAAATTACACCCCAAAATACATTATGCTGCTTCTCCTGAGTACGGGGATACCACATGTGTGGGACTTTTTGGGAGCCTAGCCGCGTACGGGACCCCAAAAATCAAGCACCGCCTTCAAGGTTTCTAAGGGCATAAATTTTTGATTTCACTCCTCACTACATATCACAGTTTTGAAGGCCATAAAATGCCAAGATAGCACAAAACCCCCCAAAATGACCCCATTTTGGAAAGTAGACACCCAAAGGAAATTGCTGAGAGGCATGTTGAGCCCATTGAATATTTTTTTTTTTTGTCCCAAGTGATTGAATAATGACAAAAAGAAAAAAAAAATGTACAAAAAGTTGTCACTAAATTATATATTGCTCAAACATGCCATGGTTATATGTGGAATTGCACCCACCCATTTCACTCCTCACTGCCTATCACAGTTTCGGAGGCCATGGAATGCCCAGATGGCACAAAACCCCCACAAATGAACCCATTTTGGAAAGTAGACACCCCAAGCTATTTGCCGAGAGGCATGGTGAGTATTTTACAGCTCGAAAACTACAGCGAGAAACTACATTCATTTTTAAAAGCATTTAAAAGCCTTTACAGGTTACCACGTTAGATTTACAGAGGAGGTCTACTGCTAAAATTACTGCCCTCGATCTGACCTTCGCGGTGATATCTCACATGCATGATGCAATTGCTGTTTACATATGAAGCTAGACCGACGCTTGCGTTCGCCTTTGCGCAAGAGCAGGGGGGGACAGCGGTGCTTTTTTTTTTTTATTATTTATTTTGCTTTTTTATTTTATTTTTAAACTGTTCCTTCCATATTTTTTTTTTTTATCATTTTTATTGTTATCTCAGGGAATGTAAATATCCCCTATGATAGCAATAAGTAGTGACAGGTACTCTTTTTTTGAAAAAAAATGGGGGGTTAGACCCTACATCTTTCCTCTGCCCTCAAAGCATCTGACCACACCAAGATCGGTGTGATAAAATGCTTTCCCAATTTCCCAATGGCGCTGTTTATATCCGGGGGGGGGGGGGGCATTCCCTCCCACTGCTTGTAAAAGCAGTCTAGAGGCTAATTATCTGCTAGAATTGCTTTTACATGAAAGCCGGCCACTGGCTGAAAAGAATGATACCAAGATGATACCTAAACCTGCAGAGGCATCATTCTGGTATAAACATTCAAAGTCCAGCAACATACCAGTACGTTGCTGGTCCTTGTTGGACATGTATTGTAATCTTTTTTTTCATGCAGCCTGTTGGCTGAACGAAAAAAAGAGATTGATCGGTGGTTATGCCCACCATTAGAATACCTCCCTTCATCCACCCACTTCTAATGATGGGCATATATGCCGAAGCATGGGGGCATCCTCCCGCAAAAAAGTTATGCCGCGTACACACGGTCTGACTTTTCCACGGGCAAGCCTTCGTCGGAATTTTGACCGTATGTACGCGGCATAAAAGGTTATGCCGCGTACACACGGTCAAACTTTTCCATGGGCAAGCCTCTGTCGGAATTTCGACCGTATATACGCGGCATTAGGAGCAAAATCGCTCCTCCGCCCCTGCTGCCCCCATGCTTTGGCATATATGCTCTTTTTTTAACTGTGGTGGTGAAATCACCTCCTACAGCGTTGGAGTCACGGCTTTATGTATCGTGGGAGCAAACGCTGTTGCTGTCAAGATAAATAAATCCGCGATGCAACTGAATGGCGTACCTGCTAAGCAAATGATGGTTAACATTAAAACAAAGTAACATTACAGTACAACAGTAAGACCTTACCATACCATACCTGCAAAGCAAATACCAAAACAAAACCTAGTAAAAAATAAAACATTTTTTTAACGCAACCTGTGCCTAAAATATATATGTGCAGAAGCATGGGGGCATCCTCCAGCAAAAAAGTTATGCCGCGTACACACGGTCGGACTTTTCCACGGGCAAGCCTTTGTCGAAATTTTGACCGTATGTACGCGGCATAAAAGGTTATGCCGCGTACACACGGTCAAACTTTTCCACGGGCAAGCCTCCGTCGGAATTTCGACCGTATATACGCGGCATTAGGAGCAAAATCGCTCCTCCGCCCCTGCTGCCCCCATGCTTTGGCATATATGCTCTTTTTTTAACTGTGGTGGTGAAATCACCTCCTACAGCGTTGGAGTCACGGCTTTATGTATCGTGGGAGCAAACGCTGTTGCTGTCAAGATAAATAAATCCGCGATGCAACTGAATGGCGTACCTGCTAAGCAAATGATGGTTAACATTAAAACAAAGTAACATTACAGTACAACAGTAAGACCTTACCATACCATACCTGCAAAGCAAATACCAAAACAAAACCTAGTAAAAAATAAAACATTTTTTTAACGCAACCTGTGCCTAAAATATATATATGCCGAAGCATGGGGGCATCCTCCCGCAAAAAAGTTATGCACACGGTCGGACTTTTCCACAGGCAAGCCTTCGTCGAAATTTCGACCGTATGTACGCGGCATAAAAGGTTATGCCGTGTACACACGGTCGGACTTTTCCACGGGCAAGCCTCCGCCGGAATTTCGACCGTATGTACGCGGCATTAGGAGCAAAATCGCTCCTCCGCCCCTGCTGCCCCCATGCTTCGGCATATATGCTCTTTTTTTTTTAACTGTGGTGGTGAAATCACCTCCTACAGCACTGGAGTCACGGCTTTATGTATCGTGGGAGCAAACGCTGTTGCTGTCAAGATAAATAATTCCGCACTGCAGTTGAATGGCACACCTGAAAACAAAAAATTACATACCTGAAAAGCAAGCATGATAAAACATTGCAGAATGGAATACAGTAAAAAAGAGCAGAACAATAGAGAGAAAATAGAGATAGAGAGAGAGAACAATAAAACGACAACTATTTTTGGTTTTTTTATTTTATATTTTTTTTGTGTTTTTGTTTTTTACGTTTTTTTTTTTCTTTTTTACACTTTTTTTTTGTAACTTTAACAACTGTAATGGTTTGGGTCTCTCAAAATGTAATGGCATCTTGGGAGACCCTGTGTAAGTGTGTCCTAGTCTGTGAAATGCTGTACCCTACGCTAAAACTTCACTTTTGAGTGGTAGCGTTCAAAACATTCACCAAGGCAAAGACCAGGTTTGTCAGGACAGAGTGGACAATAATGACGGGTGTCACGCCTAAATCCGCGCTTGCTACAGACACGACATCTTTTTTGGGGGGCTCGTTGGGTAGGGGTACTCGGGAGGACATGCGTATAATGCCTCTCATGCAGCCGGCTTACTGCATTTGGTAGGGGATGGTGAGGTGCAGAACCGCCTGGATACAGGAGTTCTGTGACAATCTCATTCTGGAATTTTAGAAGAGATAACGTCCCGCCTGAAGCTCTGTATAGCACATGAGTGTTCAGCAAAGCCAATTGAAATAAGGATAGAGACACTTTTTTGTACCAGCGTCTCGCCTTACGGTCAATTAGATACGGCGCCAACAACTGGTCGTTGAGGTCCACCCCTCCCATATTTTTGTTATATTCGTGGACACAGAGGGGTTTCTCCACAACACCAGTCGCCGTACGAATTTGGACTGTCGTGTCTGCAGGTGGAGGTAAGAAGGAAAACATTCTTATTGTCCCTCCACTTCATAGCGAGCAAGTTATTACACTTCACGCAGGCTCTCTCCCCCAGCCTAAGACGGGCATCTACAAGCCGCTGGGGAAAGCCCCGGCGATTAGGTCGCACGGTGCCACATGCTCCAATCTGATGATCAAACAAGTGACTAAACAGTGGCACGCTCGCGTAATAATTGTCCACATACAAGTGGTACCCCTTTCCGAATAAGGGTGACACCAATTTCCACACTATCTTGCCAGCGCTCCCTATGTCATCCGGGCAGTTGACCGGCTCAACCTGACTATCTTTTCCCTCATAAACCATAAAGCTCCATACATAGCCTGTTGCCCTGTCACAGCACTTATAGAGCTTGACCCCGTATCTGGCACGCTTGCTGGGAAGGTACTGCTTGAAAGCCAAGCGGCCAGAAAATTTAATCAGGGACTCTTCAACGCAGACAGCTTGATCGGGAATAAACAAGGCTGCAAAACGTTCGTTGAAGTGGTTTATGAGGGGCCGAATTTTATAGAGCCGGTCGTATTCAGGGTCCCCACGTGGACGACAAAGTTCATTGTCGTTGAAGTGCATGAACCGCAAAATCTGCTCGTATCGTTTCCTGGGCATGGAGGCAGAGAACACGGGCATGTGGTCAATTGGGTGCGTGGACCAATAAGCACGCAATGACGGGAATTTATGTGTGCCCATGTTGAGGGAAAGGCCCAGAAAGGTCTTAAATTCGGAAACCGTAATTGGTTTCCAATCTTTGGCAATGGAAGGCAACTGGGGATTAGCCGCGATGAATTGACCAGCATATAAATTACTCTGGTCCACAATAGATCTATAGAGATCTTCCGTGAAAAACAGCGAATAATAGTCAATTGGCATAAAATCAGCTGTTTCCACCTGAATACCGGGTTGGGCAGTGAATGGGGGAAGTACGGGTTCTGCAGAAGTGGTGGGGACCCAATCAGGATAGGCGAATTCTGCAGGAAGAGCACTATGGGTACGACGGGCCTGCCTTTGTCTTCTTATTGGTGGCAGCGGGACACTACTTGTGCTTGCCACCTCGCCAGCTTGAACTGCACTTATGGGACTCGCCACGTCACCAAGTGATACTGCAGTGCTGGATGTACGCCCAGGCTGTACTAGACCGCTGGTGCTTGCCAATTCACCAGAAGGAATAGCGGCGCTAGTACTACTCTGCTCCATGATACGAGAGCCCTGCAGTTCTTGCTCCTCAACAACCTCAGAAGATCGGGATCGGGTACGCCTGACCTTAGCAGGGACCTCAACTTCGTCGTCAGAGCTATCTGACGTGGGGCCGCTGACGTCACTGTCTTCTACGGGAAGATATTCTGAGCCTGAATCTGACAGATACGTGACCTCCTCTTCACTATCTGTCATGCTCAGAATCTCGTAGGCCTCTTTACTAGTGTACCTTCGTCTTGCCATTTTGGGCTCTAAATTTAGGGGTACACTAGTAAGATTCACAGGAAAAAAAGCACCCGACTGTCGTCAGCAAATATATCAAACGCTACAAAAAAACTGTTAGCGGTCGCAGGGATCAGGACTGTCTCTGCGAGCGCTGCAGTTATGTGTTTTGTGTTTGGTAAGTGACAGTGATCGATCGATACTGCACTTGGGTGGGCTGGGCTGTGCTGGGTGGAGGGGCTAAACGCAGGTGCTAGCAGGTATCTGGGCTGATCCCGCTAACACTGCGTTTTTGGGAACCCTAAACCGCTGGGGACGCTAGTATAGATCTGATCAGATACTATACCACTAAGGGAGGTGTATGCTTTGCGCGTGGGTGTTAGCGTTACTGGCACTAACCTAACGCTGCCTGGGGCGACGCAGACCCTCTCTGGCGCTAAAACCTAATTGATCTCACCCGCCGGGCGATCAGGGGGTTAAACCTTTATTGGGTTATATACGGCGGGTGCCCTGATGCTATAAAAAGCAAACTAACCAACCAGTGTCACCCGTAACCTTTATATGGTGATCACTGGTGAAAGGGTTAACTAGGGGCAATCAGGGGGTTAAAACCTTTATTAGGTTAAATATGGGG
Organism: Rana muscosa; assembly: GCA_029206835.1. Taxonomy (NCBI): domain Eukaryota; kingdom Metazoa; phylum Chordata; class Amphibia; order Anura; family Ranidae; genus Rana; species Rana muscosa. Next base: position 27,675,268 of record CM055121.1, read on the forward strand.
GTACCCGACGCTATATAAAAACCTGACGGGTTACCTAAATAACTAAATAACTAACTGGGTAACCAGTGTCACCAGTGACGCTTATACGGTGATCACTGGTGAAAGGGTTAACTCTAGGGGCAATCAGGGGGTTAAAATAATATATGGGGGTACCTGACGCTCTAAAAACCTGCGGCGAAACTAAAAATAAATAACTGGCTATCTAGGGCACCACCGGCACTAAATACAGCGATCGAAAATACGATCGCTTAGTGACGCTGGCGTTAGGGGGTGAAAGGGTTACCTGGGGGGCGATCAAGGGGTTAAACCTTTATTAGGGGGGGTTAGGGGGCTACCCTGGACCTAAAGGGGCCTAAACCTAACTGCCCTGCAACTTTTTACTATCACAGATGACACTAAATGCAGTGATCAGTAAAATAAATGATCACTGCAATCAGTGACACTGTGATTGGGGGCTGGGGGGTGACCTGGGGGGTGATCTGGGGGTGACTGGGGGGTGAAATGTGTGCCTATGTGTACCTAAGTGTCAGTGGACTGTTGGTGCACTAACCTGCTTCCTCTCTCCTCGGCGCCGGGATCGAAAAGACCGCCGCGAGGGAGATGACATCACTTCCTCCTGCCCGTGTTTACATCACATGGCGGAGAAAGCATTTTCATTGGCCGGGAGCGATCGCGAGGGGGTGGCCGAAATCGAATGGTCACCCCCTCATCTCTGATCGCTCCCCAACGATAAACGGCCACTCACTGTATAGGAGGGGGGTCCGATCGGACCCCCCAACTGTACAAAGGCGATCACGTACACTGTACGTGATTGTGCCTGTCGGTGCCATTCTGCCGACGTATATATACAGTGAGCGGTCGTTAAGTGGTTAAGGTTCCCTGTGCCAATTTTATATTAATTTCATAGTAGCCGAAATGTCATTGTTGCTATTTTAATTTTAATTATAGACATCCACTGCAATAGACTGATGCTGACTGTCGGTCTGTATGTGGAGGCTGCTGCGCAATGCGTGCCGTCTTCCCCGTGGTTGAGCCAGCTCTCTCCCTGGTCGTGTCTACAGTGACTCTGCATGGGGAGGGAGGGGCCGCGATCACGCAGTGAAAGCGTTAACACCTACGAGCGAGAGCTCGGGTGTATATAAAAATGAATGACACGCCGTTGGGCTCCACCCTCGGATGATGACGAATGTCGAAACTAGTCAGGGTGGAGCCTAACTACGATCCGTAGTGACGCCAACTATCAGGAAGCACGGCTGGAATCCCCGAAGCGCTGTTTTTCAGCGAGCGGTAGGAGGCACCGTTACTATCTGACAAGTCGGCATGTGTGATTTATGCTCTTTGAAGTCTGAATATATGTAAGCATCTGGAAGTTTTGTACTATTAAAATTACCAAACAGGATTACACTATATTTGTCCTTATTCTCCTCTTTTTTTGGAATAACTGAGTGATCAGACTGGCTGATGGGCTGATAGCAGTGAGTGGAGACATCTGTGGAAACCATTGATATACATGCTGTTATCCAAGCTCTCTCTGGTAAGAGTTTAGATGAGGGGGTATATATTATATATCCACACCCCCCCCCTCCTTCTAACTGTGCATGTGTGAAGGTGATATTGTCTGATGCCAGCAAGATTTTCCATTTAAAAGGTTTAAAGGACTGGTGGTTGCTGTTCTTCTTTCACTCATTCCTGCATAAGGACTATATATTACAGACATTCATTGAGCGGAACTTATATGGTTTTGAAAAGAACAATTTATTTTGAGCGCTGCCTAGGTCTGATGTGACTTTTTTTGTACACCCTAGATACTGTTGCTCTATTCTGCTATTCAAAATAAACACATTTAGGGGAAAAATCTTAAATTGCGGCCTAGTACGTGTGAGGTACACCCTTTAGATACTGTTGCTCTATTCTGGTATTCAAAAAATAAACACATTTAGGGCAAAAAAATATATTTTGCAGTGTTTCCTGCATATCTGTACGTGTAAGATACACACTTTAGATACTGTTGTTTTATTCTGCTATTCAAAAAAAATGCAGTGTCGGCTGGGCCTGAGGCGGATAGCAGTTTGGCGCATGTCCTTCCGCCACCGAGGATTGCAGGGCGCTTCAGTTTGCCTCCTGTTGCTAACTCCTCCTACTCCGCTTCCTCATCCTCATCCTCTACCGCCTCCTCATCTGGCCAGCGTAACACCTTCACCACCAACTTCAGCACAGCCAGGGGTAAACGACAGCAGGCAGTTTTAAAACTTTCCTGTTTGGGGAAAAAACCCCACACCACGCAGGAGTTGTGGAGGGACATGGAACAACAGACCGATGAGTGGTTGGTGGCAGTGAGCCTGAAGCCCGGCCTGGTGGTGTGCGATAATGGGCAAAATCTCGTAGCCTGGGCCTAGCCGGTTTGACGCACATCCCTTGCCTGTCGCATGTGCTGAATTTGGTGGTGCAGAGGTTCCTTAAAAATTACCACGATATGCCAGAGATGCTGCAGAAAGTGCGGGCCATCTGTGCGCACTTTCGGCGTTCTCACCATGCTGCTGCTCGCCTGTCAGCACTGCAGCGTAACTTCGGCCTTCCCGCTCACTGCCTTATATGTGACGTGCCCACAAGGTGGAACTCCACCTTGCACATGCTGGCCAGACTGTGCGAGCAGCAGCAGGCGATAGTGGAGTTTCAGCTGCAGCATGCACGCGTGAGTCGCTCTGCAGAACAGCACCACTTCACCACCAATAACTGGGCCTCCATGCGAGACCTGTGTGCCTTGTTGTGCTGTTTCGAGTACTCCACCAACATGGCCAGTGCCGATGACGCCATTCTCAGCGTTACTATCCCAGTTCTATGCCTCCTTGAAAAAACACTTCGGGCGATGATGGAAGAGGATGTGGCACAGGAGGAGGAGGAGGAAGAGGGATAATTTCCAAGGCTTTCAGGGCAGTCATTCAGAAGTGGCTCCGAGGGTGGGTTCCTGCACCAACAAACGCCAGGTACACAATTGTCCGGCAAGGGCACAGTTCTGGAGGATGACGAGGTGGAGGATGAGGAGGAGATGGAGGAGGAGGAACCATGTTCACAGCAGGGTGGCACCCAGACCAGCTCATGGCCATCACTGGTGCTTGGCTGGGGGGATACAGATGACACAGACGATACACCTCCCACAGAGGACAGCTTTTCATTGCCTCTGGGCAGCCTGGCACACATGAGCGATTACATGCTTGTAGTGTCTCCGCAACGACCGCCGAGTTGCCCACATTCTAACTGGTGCTGATTACTGGGTGGCCACTCTGCTGGATCCCCGTTACAAGGACAACGTACCATCCTTAATTCCCTCACTGGAGTGTGATCGTTAGATGCGCGAGTACAAGCGCACGCTGGTAGACGCGCTGCTGGTGGCATTCACACCTGACAGCGGGGGCACAGTGGAAGCACAAGGCAAAGGCAGAGGAGGATGAAGAGGTCGCCAACGCAGCCGGGGCACCGCCAGCACCTCAGAAGGCAGGGTTAGCATGGCCGAAATGTGGAAAAGCTTTGTCAGCACGCCACAACAACCAGCACCACCAGCTGATATGGAACGTCTTAGCAGGAGGCAGCATTTCACCAAAATATTGGCGCAGTATGTATGCACACACCTACACGTACTGAATGACGGGTCTGCCCCCTTCAACTTCTGGGTCTCCAAATTGGGCACATGGCCTGAGCTTGCCCTTTACGCCTTGGAGGTGCTGGCCTGCCCTGCAGTCAGTGTATTATCTGAACGTGTATTTAGCACGGCAGGGGGCGTTATAACAGACAAGCGCAGCCGCCTGTCCAGAGCCAATGTGGACAAGCTCACGTTCAGTAAAATGAACCAGGCATGGATCCCACAGGACTTGTCCGTACCTTGTGCAGAATAGACATGTATACCGGCCTTACCCAGCCATTGTTGTATTTTTGATCTTTCTCACTCTTTTGGGGTGTACCCTAATTTAAAAAAAAATAATAATAATAAAAAAACAGTGTTGGCTACCTCGTCCTCCTCCACCGCTGCTTCCACCTACACCGCCACATCCACCGCCACCTCAACCTCCTACTCCATATGGACCTCGTCCTTCTAGGTCAAGATTATTATTATTTTTTTTATGTATTTTATGTTATTTTAAGTTATTTCCCTATCCACATTTGTTTGCAGAGAACTTGCCATGCTCTTAACAACATTTTGCTGCCATTTGCAGCCCTCTAACCCTTTCCATTACTTTTTTAGAGCCATTTTAGTCCTCAAAAGTTTGGGTCCCCATTGACTTCAATGGGGTTCGGGTTCGGGTCCCGAACTCAAACTTTTTTGCGAAGTGCGGCCGAACCCGTCAAACCTGAACATCCAGGTGTCCGCTCAACTCTAGTTATAAGTCATTCAAATTATATGTGATATTTTAGGTCACAGAGATGATTATAATTTAGTATCTGCTGACCTAATAACCCTGTTATAAGGTAAAAATATAAAGGTTGTGATTTGGAACAAATTATAAGTAGAATTGTTTCCAGATGCCATTCAGTGTTCTTTAAAACATATGAATTGTGATTATAATTGTATAAAAATTTACACATAACCTGTGTATAAACAAATATTCATCGGATATACCAGAATTATACATTTATCAACTAGTTTCGCCACCTTCTCACGTGGCTACCTCTGGGGAAATGACAGGTAGCCACGTGAGAAGGGGGCAAAACTAGTTGAGGTGGAGCCTGGCGGTGGATTCCTGAGTGAGACTGTCATGTCTTTTTATATGCTTTTTAATCTTTATTACATGTGAGTTTTTAATGCTAGCTGGGGTGGAGTGGTTAATTTATAATCCCTCGAATGCTGCACTATAGGAGGCACTTTCTTTCTATTTTTACATGTATTGCTGCTATACCGGTAGTCACTGTGGATCTAAAGTTTGGAGCTGTAAAGTGGAAGGAGTACTTATCTGCAGTTGTGGTTCTTCTGGTAATTCCCAGGAGGGAATATACGCACTCAGTGCAAGGCGTGTTTGACCCCTTGCGGGGTCACCTGAAGGAGGTGAGCGAGCAATCTATGTAGTGGTGGGATCACTTTTCCTTGAAGTTTGTTTAAAGATTCATCACCCAAACAATTTTTTTATGCACCACGTGGACTATATTTGTTTCATATTAATATTTTGGATTGACTATAAAGGAGGGAAGGGGGGGAGGGGGAGAAGTGGGACTTTAAATGAAGCACACAGCAGTAAATTGAAAAGTCAAGCGAGTAGAAAAAAATGGGATTTATTTTTCATTGTACATTCATTTATAGCATATATTGGGCATACAGCCTCTCAACCATGAATGTTTAGACGTTTACAGAACAAATACATGAAATCACATAATTTGATGTACACTTACATAATGAGTACAAAAATCGCATGATGCTAGTAACAAACAATTAAAAACATAATTGCGGTCAGAAAATAAGAAGGGGTCCATGGTAAGAAATGTTGGTATTGAATAGTGGCTCTACGCGTTTCGCGACCCTGTAGTCGCTCATCAGGAGCATAAACCATGGCTTTTAAAATCTAAAAAAGAAGAAATATACAAATCGAAATAATACCAGATAGTTTGGGCTGGGCATTAAAGATGGTCAGGAAGAAAAATAAGGACATTTTAGGGGGGAGAAAGAAAGGGGGGTTCAATAGTTACAGAGAACTTACATCTGCACATCGTGCAAGCTTGGCGTGCCAACCAAAATCGCCAATGCGATTATGGGCTCCCTCTCGAGGCACTGTAGAGGTCTGGAAAGGCAGCAACAGCTACCCAGAGGCATGTCCCAGGCAGATAGTGTATGTTGATGCCCTGCATAAGGGTGGACAAAGTAGCCCCATAAGGGAAACTGAAAAATGAATGAATGTGAATGGTGTGAGGTATAGTAATGTATAAAAGTTAAATGTAAAAAATGGGGAGGTGTAGGAAAAGTGAGTGCAAGAAAGGTGAAAGGATGAATAAAGAGATGAATTGAAAGTGTAGGAAGTAAAAAGGGCAAGGTGAAGGAGAGGGGAAAAAGAAAAAACGAATATGAAAAACGGGGAAGAGGCTGAAAACAAAAAATTAGAAAACAAACACAAAAAGCAGCAAAGACACAAGGTGAGAAGGAAAGGGGGAGAGGTGGAGGGGAGGAAGTACCTGTGTTTTCAATGAAAGCCAGGGTCCATATGCATGGGAGTGATCCAGGAGAGATAGGAGAAGTGATGTGGTGTGAGTGAACAAGCCATGGGGGGTGCATATGTAGGTGTGCTGCCTCAGACAGACCAATCAGGCATCAAGGAGGCAGTGACAGACAGAGGGGAGGAGAACGCTTTTACCTGGGCGGCTCAGCCGTCTGGCGATTAGCGCTGGTTCAACTCCCCAAAGTGCCTGTCAGTATGGAAATCAGCCGCCTAACAGAGGGGAGGAAGAGATCCTTTTAGATTAATATTTTGGACTTGTTTATGATATTATTTATCTAATATTGTTATTTGGCACTGTATTATTTTCATATTTCACTATTGTTCAGTTATATAGCGCTGCTACGCTTATATCAGTTAATATACCATATTTATTGGCGTATAACACGCACAGGCGTATAACACGCACCCGAATTTTAAGAGGGAAGTTTCAAGAAAAAAAAAATTCCACGGCCCCCTGCACAACACACGGACGCCCTGCACAGCACTGCACAGCACACGGACCCCCTGCAGGGCACTGCACAGAACCCGGACCCCCTGCACAGCACTGTACAGCACACGGACCCCTGCACAGCACTGTACAGCACACGGACCCCTGCAGAGAAGATCACTGCCAGCCCCTTCTACACCGCTCCTGTGTCATTGCCATTGTAAAACAAAGCTTCTGTTCTGTGTACCTCGATTGACGCTGCTCTCTCATGGACCCGGTCATGTGACTCCTCTGCTGTTTCATTGATGGTCACATGACCGCTCTCCTCCTCCAATCAAAAGCTACACTCGAGGAGGAGGAGGCGGAGCGGGAGGAGGAGAGCGGCGTTACTTTAGGTATTACAGAATTCTATTTTTTATTGAGAGTGACACAGGAGGAAGAGCTGACAGTGATGTGCTGTCCCAGGGTCAGGAGAGGCGGGGCGGCTGGCCTCACACCCTCCCAAAGGGGCGGCTTGACCGATCCCCCCCCCCGTTGGTAAAAAAAACATATCGGCGTATAACATGCAGGCACGGTTTACCCTCTATTTTCAGGGTACAAAAGTGCGTGTTATACGCTGATAAATACGGTAATTTTATTTCACATTGTTAACCAATTACCGTACCTGCAGTATTGTAACGGTTGTATTTGTGAAATACAGACGTTCTGTTTAATTGTCATTTTACAAGCTTATTGATTCTACAGAGAAGTTTATTATTATTGTGTCACATCAAAGGTACTACACTCCCATTTTGCGGGTGTTTCAACTGATATTCTAGATTTTACGTAACGTAATCAGTATTTTAAATTTCATGTAAACGTTTGTTTTTGTCAACCAAGATATATAACTATTTTGTTTAATTACATGTCTGGTGAATAAATTTCATATTTTTAGACTGTTGTCATAAAGATTGATTTTGTATTTTAAAAGTACCATCGTTAGAAATTACTTAAATAATAAATACTGTGCAGGAAAACTTTCCTTAATAAGCACAATACGAGTTGCGGGAGCTGTTCCTGCGCCTTCTTGACTGCCAAACCCGTAAACAATTTCGTTATATGGCCCACAAATACTACAAACATGGGAACAAATGCAGGCGGATGCTAGTGCGGGCCCTCAGGAAACGACATGCCCTGACATACATACAAAAACTGCGCTCCACCTCAGGGGAAATGACAGTGCAATCTTCTAAAATTGCCTCGGGGTTCCGGGATTATTACGCCACACTCTATCATTTAGACTCTGAGCTCCCTCCTAACACACATGAAGCCAAGCAACAAGCGATCCGGGACTACCTGGCCTCGGCCGGTCTCCCCTCCTCACAGACGACCAGTCCTTTGCTCTAGAGCTCCCAATAACAACAACCGAGCTTGGGGCAACTGTGGAGTCCTTGCCCAATGGGAAGAATCCTGGCCCTGATGGGTTTACCAAGGCGTATTACAAGACCTTCATCTCCCAATTAGCAGCCCCCATGTGCAAATACTTTAACTCTATAGCAGGGGGAAAAGAAATCCCCCCAGAGGCCCTCTTGGCTCAAATACCTGTGATTCCAAAGGAGGGCAAGGACCCCACTGTCCCTCAGAGCTATCGCCCCATCTCCCTCCTCAATTTGGACATAAAACTACTGGCGAAAATCCTAGCGAACAGACTTAAACACCTTGTACCTGAGATTATCCACCCAGACCAAACCGGCTTTATAACAGGCAGAGAGGCCAGGGACAACTCCCTCAGAGCTGTCCATCTCATCCATTGGGCCCGCGCCCATCCGAACCCACAGCCATATATAATTCTCTTGACGGGCGCAGAAAAGGCCTTTGACCGTGTAGACTGGTCTTATTTAACAGCAGTACTTAGATTAATAGGGTAAGGCCAGCGAATGATGGCGTCAATCCTGGCCCTATACTCCACGCCTTGCGCACAGGTCAAAGTGAACGGGACCCTCTTTTCTCGATTCCCCATCAGCAATGGCACGAGACAGGGGTGTCAGTCTTTTGTTCGCTCTGGTGCTGGAGCCATTACTCCGCACTGTGCGAGCCAACCAAGATATTAATGGCCTACAGGTTGGGAACACAGAACACAAGCTCTCGGCATACACCGGTGATGTTCTATTCCACTTCTCAGACCCCCTGCTCTCGTTGCCCAACCTGATGAAGGAACTGAAGCTCTTTGGGTCTCTCTCAAACTTTAAAATCAATTTCACGAAGTCGGAGATTCTTCCCATCTGCCTACCCCCCACTTAGTCTGGAGTCTTAAAGTGGTTGTAAACCCTGAAAAAAAAAAAAAACACCAGCAAGACAAAGCCATAATGAGCTAGTATGACTGGCATACTAGCTCATTATGCATCACTTACCTTAGATTGGGGCCCCCAAAGCCGTCCTCGTCTCCCCCTCAAGCCGCAGCCATCGCTCCACAAATACCCGGAAGGTTACTTCTGGGTATTGCCGCTCCAGCCAATCACAGCGCTGTGATTGGCCGGAGCGGTGAAGACGTCACTCCGCGCATGCGCGCAGGAGCCGTCAAATCCGGCAAAGCCGGATTTGTGAATGGGATTAACCCTGTGAATGCACCGTTGTCTACGGCGCGCATGCGCCGTAGACATCGGTGCATGTCATTTTTTGCAAATATCTCCTAAACTGTGTAGGTTTAGGAGATATTTCTTGCACCTACAGGTAAGCCTTAATCTAGGCTTACCTGTAGGTACAAGTTGCATAAGTGGGTTTACAACCACTTTAAAGCTGCCTTCCCCTTTGCCTGGGCCACGTCGTCCCTGCGCTACAACTTACGGATCGATTTGACACCCTCTACGCCGTCAACTATCCCCCACTGCTGGCCTCGGGCCAAAAAGGACCTCTCGCAATGGACACGTACTGCCTTTACATGGATGGGCCGGGTGAACATCATAAAAATGAACGTGTTGCCACGCATACTCTTTTACCTACAGATGCTCCCGGTCCCCCTACCCAGCCTTTTTTTGTACCGTCTGTCCAGCATGCTATCCGACTTCATATGGAACGCACGTAAACCCAGAATAGCTCTGAGAGTACTGCGGCGCCCGAAGCGGGGAGGCGGTTTGGGGGTCCCAGACATTAGGCGATACTACCGGGCTATAGCCCTGCAGAGGGTTCTGAACTAGCGTTTCCACACTCACTCGAAACTCTGGGTTTCCCTAGAGAAAAGCCTGGCAGGCAGGAATTTGTCCTATGCGCAATGGCTATCCCGGGAACATAGGGGGCTATCCGAGACAACTTCCCCACTGACGACCCAGGTGCTGTCGGTTTGGGATAAGATCAATCCACTGCTGAAATTATGTCCCCGTTGGCTCCGTTGGGTGGTTTCCGATGGTTCCCCCCGGGCAAGCAGATGGCCTTTTTTGGGCCATGGGTTGATGACGGAAACGCCAGTTGTGGCAAACTCATGAAAGATGGCAAACTCCTGAGTTGTGAAGCTCTTCCAGCCGGACGTCAGAGCCCACAAATACATTTTTGGAAATGCAGACAATTACACCACTTCTTTGAGGTACATGGTCGCACGATTAGAGACCCCTCGTCCCTCACTCAGTTAGAGCGCCTTTTCATTGCGGAGGCTCCTGCCCCCCACCTGGTGTCGGAACTGTACCGACTTCTAGGTTCAGCTGCCCCTCAGCCCAAGCCCGCCTATATCCGGCGATGGGAAACCGACCTAGGGCAGGATCTTACGGACACACAATTAACTCACCTATACTACCTCACCCATTCGTCCTCCATTGACTCCAAGACTCAGGAAACAAACTTTAAATTACTGTCCCGCTGGTACTGGGTACCGGCTGATATGGCCTGTATTTACCCCTCTGCATCCGAGCTTTGCTGGCACGGCTGTGGACTCCAGGGTACGCTTATCCACATATGGTGTGAATGTCCCCTAATTAAACCCTTCTGGGAAGACCTACAAGACCAAATAAAATTAGTAACGGAGATAGATGTTCCTTTTTCTCTGAAGCACTTCCTTCTGCATGTCCCCCCGATCCCACTCAGCCAATTTAAGAAAAGCGTGCTGCCCCACCTGCTTAATGCAGCAAGGCGCCTGCTTCCAATCTACTGGAAAAGGCCCAGAATTCCTACTCGTGAGGAATGGATCAGCGGGGTGACTGCAGTCCGAGAGGCTGAGGATTGGATAGCGACTTGTCGGGGTTCCCGGGACCGGTGTACCGGTGTCTGGGCACCCTGGACTGAATATGTTTCTGACCCTACCCATGTCCCCTCCAGTTTAGATACTGCCTTACTAGTGTAGCGCACCAACCCCAGACTTTACCTGCTTTTCTTCTGCTTGGCTCCTCCGCAGGAAAAGAATGAGGCACACCGCACCACAAGCCCGTACCCTCCTGAATAGGGAGGTTGAGCGGTGTTAGTTTCTCGGGCCTGCTTGCGGCTGGTGTAAAAAAGCCTCCAGTGCTGACCTAGTTTCTGCAGTAGTCAGAAACAAGTCTTTAATTCTCCCCAGTAAGCAACTGTCCACACTAGCTGAAAGGTCCAACACTTATTCCTTCTTGCACAATAAACAGTCTCTTTAAGAGCAGACGGGTTGAGACAAACACAGGTCAGATAAGGTGGGAGGAGGTCCAGGCACAAACTTAAATTTGGGTTTCTCCTGTTCTGGATAGCACGAACAGGCTTGGCGCACGGTCGCTGCCACCGACCCTGAGGGGGTCCCTGCCACAGACCACGTGAATAGGGCCTCTGCCACAGGCCCGGTTGTTGGGTCTCTGCCACCGACCTGATTCACGATGGATTACCTTCTAGAAGTAATGACCCCCGTCAGGGAAAGGACATCCATCCGGAGAGTTACCAGAGGCCCCACCGTCACCAGCGATACTGTACTGGGTCTTCGGGAAGGGTCACCTCCCTGGCCTCCTCGTCCTAGATTCGGGCACCCACTCCAGGGGGCACCCTAGGAGCCCTCGATCCCTTGTGGGACCCAGTCGAAGGTACTGGGCCCCGGGCCTCTCTCAAAGTACCTCACCCCAGACTGAAGGTGTCTGAGATGGAACAGCAACTCTGTCTCTGGGCCTAGGGCACCCAGAGACCACCCGACCAGGCCTCCGGGCCTAGGGCACCCGGAGGCGACACATGCACCCAGGCTTAAGGTGCCTGAGCGCAGAACCGACGACCCCTCTGGAAGATGGCCGCGCCCTTTTATATCCTCTCCTGACAGGCACAGCAGGTTCCCCGCCCCGCCGTACCACAGCCGAGAGGGGACAAAAAGGACCCAACCTCGTACTGCAGTTCAACCCGGGCCCACGGCAACAGCGCCACCCATAGGCCCCAGTGAACTTACACACCAGTACTATCTCCCAGGGATAGAAATGGTCCATGAGACCTAACAATTAGTGCATTTGAGCCTGGTTACCACTCAGATGCTTCCCCCTAAATGTAACCACCCGCTACACTAGAATTGGCTGACCCCTCCTTTAAAGCACGTAGGTTAATGAGCACCTAGAGGACAGAGCAATACCCCCCCCCCCCTGTGGGCTGCAGACACTGGAATTCAGCTACACAGATGGCCTAATCCTGGCATGATGTGCTCGGTGTGGATGTGAACGCAGTTCCTTGCTAGATTGCAGGTGCGCCCCCCCCTTTTTTTCTCCCCCCCATTTTTTTCCTTTTTCTTTCTCTTTTCTCCCCCTTTTGCCACTCCCTTCATTTTTCTCCCTTTCTTTTTCTTTCTATTTCTACTTACAAGTTCTATGTTGCTTTTATTATTGTACTGTTGTCGATTTTAAAGACCTAATATTTAGCTGTGGGAAGGAGTTAATGCATAGAGCCCCCGTGCTCACGGGACAGGCCCCTGACCTTCCGGGGGCACTGGCAGTCTTGAGTGAGTGCGCTTTGTTGCCTTTTGCTGCCCTTGGCGTGTGGGGAGGGTAGGGGGCGGTTTGATGGATGCCACTGGGCCCCCCCCCTGCCCTGGCCGTGGGCCACGGTACCATACATGTCGTACATTTCTGGGGACAGCCCCCCTGGCCCATCTCAGAGGACAGGGCTGTCCATGGGCAGGCCAAGATTCTATATACACTGTCCACACCCCCACAGCTATTTTCTCTGTCATGGCCCCCTTTGGGCTCCCATAATACTCCCCGACCCAGTAGACACACGGAGTATCCCATTCGGTGCCCGTCAACATGGCTTTTGTCATTATATGTATATTTCTTTGTTCAACCTGTGTTTTCGTGTCACTTCTGTTTACACGACCCTGTGAGGTCAGTGTTTTCTATTTTTACCACTGACTGTTGAACGTGTCATTTTTGAAAAATAAAATACTGATTATATATAAAAAAAATAAGCACAACAATATGTGAAATAAGGATTAAAAATTAAAGAAGTGGAAAATCTTTCAGTGAGAATAAAAATTAAATGATGATCATAAAGAAATGTAATGTAGTGCTGACAATAAAAGGAAAAACAAATAATGAGTGAAATTATAAGTAGCTGGTATTTGAATTTAGGGGGAGCATCTGGGTGGTAGAGTAACCCAGATGCACTGATTGTTGGGGAATCTGGGACCATTTTATGGTTCTTGGAGGACTCTGGTGGTGTGAGGTTCCCTGCGGCCTGCAGGTGGCGTTGTTGCCCTGGGCCGGAGTTGAACCCTCACCACAAGACTGCATCTCTTTTTGTCCTTTCCTGGCGCTTGTACGGCAGGGCGGGGAACCTGCTGTGTCGCAAAGGGAGAGGAGATAAGAGGGGCGGACGCCCTGAACACGGGGTTCAGAGTCGGAGGACGCACCCAGGCACCTTTCAGCCTGGGTGCTGGCGTTCCGGAGTTCCGGGCCCAGGTGCCCTTGACCTGGCCGGAGCGGGAGATGGAGTCCATCCCAGGCACCTTTAGCCTGGGGTGAGGTATTACTGAGGAGGCCTGGGACCCAGTACCTTCGACTGGGTTCCGCGAGGGTGGAGGAGTCCGAGGGGCCCTAAGGTGTTGGGCGTCCGAATCTGAGACGAGGAGGCCGGGGAGTGTAACCCTTCCGAACAGCCCGGTGCAGCATTGCCGGTGACGGTGGGGCCTCCGATAACTCTCTCGGAAGGATGTCTTCCCTCTGACAGGGGCCGCAGCATAAGAAGGTAATTCCTGTTTCATGTTCATTAGAGCTGCTGGTAGAGATTCAGAAAAGGAAAGAAGTACATTTGCAGCCACTGTGCGCCATAACCATTGGTGATATCTCAATGGTTTAGTTTGATTAAGGATTGTGCCTTGACCTACTCCCCACCTATACTGAAATGTTCGTTGGTCAAAACCTGTCTGTGCTATGTAACGATTTATTTGCTGCTGAAGAATAAATAAGAGTTGGACCTTTTCAGTGGTGTGGAACTCCGGTTACTGGGAGCAAAAGGGGGGTCATATCAAGGAAAGACTTGACCCTGGGTTATACACACGACCCGATGGTAAAAATACATTTGGGCCTTCACCTCTATCTGGAAGAGGACATGGGCCGTGGTGGATCTCATCCCTCCTCCCAGGTTCCCCTAGACAAGACAGCAAGCCGAGAAGAAGAAGGGGTGAGAGGGGTGAGCCCCGCTACATATAAAAGATGATGTATGGTGAAAATGAGAAGAAAAGCGTGTATGATGTTTGTTGTGAAGAAATGTGTAAATATAAGGTATTCTTTTGATTTTTTTTTTATAAAAATGAAAAAATATATTGTAAAAGATAAATAAAAATGGTAGTGAACTACTGACAATGAAATTGCAATCTCCAATAAAAACATTTGCAGCTTGATCATCCTGGAACATCATGAAGGTTGACAGAAAGAAATTCCTAAACATATCCTAGAAAAACAAACAAAAATCTCTATAAAAATCCCTATAATGGACAGAACATGTCTTGTCATCTGTCCATCCAATAGAAAAAATTGTTTCCTGACAGGCTCCATTGGCCATGGCAGCATATGTTTGAGTAGTTTTCATACCTTTTGGAAGTATCAGCGGCTGGGTCTCATGCGGGACAGCTGAGCGGATGTCAGGAGTGTCCTGCAGTGTCCAGAAGTCTTCCAGGATGGATGTGGTGGTCACAGAGTCCCCAACTATCAGTGGGGTGGCCTTGTGCGCAGAGGATCGATACCTGCAAAACAGAGGCCCAGCCATTGACAAGCGTTTGCATCAGTCAGATGCCCTGCTATCTGCAGGTTAATATTAAGTGTGCCGAGCGTGGTTGCTGCAGCTTCTGTTCCTGCTCTGGGATCCGGGTCGCCCTGTGGATACATTGATTGTCCTGTGGAAAAGGTCTAGGTTACATAAGTATGTTTGGCTTGGGGTCAGCAGAAGGGACCAGACGATGCGGGCTGTTAGTGAGTAGCTCCATTAATGTTAAAAAAAAAAATAATAACCAAAATTAATACTTATGGAGATGACTATGCTCTGGGTGATCGATATGCATTGTAGCATTTTATCAACCTTGGTGCAGTTTCCTAACTTTGTTTTTTTTTTCTGTCCTGAGCAAAGATTTGTTTCATTAATCAACTGCTGGGATCATGCTTTGACAACCTGCAGTCAGTATTCCTTTAGCAGTAGTTAACCCCTTGGGGGTTTTCTTTCACCTAGCAAACAGAAACAACTGTTACATTGTCTTTTTTGAACAGCTTAGGAAACTTCAGCAGCTGCGGTTTGAATTGGGAAGGTTATTTAATAAATGACTACATGGCTAGAGCAGCAATTGTACATGTTATAATCTTTTTTCCTTAACAATGTGGAGTTCTCCCTTAGGCAGGGATTTATTTTCTACTGTGACAGGTCAGGCAGTCTAATTCCTCTATGCTGTGGCTGCTCTATGCATGTTATAGCTGGAGAGTGGCAGTGTCTTCCTTACTGGTACTGTTCCTGGATTGTCAGCCCTTCTGCGGGCCTCTTAAAGCTGGTGTATGGGAAGTAGGGATGTCTACCGTGTTTAGAACTAGACTTGTGCACAACGGAAAAATTTGTTTAGTTTCGGTTCGTTTCTTGTGCACAACGGAAAAATTTGTTTAGTTTCGGTTAGTTTCTTTTCGGTCCTGTTGATTCGTAATCATTCGTAATTTTGCTAGACGGGATTTTTCGTGTTCGGACTAATTCGTATTTTCGCAAGCGTCATTTTTCGTTGAATTTTTCGTTGATTTATAATTCGTACTTTCGGTAGGGTACGTTGTTTTTCGTTGATTCTGGACACAACTCCTACTTTCGTAACTTTTTTTGGGTTCGTTGATTCGTAATTTTCCGTGTCTCTCTCACAACAACGCTGCCTATTATGCCTAATGTGCTTCGAATGGATTTGTACTTTTCTAAATACATAGCGGTTATTTGTAATGATTTTACTTTTGGTTTTTACATGCGGCTATAGCCTCCGCCTCAGCACGGTGAGGGAGAAGCAGAGAGCAGAGCAGAGTGTTATTGAGCTTCGAATGGATTAGAAATCTCGTATTTTACTTTCGTTTTTTACATGCGGCTATAGCCTCCGCCCCTGTACACCATTTTGAGAGGGAGTTCAGCACGGTGAGGGAGAAGCAGAGAGCAGAGCAGAGTGTTATTGTGCTTCGTATGGATTCGTACATTCGTAACTTTTTTCATAACGAATTATGCCGAAGACATTCGGGCATTCGCTATTTTGCGGTATAATTTATTTCGGATTCGGTTTTATTCGTAATTGCTTTGTTCGGAAATTCGAATGCTTCCGAATGTCCGAAAGTTGCTAAATTACTGTTTGTAATTTGGAACAGGTACATTTTTAAGTGTAGCTCCAGCCAAAAAATCTATTTTTAAGCTTTTTGGAGAACACAGGGAAGGGTTATCACCCCTGTAACATTTGTTTTGCTGTCTGTGCACCTGTTCAGAACATTTCACCTCACTTTTCGTCCCAATGACAAATGTTTTTAGAAACTTTGGGGTTTTGAGTACCCTGAGCCTGGGTGAGAGAGGATTAGGAGGAGGAGGAAGGCTTGGTCATCCACTCTACCAAGTCTTGGGCATGTTGCGGCTCAACATGGTCAGCTGCCGAAAAGAAGGACAAGCGTGTCCACGACCAGCAGCACTGTTACCTCTAGACACAGAGCCTGCTTGCCCTCTTTTATTGCCTCCTGACTGTCTGCCTCTCATTGTTTGCCTTCCAGACATACTAATGGCCTGCTGTGGTGTTAGTATGGGAAAAGCAGCAATTGTTTTCAGTTAGTTTTAGGTGAAAACTGTGCAGAGGACACAGTACACTGAAAATACTTGCAGCTCTCTGCTTGTGGTTTTATTATGAGAACACCACTATAATAGTCACTAACTGTATTCAGGGGAGCTTTAGGTGAATTCTATGCACTGACTGTCTGCAGCTTGCACAATCACCGGCCTGGCTGTCACAGTATAGAGAATAACTGTATTCAGGTGTGCTTTAGGTGAACGCTATGCAAAGCACACAGTAGTACACTAAGTGAAACACTGACTGTCTGCAGCTTGCACAATCACCTGCCTGCCTGTCACAGTATAGAGACTAACAGGAACGGATCTAGCTAAACTCAATACAGTGTATAAATATATATACAACACCTAGGATGCATATATATCCTCTACACACTGTAACAGCAGCTAACTGACTCGCCTGCCTGCTCTATCTAACTCAATATAAATGACACTGTCACTCTCTCTGTATCTCTCTCTTTCACAAACGCCAACACACTACACAAGGCCAACTTCCAGTCGGCCTTATATAGTGTGGGGCGTGTGCCTACTCCTCTGAGCCATGATTGGCCAAAGCCACCCTGGCTTTGGCCAATTACGGCTCTCTGTACAGACGGCGCTGTGATTGGCCAAGCATGCGGGTCATAGTGCAAGCTTGGCCAATCATCAGCCAGCAATGCACTGCGATGGCACAGTGAATTATGGGCCGTGACGCGCCACTCGAATTTGGCGTGAACGGCCCATAATGTTCGATCTTCGTCGAACGATTGAACAGCCGATGTTCGAGTCGAACATGGGTTCGACTCGAACACGAAGCTCATCCCTAATGGGAAGATGACTAATGGATACTTGCTATAAAGCCTTTCCAGATCTGCATGTATTATGCACACCATAAACTGGGCTTTCGGTGCCTGTGCCTTGGCAGGCAAAACCCTGTATGAATTTCCTGCTTTGTTCAGGCATCTAGGGACAAAGATGACAGCGATCAACAGGTTGCCACGAGTAGTCAAGGCACTCTAAATGAGTCTGGTACAACTCTCCCTGTGCAAGGATTCTCTACTCTGACTATGTAAAGCCTTTTCCTTTCAGGACCAGTCATCTGGCCAATTTAACCCTCTTCAAACAATTCCTAAAAAGAAGATGCAGATGAGAGAAGACTGCACATGGCATGATAAGACCTACTGCGAAAATAAGCCCTACTGTGTATTTTGTTGCCAAAATTATTATAAGATCTGGGCTTATTTTCAGGGAAACACGGTAGGATGGTTGGACCACCAGGACAAGCACTTCAGGCTACGTTGGACAATCAATCACCTTCAAGCTTCTGACTGTGCAGGGGGAATCCTTTGCTCCAGCAAGAAAAGACAAGTTCTGCTAGCCAACGTTGATTTTACCATCTCTAGGGACGGCAATTCCAATTCCAGCAGATGTGATATTAACCTCCCTGGTGGTATTCCCGAGTGTGGCTCGGGGTGAATTTTCCATACCAAAAGCGGTAACCCCGAGCCACACTCAGGGCTGCATCGCAGTATCCAGGGAAAGTTACTTACCTTGTCCCCTGGATCCTGCGATGTCTCTTAGCTGTCTCCTCCTCTGCTCGATTCACAGTGCCGACCTCCGTTCCCTGCGAGCGTTTCGACGCACGGGGACGGAGCAGTGTTGCCAACCGTTCGTCAATTTACGGACAGCACGTTAATTTAACCCCCTTTTTGGGGTGTACGTAAAGTCCGTTATGGGCATCGGCTGCCCATAAAAAAGATGGCCGCGAGCCGACCATGCAACTGCGCATGCGCCGTTCCGAAGCTGGCGGGGCTCGGGAAAGCTCGTATACGTTCGGCCGAGCGGCGCATGCGCAGTAAAGTAATGGCGCCGCCCGGCGCCATTTTTGAAAAGACTATCAGCCAGGACGGGAGTGCTCGCGGGCTACAATGCACTCGCAGTCGCCTGTCGCCATAGTAGGAGGAGAGGACTCGGCTGAGCAGGGGTAAGGAGGAGGGGGGGAGGATATGAAGTGGGAATGGGAGCGGGAGCCCGGAG
Organism: Rana muscosa; assembly: GCA_029206835.1. NCBI lineage: Eukaryota > Metazoa > Chordata > Amphibia > Anura > Ranidae > Rana > Rana muscosa. The sequence goes on from CM055121.1 coordinate 27,694,126, forward strand.
GGTGAAGCGGCCATGGCATGCAGGGGAGGGACAGAGACTGATGTGCTCTCTCTGTCCACCATCATATAACTTCTCCTCTACATCATCAGTATGCTGTGTCCTCCTCCTGTGCCCTTTTCACCTTTCCACATGTCAGAGCTGCCCTGACCTGTGGAGAGGTGAAAGGGGCACAGGAGGAGGACACAGCATACTGATGATGTAGAGAAGAAGTTATATGATGGTGGACAGAGGAGGAGGCCACTGTGAGGGGGTGAGGAGGACCCTATCATATTCACAGCCTCTGTCCCCCTCCTGTGTCATGTCCACAGCCTCTGTCCCCCTTCTGTGTCATGTCCGCAGCCTCTGTCCCCCTCCTGTGTCATGTCCGCAACCTCTGTCCCCCTCCTGTGTCATGTCCGCAGCCTCTGTCCCCCTCCTGTGTCATGTCCGCAGCCTCTGTCCCCCTCCTGTGTCATGTCCGCAGCCTCTGTCCCCCTCCTGTGTCATGTCCGAAGCCTCTGTCCCCCTCCTGTGTCATGTCCGCAGCCTCTGTCCACCTCCTGTAGTATGTCTGCAGTCTCTGTCCACTTCCCATATCGTGTCCGCAGCCTCTGACCATCTCTTGTCTTTTATCATGTCTGCAGTCTCTGAGGGGATCCTAGAAAGGAGTCAAGAGTGGGAGTGCTGCCGGGATGGGGGTTACGACCCGGGAAGAAACAGACGTGTGGACTGGGGGGAGGAGATCAGAGCCACCAAGCTGGAGCCGTCTGACTGAGCCCCACACTGTGCACCTGAGAGGAGGTCAGTGACAGTGCTGCCAGGCCATTCTGAGGGGGGGGGGGGTCACTGATGTAAGGATGTGAGTGAATACAATAATGTAAGGGGGCACTGATATAAAGGTTTACCCCTTATATTAGTACACCCCCCCCCCTACCTTAGTGTATTCACTCTGCGGAAGGTGATCTCTATTCACCAGAGCCCCCCTCCACATCAGAGTTCCCCCTTACATCATGATCTGCAGCGTTCCCCTTTACATAAGAGTTCCCTTGCACTGTAAGGGGCATCCTGCAGACTCTGATGTAAGAGGGAACTCTGTGCTGGCTGGGTTATAGTAACCTAACCTTCATGTAAATTGAGAAAAATGATTTTTTTACTTTTGTTTACCTTAAACACATTGATAAATAGCATTAGCTATGTGTTTATAGTCCAAATATTGATATTTGCACTGTTTAGCACTAAAAACAGTGATTGTAGGTACTTTTTTGCAGCGTCAGTAAAAAATGCGGCTCTGCCAGCAATTTTCATGATTTTTGGCAGCAAAAAATTGGTGCCGTTCAGAAATTTTGGCATTCTCGCCAGTAAATTTCACTTCAGGGGGTTGGCAACACTGGGACGGAGCACGGCGCCAAATTCAAAAAGTAAAAAACACAGAATACATACAGTACACTGTAATCTTACAGATTACAGTACTGTATCAAATAATTACACATCCCCTTTGTCCCTAGTGGTTTGTCCAGTGCCCTACATGCACTTTTATATTATAAATACTGTCTTTTCTGCCTGGAAACTGGAGATTGTCCATAGCAACCCAAAAGTGTCCCTTTATGTCAAAAAGGGTTTTAGACCAGCTAGAAAACAGTGATAATAAATTATAATCATTTGCAGAATTGAGCGATAGTGATTTGTATGGAAATTCGTCATCAAACACTGAAAGTAATGACAGCGACAATTCTGCAACTGAGCACATTTCAGGGTTTTTGATTTGATTACATTATTGAATAATTTTTATTATTATTATTTGTTATAATTATTTATAGTTATTTATTATATTATAATTCATGATGTTGTGTTTCAAACTTTATCATACCCGGGATGTCTACTAGACTCTTGTTTGGACAGATTTAAGTGAGTTATTCTAAAGCCCCATACACACGGTCAGACTTTTGCCCAACAAACTTCATTTTGAGCAAGTTGGACCAACAATCTGACCGTGTGTACGCTCCATCAGACAAACTTTTTTGGGTTTGGTTTTGTTTTCATCGGACAAAAGTTGGGTCTGCAAATGGACAAACTTTTGCCCAACAAAAGTCCTATGGAGCAAAGTCCTACCGTGTGTACAGAAAACCATAGGACTTTTGTCCGATGGACAAAACAACTAATGTTAAAATCAACCAACAATAGCAGACGTTGACCAAAGGGTGGCGGTAAAGAGCAGAAAAGAGCAGAAAAACCATGTGATGTTGCAAAAAGTTTTGGGAAAGTTTGCAGAAAAGTCCTGTGGTGTGTATGCTATGGGTGTGCCCGGCCAACTCCGTTCGGACAAAAATCCAAGGAAAAGTCTGATGGAAGTCTGACCGTGTGTATGGGGCTTAAGAATTACATGCCTACAATATAAAACGCCAAATTTCCATGCAAAACAATTGTACCGCTTTGAGCATCAAAAATCTGACATAATCATACCGCCAGGGAGGTTAAGGGGAGTACTATTGTTGCTCAGAGGGATGCCTATTTCCAACTCCCAGAGCGGTCTTCTCTGACATACTTTTTGTTTCTACATGGGTCAAGACATTATGCAGCATACATGTCTGCTGGTTGGGTTCTTGATCCACTCCTCTTCTAGACAGCGATCCCTGTCAAGAATACAGAGGAAGTTCTCAGAACCTTACAAGAGGTTGGCTGGCTAGTCTTTCAAAAAGGGTTGTGTGACTCCTACGCAAATCCTTGTGTATCTGAGGGCTTAATTCATCACGGTTCAGGATACATTGTTTTTGCAACTAGGGCATACTGGTGGGAGGACGCTGGGTAATCCTGGCTTTGCTCTCTTCACCTGTCAGCTTCTCAATACCTGATGATCGAAACATTGGTCTCTCCCATCCCTATATTGAGTTGTGCTTAATGGAAATGGCCTTCTGTCCTGAAATGGTTTTTTTTCTCCAATGTTGATCATCTACCCAGCTATTCATGTCCCGCAAACAGGTAGATGAATCCTTGGGTGCTGGCACAGTAATAAATCTTCTGTGTTGCTGAGTTATTGCCAGTGGAACTCCCCTGTCGGGAAGTTATTTTGCCAGTAGAACTCCTCGGTGGGGAACTTGTTTTGAACAGTCTGGTTTTCTGGCCAGCTCTTTTATTCTCCCTTTGCCTTTTGTCACCAGGCTTATTAGTCTCCAGTGAGGCTGAACAACATCACAGTGGTGTCGTACATCAGGGGGCAGGTCAAAACCTGCAGGGTCAGTCCACAAGAGGTAGAGATGACTGTGATCTGGGTGGAGTAGAATTTCTCTATCATATCACTTAAATCTTCATTCAGAACTTCTGGGAAGAATCCATATTCTGTGGCCCAAGTGGTTCCTACATCCAGGTTCCTCCAAGTGGATTTAATATCTGGACAAGATGTCAGAGTTAGATTTGCGCTCACAGGGGTGCCCAACCAGTGGCCCGCAGAGCCATCTGATGGGGCCCAGGACCTCCTGCTCTGGGATGGCGGGTTGGCAAGCCCAGATCACAGGTTGCTGACCTGCCATCCCAGAGCATCAGTGTTGTAAATTAAGCCAGCGGTAGAGGAAGCAAGCAGCTGAAAAGCAGAGCTGCATAAGCCAATGCTTCCTGTATAGCATCGGCTCCTGTCATAGGTGGAGTGATACCAAAAACACTCTGCCTGGGACAGCAATAGCCAGCGATACCTGAATGTTAGACTGTTATTAAAGGTAAGTTTATTACTTAAAGTGGAGTTCCACCCTCTTTGACAACTTAGCTGTATCCCCTGTAGTTCTGTCCCCTTAAATAGATTTGACATATTAAAAAAAATGAGAAAAACTCACTGTTAGATAAATATATATTTGTTGTTCCGGCCGCGGCCGCAGCAGCCTCAGCGCGTCATCCATGGACTGCTATGCCTCCTGGGAGATGTTTGTCATCAATCCCAGAAGGCATAGCCATCCCTGGGCTGTAGAAACACGTTATTTCCAAAACCGGAAATGACGCGAAACCGGAAATGACGCCGGCACCATTTTAAATGAGGGCAACCAGGATATTGTTGCCAGTATTCACCTAGCGTCCCTAGCAGCGAGATCGTCGGCGGAGGATAGCAATGTGCTGTGCTGGGGACATGTAATGTTGGCAATGTGCTGTGCTGGGGACATGTAATGTTGGCAATGTGCTATGCTGGGAACATGTAATGTTGGCAATGTGCTGTGCTGGGGACATGTAATGTTGGCAATGTGCTATGCTGGGGACATGTAATGTTGGCAATGTGCTGTGCTGTGGACATGTAATGGTGGCAATGTGCTGTACTGGGAAAATGTGATGGTGGCAATGTGCTGTGCTGGGGACATGTAATGGTGGCAATGTGCTGTGCTGGGGACATGTAATGTTGGCAATGTGCTGTGCCGGGAACATGTGATGGTGGCAATGTGCTGTGCTGGGGGACATGTGATGGTGGCAACGTGTTAGAGATGGGCTGGGATGTGATGTAATGCAATTTACGGGGGATGATGCAATTTGGCGGGGGGCAATGCAATGTGCTGGGGCGATGCAATGCAATTTGGCAATGCGATGTGCTGGGGCGATGCGATTTGGTGGCAGGGCGATGCGATGGTGCGATGCAATTTGGCGGGGGGGGGGGGCAATGCGATGTGCTGATGCGATGCAATTTGGCGGGGGGGGGCAATGCAATTTGTTGGCGGGACGATACGATGCAATTTGGCGGGAGGGCAATGCGATGTGCTGGGGCGATGCAATTTGGTGGTGGGGCGATGCGCTGGTGCAATGTGATGCAATTTGGCGGGGGCGATGCGATGTGCTGGGGCAATGCGATTTGGTGGCGATGCAATGTGCTGGTGCGATGTGATGCAATTTGGCGGGGGGCGATGCGATTTGGCGGGGGGCAATGCAATGTGCTGGGGTGATGCGATTTGGTGGGGGGCGATGTGCTAGTGCGATGCAATTTGGCGGGGGGGCAATGCAATGTGCTGGGGCAATGCGATTTGGTGGCAGGGCGATGCGATGTGCTGGGGGTGATTCAATGTGCTGTGAGTGATGCGATTCGATGTGCTGGGGGTGATGCAATGTTCTGGGGTGATGCAATGTGCTGTGGGCCATGCGATTCGATGTGCTGGGGGTGATGCAATGTGCTGTGAGTGATGCGATTCGATGTGCTGGGGGTGATGCAATGTGCTGTGGGCTATGTGGTTCGATGTGCTGGGGGTGATGCAATGTGCTGTGAGTGATGCGATTTGATGTGCTGGGGGTGATGCAATGTGCTGTGAGTGATGCGATACGATGTGCTGGGGGTGATGCAATGTGCTGTGGGCTGTGCGATTCGATGTGCTGTGGGCCATGCGATTCGATGTGCTGGGGATGATGCAATGTGCTGTGAGTGATGCGATTCGATGTGCTGGGGGTGATGCAATGTGCTGTGAGTGATGTGATTCGACGTGCTGGGGGTGATGCAATGTGCTGTGGGCCATGCGATTTGATGTGCTGGGGTGATGTGATTCGATGTGCTGGGGGTGATGCAATGTGCTGTGAGTGATAGGGTTCGATGTGCTGGGGGTGATGCAATGTGCTGTGAGTGATGCGATTCGATGTGCTGGGGGTGATGCAATGTGCTGTGGGCTATGTGGTTCGATGTGCTGGGGGTGATGCAATGTGCTGTGAGTGATGCGATTCGATGTGCTGGGGGTGATGCAATGTGCTGTGAGTGATGCGATACGATGTGCTGGGGGTGATGCAATGTGCTGTGGGCTGTGCGATTCGATGTGCTGTGGGCCATGCGATTCGATGTGCTGGGGGATGATGCAATGTGCTGTGAGTGATGCGATTCGATGTGCTGGGGGTGATGCAATGTGCTGTGAGTGATGTGATTCGACGTGCTGGGGGTGATGCAACGTGCTGTGGGCCATGCGATTTGATGTGCTGGGGTGATGTGATTCGATGTGCTGGGGGTGATGCAATGTGCTGTGAGTGATAGGGTTCGATGTGCTGGGGGTGATGCAATGTGCTGTGAGTGATGCGATTCGATGTGCTGGGGGTGATGCAATGTTCTGTGGGCCATAGCGATTCGATGTGCTGTGGGTGATGCAAAGTACTGTGAGTGATGTGATTCGATGTGCTGGGGGTGATGCAATGTTCTGTGGGCCATGCGATTCGATGTGATGCAATGTGCTGTGAGTGATGCGATTCGATGTGCTGGGGCAATGCAATCTAGATGCATAAATGAATTTTGTTGCTGAGATTAGTATTTTTTTAAATGAAAAGCTGTACAGAAAAAAGTAGCCGCTGTGTGTGTATATTTCTTGAACATGCAGTATATTTACTGTTTCCTGCAGGGAGGAGGGGAGGAGAGGTTTGCATAGAAAAGTGTCAACTTCTTCTGACACTGCCGTTGCTATGGAAACCTGACCTGAAACCCATTACACTGCTTGTGCAGCACTGAGCATGTGCGAGATCTGCAATCATGAAATCCAGGAAGAAATACAGTCTGGCTTCAGATGCCCAAACTTTCAAAATGCTGTAATAACCTAACAAAACGGACCTCAGTTTACAGACTAACTTTACTAGAATACATTAAGCTTGTGTATTATAGAGGTATTTTTATTTAAAAAGTGTAATTTCGGCCGTAACACCACTTTAAATCACAGTACATACATAAGCGTATCGGTTATGCAGTGGTTACTAGGCTGCTTTCAAACTGATCTGCAGGTGTAGCCCAGTGTACCTGCGGGTTACCTGCACTGAGCCATATACTTCTGGTTTTACCTGCGGGTTTGGTGCACTTTCAGAAAGTGCACTACACCTGTAGGATAAAATAGAATTCTATGACAAAGTGCAGCTAACCCGCAGGAAAGCCACAGGTGCACTGCGCTGCACCCACAGTGTGGGTAGACTGCAGACAATCAGTGTAAAAGAAGCCCTAGGCCCCTTTCTCATGATCGATCCGAACCAATCGGACCCTTCAATCGCCTCTATGGAGTGGCAGATGTAAACAGAGTTGTGTCTGTTTACACCCACCTACCCCCAATTCAATCTGCTAAAAAAACAGAAGTGGACCCTTCCCCTTCCATTAGATCGGATGGCCCATAGAGTAGAGTGGGCTGTGACTGTCTACTTTGCATATGCAAAGTGGACACGAATCTGTCATCCGCCCACTCCGCTCATTGTGGCCTGCGACTGGTTACTAAGTCACTTAAGCGCCCTCGCTCCTCAAACGGTTGAGCACCCTGGCTGTGCTAGCATCTCCTTACTGTTTTAAGCTGGAAAGCTTTTCCCTAGGGACCTAGGGTCCGGATGCTGTGACAGATCAGGAAAGGTCTTACAAGCCATATGATTTCCCTCCAGCACGATCCATGTACAGTTTGTTTTTGGGGTCTGCTGCTAAAGACTGTGTCAATTATTGCAGACATTTCCCATTGGCCAAACAGGCCTTGGTTCCTGCCTTTGATACTGGGTTATCAGATGGAAGTCCTTTCTCTCAGATGAGATCTTCTGTTGCAGAGTGCAATACTACACCCTTGTTCATCTCTTCCAGTTTCTCATCCTGGCAGGTAGAGACTGATCAGGCTTGGTTGTTGTTGCTCTAAGCTAATATCTATAAATCCTACAAGTGGATTTGAATAAAGCTTGTTCAGTTTGGACTGCTTTGTTTTCTTTTGCTTCAGTCCTCTGGTCAGGTGCATTCTGGACTTCAGTTACATAGTAGGTGAGGTTGAAAAAAGACATCAAGTCCAACCTATTTGTGTGATTATATGTCAGTATTACATTGTATATCCCTGTATGTTGTGGTCGTTCAGGTGCTTATCTAATAGTTTTTTTAAACTAATCAATGCTCGCCGCTAATACCACCACATGTGGAAGGGAATTTCACATCCTTGCCGCTCTTACAGTAAAGAACCCTCTACGTAGTTTAAGGTTAAACCTCTTTTATTCTAATTTTAATGAGTGGCCACATGTCTTGTTAAACTCCCTTCTGCGAAAAAGATTTATCCCTATTGTGGGGTCACCAGTACAGTATTTGTAAATTTAAATCATATCCCCTCTCAAGCGTCTCTTCTCCAGATCACAACCTTTCCTCGTAACTAACATCCTCCAGACCCTTTATTAGCTTTGTTGCCCTTCTTTGTACTCCCTCCATTTCCAGTACATCCTTCCTGAGGACTGGTGCCCAGAACTGGACAGCATACTCTAGGTGCGGCTGGACCAGAGTCTTGTAGAGCGGGAAAATTATCGTTTTATCTCTGGAGTTGATCCCCTTTTTAATGCATGCCAATATTCTGTTTGCTTTGTTACCAGCAGCTTGGCATTGCATGCCATTGCTGAGCCTATCATCTACTAGGACCCCAGGTAATTTTCCATCCTAGATTCCCCCAGTATAAAGTTTGCATTCATATTTTTGCCGCCTAAATGCATTATTTTACATTTTTCTACATTAAACCTCATTTGCCATATAGTTGCCCACCCCATTAATTTGTTCAGATCTTTTTGCAAGGTTTCCACATCCTGCGGAGAAGTTATTGCCCTGCTTAGCTTAGTATCATCCGCACATACAGAGATTGAACTGTTTACCCTATCCTCCAGGTAGTTTATGAACAAATTAAATAGGATTGGTCCCAGCACAGAACCCTGGGGGACCCCACTACCCACCCCTGACCATTCCGTGTACTCCCCATTTATCACCACTCTCTGAACTCGCCCTTGTAGCCAGTTTTCAATCCATGTACTCACCCTATGGTCCATGCCAACGGACCTTATTTTGTACAGTAAATGTTTATGGGGAACTGTGTCAAATGCTTTTGCAAAATCCAGATACACCACATCTACGGTCCTTCCTTTATCTAGATTTTTTTTTTCTTGTCAAATATATTTTATTGAGTACAAGTTGTGATACAAATTATAGATGATACATTAAATACATTAAAAATAGAGAAGCTCAAATATTCTTATTTCAATAAGTAAACATATGAGTAGATACTTGTGGACAAAGTATGGTATATTAATTAGTCTCCAGTGGTAATAATATTACGTTTTAGAGGTTTTATGCAATTATTAGTAACTACCAATATATATATTATCCTCTGTGGAGCAAAGAGTTATTAACAATACTAAGGGAGCTTCAACATCATAGTAATAAAATAGCAAAAAACAAAAACAAAGGGAAAGAAAAAAAAGAGATACCGTATATACTCGAGTATAAGCCGAGTTTTTCAGCCCTTTTTTTAGGGCTGAAAGTATACCCCTCGGCTTATACTCGAGTCAGTACCTCAAAATCTTGAAATTCTGCAGCCGGCGTCTATTGTTCAAATCTCGCGCCGTTCTCCCTGTCCCTTCGGCGATAGGCGTGTCCAGAAAACACTGTGATGAGTGTTTGCGCCTATCACGGAGGTCCTCTTGTCCGACGTCCGTGATTGGCCGAGCACTGAACACAGTGCCTGCTGGGAAACGGAGTCGGCGAATGAGAGGACCTCCGTGATAGGCGCAAACACTCAACACAGTGTTTGCTGGAAACGCCTATCACGGAAGGGACAGGGAGAACGGCGCGAGATTTGAACAATGGACGCCGGCCGCGGAATTACAAGATTTTGAGGTACTGACTCGGGCACAGGGAGGCTGCAATGGACACAGTAAGGGGGCACAGTGAGACGACAATGGGCACAGTGAGGTGACAATGGGCAGTGAGGTGGCAGAGTGAGATGCCAATGGGCACAGTAAGGTTGGGCAATGGGCACATCCCCCCCCCCTCGGCTTATACTCGAGTCAATACATTTTCCCAGTTTTTTGGTAAAAGTAGGTACCTCGGCTTATACTCGAGTTGGCTTATACTCAAGTATATACGGTAAGTGGAAATAAGTATAAGAAAATAAAATGGAGAAAAAAGAGAGTACTGGAATATAATGGGGGTCCGCGTGGTCGAGCCGAGAGTCACCTTTCAAATCCAAGAGAAGTTGAACAATGGTATATATAACATACTGATTCGGCTACCATGGCATTAATACCCTATTGTCTAAAGTTGGCGTATTATATATAATCCAGGGCTGCCACATCTTTTCAAATCTGGGGATCATGTCCATTGCAATAGCGGCCATCTTGGCTTGGGTCATGGTATAATTCATTTTAGCTATAGCTTCCTGTAAGACCAATTTAGGTGATTTCCAAGATTTTGCTAGTGTCTGTTTGGCAGCTGTGAAGAGTTGCACCAGCAATTTGAATTGAGTATGTGGAATAGAGTCTGGTTTTATGTTAAGTAGGGCCATTGCAAGATCAGGAAGGATTGTTTTCCCTAGTAATTTAGTTGCAATTTTAAATATACTTTTCCAGAATGTTTGTGCTTTAGGACATGACCACCAAATATGAAAATACGTGGCCAAATCCGTACAACCTCTAAAACATTGCGGTGAATAGTTCTGCACATATTTGGCTACCCTGGCTGGTACCAGGTACCACCTTGTCAGGACCTTGTAATTGGCTTCACTAGCTATTATGTTGGGAGAAGCTGTTTTAGTTGTTGACCATATTTGGTTTCATTCTGAAATCTCTAATGTTCGTTCCAAATCCTCCTCGCACTTCCCAACATAAGACGGTTTATCACCACAAGAATTTATCAGCATATGCGAGTATATAGTGGATATTGCACCTCTGGCATGGGGATTCTTTTGACAAATATCTTCGAAACTGGACAGTTGTGACAATGAAGTTGTAGTGTTCAAGAGGGGTGTAAAAAAGTTTTTAATTTGTAAATATCTAAACAACTCAGATTGCGGAAGACCATATTTTTCACATAATGATGGATCTAGATTTTTTTTTATTAAACCTTTTTTATTTTGTTGATGCAGAAAGTAATCATACAAATACAATTCAAACTGTAATAAGGCTAAATACAGTCATAATCCATCAGAAATATACAGAGCATATCCTCAAACACAGCCGTATATGTTGCTCTGCACCGTTCCATAGCTTATTCAAGCAAACTTTTAGCACTATGGTTAACCACTTCAGGACCTGCGCACACCGATGTACGTCCTCTTTTTGAAGAGGGATATCTCGGTAACGGCAGCAGCTGCTGCCACAACCGAGATATCCATCTCTTCAGGCGCCGGTCCTGTAAACAATAATGGTGGTCTCTGCGGCGGATTCAGATCACCGTTATCGGCGGCGGGAGAGGACCCCCCCTCCCACCGCTCTCTGCCGCCCTCCGCCGCTTACCTGAGCCGTGGTAGCAGCGGAGGCGATCGGGTCCTTCACGTTGCTGGGTATGGAGACGAGTGAGGGGAAGATGGCCCCCACCCGTCTCCATACCATAGCAGGGCGGAAGCGGCATCAAAATGTCACTTCCGCCCATACGTCTTAGAGGGACAATTTATTTTTGTCATTTTTTCAAATGACAATTTTTTTAATTTTTTATTGCATTTTAGTCTAAATATGAGATCTGAGGTCTTTTTGACCCCAGATCTCATATTTAAGAGGACCTGTCATGCTTTTTTCTATTATAAGGGATGTTTACATTCCTTGTAATAGGAATAAAAGTGATCCAAATTTTTTTTTTTAAACTGTATAAAAATAAATAAAATCAAGTAAAATAAATAAGAAAAAAACATTTTTTTTTAAAGCGCCCCGTCCCGACGAGCTCGCACGCAGAAGCAAACGCATACATAAGTCCCGCCCACATATGAAAACGGTGTTAAAACCACACGTGAGGTATCGCCACGATCGTTAGAGTGAGAGCAATAATTCTAGCCCTTGACCTCCTCTGTAAATCAAAACATGCAACCTGTAGAAATTTTTAAATGTCGCCTATGGAGATTTTTAAAAGTTTGACACCATTCCACGAGCGGGCGCAATTTTGAAGCGTGACATGTTGGTTATCAATTTACTCGGCGTAACATTATCTTTCACAATATAAAAGAAATTGGGCTAACTTTACTGTTGTCTTATTTTTTTATTCAAAAAAGCTAATTTTTTCCAAAAAAAGTACGCTTGTAAGACCGCTGCGCAAATACGGTGTGACAAAAAGTATTGCAATGACCGCCATTTTATTCTCTAGGGTGTTAGATAAAAAATGTATAATGTTTGGGGGTTCTAAGTAATTTTCTAGCAAAAAATTTGTTTTTAACGTTTAAACACTGATTCTTAAAAACAGGCAAGGTCCTTAAGTGGTTAAACAACTTGTGCATCAAAACACCGTCTTTTTCTCTCTTTTTGCTAGCGGATATTACTTAACAAGCGTTTAACGTATCAAACTTAAAACTTTTAACTGTTTTCCCTTCCCCTCTCCGTTCAACCCGTCCCTCCATTTGCTTCTCACTTTTCTGAATTAAATTCGTAGCAACCTATCCATTACAAGTTGTGGGGGGGCAAGAGCTGGATCAGACAGCCATGGCTGCCAGACGACTTCAAATTTGTTCACAGCATTTCTATGGCGGTATGCCAGTTGTTCCCTGATCAAGAGTGACTTCACATATACAATCCATTGTTTCCCTGCTGGTACAGTAGGTGCCATCCAGTGTCTAGCTATAAGTTTTCTAGCCAGATATAGTAGTCTAGTAAGCATAATGTACATTCCCCTCTGGTACATCTCCTCATCAATCGCACCCAAAAGACACACCAGAGGGGTGGAGGGCACCGGTACCTTCGCCAACCGGGATACGGTCTGTGTGACCTCAGTCCAATACCTATTGAGCTTTGGGCACTGCCACAGCATGTGGATGAGGTCCCCCTGGTGTATTTTACATTTTGGGTATAGGGGTGTATCCCTCAGGCCCCATGCAATCTGTTTAGTTGGCGTCCGATTCCGGTTCTATGAAAAGTAAACAGTTGCGACAACCTATGGGAGGCTGAAATGGAGACAATAGGGATTGATTCCAATGCCATGTCCCATTAATCACCATCAATCTCTCCAATGTCTGTGGCCCATTTAGCTCTACATTTCAAGGAAGTGTGGTCATGATTGGAGGACAACAAAGCTGAATAGATTGTAGAAATCTGTCCCTTTATAACAGTCGCATGTAGTAGCTCCCTTAGAAGCGGGGAGGAGGTCACAGACAGGGAGGTTACCTGACCCTGAGCCTGTAGGGCATGTCGGAGTTGCAAGTACTGATAGAAACATCTAGTGGGGAGTGTAAATTCTGAGCAGAGTTGTGCAAAAGATTTCAAAAAATTTCCTACATATACCTGTGAGAAAAAACAGATTCCCTTACGTTTCCATAGGGTGAATCCCTCAAGTTTATTGAGTTCTGGGTATCATGGATTCTCCCACAGTGGGGAGAATCCTAAGGGGCCCTCAACCTTCAGTGCCTCCCGGACTGCCCTCCCCCCACTTTTCTAAGGAGACCCGCCGTCGGTGAATTCGGGGGCAAACCAGGGAGATCCATTTCCAGATGGGAGCTGGCTTTCAAGTCTGGGTTGGTTCAGACCACTAGACGTACTATGGGATCGTCTAAGGTGTCATCGCTCTCCCACCCCATGAACTGCTGCATTTGAGAGCCCCAAAAATATAGCTTGGGTTGCCATACCGTTAGACCTCCTCTGTCTTTACTATATTGTAGGGTAGTTAAACTGATTCTGGCGCCTTTCCGCTTCCAAATGAAATCTTGCATCTGTGTATTTATTCTCTTGAACCATTTATTAGAAATCCACATGGGGGAATTCTGAGAGATATATAATAATTGCAGCGCCCGAATCATATTAAGTTTACTCTCCCTACGACTGATAGGGGAAGCTTGCACCAGCTAAGGGACTTTTCTCTTTGTTTGTCTAATAAGGGGCTCAAATTTTGTTCAAGGTATTTGGAAGTGTTCGGAGTCACCACGACCCCCAGATATCTAAAAGAACGGGCAATAGTAATTTGTCCTGCCTCCTGGGGCATGGGTCTGGTCACGGGATCTAGGGGCATCAGAATGGATTTGGACCAATTTATTAAGAAGCCTGGGAATCCACCAAACCTGGTTAGAAGCGCCATTAGCACCCGCAGAGAGGTATTTGTATCTCCTAGCTAAAGTAGGGCATCATCGGCGTAAAGAGAAATCTTTTCCTCCGAGAGGTCTCTACGGAATCCCATTATCTCAGAAGAACCACGGATTAATATAGCCAAAGGTTCCACCGCAAGGGCAAACAACAGGGGCGACAGCGGGGCACCCCTGCCGAGTGCCCCTATGTAATGCAAAAGACTGGGATAGAATGTTGTTAATGCGAAGTCTCGCCCTAGGGGCTGAATATAGAATCTTCACCCAGTTCACAAACCTGTCACCAGGCCAAAATGAGCCAGGATCTCCCAGAGGTAGGGCCACTCCACACTATCAAAAGCCTTAGCGGCATCCAGAGACAGAATGGCCCTACCTCCAGGATTATCCACTGGGGTTTTATAGGTTCAGGAAGAGGCGTCTAATATTATTGGCCGTGGACCTAGTAGGTATAAACCTAGATTGGTCTCTGTGCACGAGCCCCCCAATCACTCTGGACTGTCTGTTCGCCAGGACCCACGCCAGGAGTTTGACATCCAAATTCAAGAGGGATATGGGTCTATACAAATCCGGTAGGAGCCTCTTGCATGCTATCTGGTAGACATCCCTCCTCCTCCGCCGCAGAAAAAGCCTGCAGCAGCGGCGGAAGGAGGGCATCACTATAGCACAAATAAACCTCAGCGGGTAGACCGTCCGAGCCCGGAGATTTATGCTTCTTAGCCCCCTGAAGGGCCTCTGTCAAGTCCTCCATGGTTATCAGAGCACCCAGCATGGTCCTCTCAACCACCGCGACTTGAGGAAAGGTACAGTCCCGTAGGAATGATCCCAGCTCAGAGGAGCTGACTGCAGCCCTAGAGGAGTATAGATCCGTGTAAAATTGGTGAAATACCTGCATTATGTCAGCCCCCCGTCCCGACTTAATGGCCAGAATGCAAGTCGTGTCTCTTTGTTCCCTGGCTAACAAGGCAAGAAGATGGCCTGTGTTCTCACCCTCCTCATAATACTCTTGTTGTAAGAAAAATCTCTGCTTCGGCTGCTGATAACACTACTGAATTGTATAGTGAACTGAATCCATGCCTCTCTGTTCTCTTGGGAAGGGTCTGAGATCACTTTCTGCTCTCTAGTTTGCAAGTCGTCCCTGATGCTGGATTACCATTCCCCTGACCTCCTCTTCACACCAGTGATTTCTCTAATTAGGCATTCCCTCAGGAACGCCTTGAGAGAGTTCCAGACAACAGCCACCCTCGCGGAGCCCCTGTTGAAACGTAGGAACTCCCCCAAGGCACTAGCAATCCCATCCGGTGCCGGCAACAGAGTCAGCCAGAATGGATTGATCCTCCAGAAGGGTTGGACTTCCTGAGTCATGACATCTATCCGTAGCCAAAAGGGAGAATGGTCAGAAAGCTGCATCCAGCACCCTCTGCATAAGGGAGACATTTCCCAAGCCCAGGTCTATGCACAAAAGGCCACCATGTGAGGCTGAGCGACAGGAATAGCATTTGACCGTTGGATGCCTCTCCCTCCACACATCTCTGAGACCCAGTTCAGCCAACAAGGATGCAAATATGGTTCTACCAGTGGAGTGACCAACCTGTCTGGGGTTTAAGGAAAATCTGTCCAAGTGCGTGTCTAGGACATTATTGAAGTCCCCCAGAGCGAGGACTGGTACATTGGGGTATAAGGCAATGAACTGGGCAAATTTCTTGAGAGGGTCCGAGGAGTATGGGGGAGGGACATGCATGGCTGCCACAAGACAGAGAAATCCATTGAGCTTACATAATAAAAACACAAATCTGCCGTCCCCGTCAATCCTCTGTTGCAAGCACTCAAAAGAGATCCTCACAGAGACCAGTACACTAACAGCCCTGGAGTAGAAGGAGTGCACTGAGTGGAACTGTGTAGGATATTTGCGCAATCGCAACAGACGGCTCAAATCAGGCTTTAAATGCATCTCCTGGAGACAGATCACGTGTGGCTGCAGCCCAGAGAAATACTTAAACATTATACTCCACTTGGTTTTGTCCCCTAGTCCCCTAATATTCCATGAGAGGAGCATTAGCCCCTTAGCACCTTGATTCACCATTCCCAGTCAGCTTGAGATGTAAAGCTAAGGGCCAAGGGGCCCACCATAACACATATTAGATACATGAGGGAGAGTACTCACAGTTGAGGAGGCGGTGATGCCTTGTTGGCTGAACTGGGTCTCAGAGATGTGTGGAGGGAGAGGCATCCAACGGTCAAATGCTATTCCTGTCGCTCAGCCTCACATGGTGGCCTTTTGTGCATAGACCTGGGCTTGGGAAATGTCTCCCTTATGCAGAGGGTGCTGGATGCAGCTTTCTGACCATTCTCCCTTTTGGCTACGGATAGATGTCATGACTCAGGAAGTCTGGGGAGGGATCCCATAACCTCCTCCATCAGCGCTTCCTCCGGATCAGGCATCAGTAGTAGGGATGAGCTTCGTGTTCCAGTCTGCCATTTTTGTTATACAATAATACCCTTTGCAGATAGTATGCATCCCAGCCTGCCCATGTTAACACAAATACCAAACCCAACACTTTACGCCATCTCGTGGAGGGTATAAGTATAAATATCAGTAAACAGTCACAAAAATGTCCCACCTGTAGGAGAAAGAGGGTTATACTTGGAGAGGGAAAAAGGAAATGTGTATCCTTAAAGTAAACAAAGTGTCTGACCAACAGGGCCGCACATAACCAAAGTAGACCCCAACAACTCGGGGGGTTCAGTCCTCTCAGGACTCTGTGCAGGGGGCTCTTGCGTAGCCCGAGGGGAATGAAGTTTGTTCAAACTTTGCACCAGTAGAAGCGACATCAGTGTCCCACTGACGTCAAAGTACAGGCGTGCAAAGGTGACGTGCAGAGAGGGGAGAAACAAAATAATATGGAACAATTTTTTTATCATTTTGTTCCCACAAATAGAGCTCTCTTTCTGTGGTATTTGATCGCCTCTGCGATTTTAATTTTTTGCGCAACAAATAAAAAAAGAGCGAAAATTTAAAAAAAACTATGTTTTTCTTTGTTTCTGTTAATTTTTTTTGTAAATAAGTACCTTTTCTACTTCAATGACGGGCACTGATAAGGCGGCACTGAAGGGCACTGATAAGGCGACACTGATGGGCACCGATGAGGTGGCACCAATGAGGTGGCACTGATGAGGTGGCACTGACGATGGGCACTGATAGGCGGCACTGATGGGCACTGATATGTGGCACTGGTATGCGGCACTGATGGGCACTCATAGGCGGCACTGATTGGCACTTTTAGGCGGCACTGATGGGCACTTATGGGTGGCACTGATAGGTGGCACGGACGGGCACTGATAGGTGGGCACTTATGGGCACAGATGGGCACGGATGGGCACTGATAGGTGGCACTGATGGACACTAGTAGGTGGCACTGATGGACACTAGTAGGTGGAACTGGTGACACTGCTGCCTAGCAATGCCAGCCACCACACATTTGTTTCTTGACATGATCGTGCCAGTCAGTGCCCATGCATGGGCACTGATTGGCATATTTTTTTATATATATATATTTTTTACTACATGTGGATGGCCATGGGGGCCATCCACATGCTTAGGGCTTCCCTGGTGGTCCTTGGGGGCTTCCCTGGTGGTCCAGTGTGGGTATCCGAGGGGGGCTGCGCTGATAAACAATCAGCGTGAACCCCCCCTGTCAGGAGAGCCGCCGATCGGCTCTCCTCTACTCGCGTCTGTCAGACGCAAGTGAGGAAGAGCCGATCAACGGCTCTTCCTGTTTACTTCCTGATCAGCTGTGATTCGACATGGCTGATCACATGGTAAAAAGCCTCCGCCGGAGGCTTTTTACCGAGATCAGTGTAGCGGTGGGTCAGACTGACCCACCGCTCCACCGATCGCCGCGATGCGCGCCCCCCCGGGCGCGCGGCGGCTGTTATCCCGCAGGACGTCATATGACGTCCAGTGTGGATAACAGAACCACTTCCCGGACGTCAATTTGCTATTGACTGGGCGGGAAGTGGTTAATAAAGGCATCTGCTGGAGTTAGTGGGTGTTGCGTGCCCTAGTACAGTATACACCTGTATATACCCGTCATTGCTGTTCTCTAATAAAGGCATCTGCTGGAGTTAGTTGGTGTTGTGTGCCTCCAGCACAATATACACTACCCAATTGCTGATTTTCCCATCTCCCTGCAGGCCATTACTATGTCTGGATGGCCAACAAGGAGAGGCAGACAGTCACGAGCCAATAAAAGAGGGCAAGCAGGCTCTGTGTCTAGAGACAACAGTGCTGGTTGTGGACGCGGTGCATCGTCATCAGCACGTGGCCATGGGAAACGCTTGTCCTTATTTTCGGCAGCTGGACGTGTTGAGCCGCATCATGCCAAAGACTTGGTAGAGTGGATGACCAAGCCCTCCTCATCCTCCTCATCCTCTCTCACCCAGGCTCAGGGTACTGGCAAAGCAGCTGCCAAAGCTTCCTCTTCCCTCGTATCAATGTCATCATCAGTCACTCCTTCCCTAGACCCACCGTGTCCTCCTGAGGAGTCCCCCGAACTGTTTGAGCACAGTGTTGAAGTACATGCTCCAGGAGGATGCCCAGCATTTTGAAGGGTCTGAAGATGATACCCAGCTAGAGGAAGGCAGTAGCGTGAGAGCAGAGAGAGGGGATGCTCAAGAAGGACAGCAATCTGGCAGTCATGTTCCAGAAGCTGCAGCATACTGTCAGATTGGCTCCAGTGATGAGGAGGGAGGGGATGATGAGGTCACTGACTCCACGTGGGTGCCTGATAGGAGACAGGTGTCAGGGAAATCCGTCCAACAGCGCCAATCAGCGCCCAATGCGCATGCGCGGCGGAATGATGCTTCGGCGCATGCGCGTGCGCGGGACGGCGCTTCTACGTTCTCGGGTGCGCGCGCCGACGCAGCGGCGCACGCGCATGCGCGGCGGCGCACCAATAGGAATCCAGGCGGGCCTATTTAAAGAAACCCAGTTGCACTGACAAGTTGCTGGTTTGTCAGCTTTCCTGTATACCCAAGACTCTGGAAAACTATCTTGAAAATCTCCTTGTGACCCGGACTGGCTTGATTCCTCTGATCTCTCTCCTGGACCTGACCCTCGGCTTGTTATACGGACTTCTGCCTTCTCCTGTGTTTTCACCCTCGGCCTGTGACTCGGATCTGCTGCCTGTCTACAATCCTTGACCTCCTGCTTGTACCTTTGGACTTCCACGTTTCCTTTGAACTCCTGCCTGGTTCCCGGTATTCTCTGGACTTGTTACCTTTTGCTGTGCTAGACCCCCAGCCGGGACTGTTACCTTTGCAATTGCAACCCGGACTCAACCTGCACCGGCTTCAATTGTCTCCTGCTGTTTGAACTTTACCAATCCGGCTAGTTCCTGCTTGAAGCCTGTTCTTCAGTCTACTCAGCACTACCGGACCGTCTACAAGTACCCACCACCTGCCGGTAGCCGGTGCCGCTTCTCGCCATCCACTCCCTGTCTCAACTCCAGGGGGTGGAGTGCGTCAAGTCGCAAAGGTGAACCACTCTCGGCATCTCGGCCTCGGTAAGTACATACCTTAACAGTACAAACCAGCCAGATGTCTGAGGCTGACAGGGTGCGTTCACCGTTCGAGACCCTATGTCAGCAAGTCACCGCACTAACCGATGCGGTTCAGAAATTACAAGAAGGTTATGTCCAAATGGATGGCCGCTTTCAGCTACTTACTGGAGCTACAGGACCAGCATCACCAGCTGCCACCGCTGCCTCCACGTCTCAAAATCAGGCAAACCCCACCGTAGTAATGGCTACCCCTGAACCCAGGGTCCCCCTGCCTGAACGATTTTCTGGCGTCCGTAAGAAATATCGGGCTTTCAAAAACGCATGTTCTCTTTACCTCGCCCTTCAACCCAGGACTTTTTCTTCGGAAGTGGTAAAGGTGGGGTTCGTCATCTCCCTTCTAACCGACGAACCTCAGGCCTGGGCCCATGGCCTGATGGAGCAAAGCAGCCCCATACTAGATTCCGTGGACACCTTCTTCGAGAGTATGGCGCAGCTGTATGACGATCCTCAGCGATCAGCCACAGCTGAGTCTGTTCTCCACAGTTTAACCCAGGGGAGAAGGCCGGTGGAGGACTACACGGCAGAATTCCGGAAATGGTCAGCTGACACTGGCTGGAATGAGACGGCCCTTAAATACCAATATCGCCAAGGACTGTCTGAGGCTCTTAAAGACGAGCTGGCCAGGATTGGTGTTCCAACTACTCTGGAAGATTTGATCCAGTCTGTCACTCAGCTTGACAGACGTCTGCGGGAGCGGCGTTCTGAGCGTTTCCAGACTACCCGTCCGAACTGGACTTTGCCCCGATCAGCTTCTGCCTATCCACCCATCCAAGTTCCTACAGCATCTTCTCCTCCCGAGCCTGAACCCATGCAGCTTGGTCTGGTTCGGCCTCCCCTTTCTCCTGAGGAAAAGCAGCGCAGGCGTCAGGCCAATCTGTGTCTTTACTGCGGGGGTACTGGCCATTTCCTTCGGAGCTGCCCAGTAAGACCTAGTAAGTGTACCCTCAAAGACACTTTGAACTACCAAGTTTCTGGCTTACCACAGACTTATGTTGTTCTTTCTATTTCTCTACAGCTACCAACAGGAGCAACCCGCCTACCGGCGATTATTGATTCAGGAGCCTGCAGCTGCTTTCTGGACTCTTCACTTGCTTCCCAACTTCACTTTCCTCTGCAAACCAAGGACCGTTATCTTCAGGTTCGTCTGGCGGATGGATCCCTGCCTCGTTCAGGGGTAATTACGCAAGAAACAAAACCCGTCCTTGCTATCACGAATTCAGGCCACCAAGAATACCTCCGATTTGACCTCATCCCATCTCCCATGTTCCCCATCATCCTGGGCCTCCCTTGGCTGCAAGCACATGAACCTCATATAAACTGGGCCAAAAGGGAGGTTAACTTCACTTCTTCGTATTGTTCCCAACACTGTCTTTCCGCACTTCCAACTGTCTGTGCTACTTTAACCCCTCAACCGGATAACCTACCACATGTTCCATCAGCATACTTGGAATTCCAGGACGTCTTCGACAAACAGCAGGCCGACCGCCTACCACCACATCGTCCCTACGATTGCCCCATTGACCTTCTGCCTGGCTCCAAAATTCCATTCGGCCGCATCTTTCCCTTGTCCGAATCTGAGTTGAAGGCCCTCAAGGCTTACATTGAGGAAAATCTGGAATAGAAATTCATTCGCCCCTCTTCTTCCCCAGCCGGTGCCGGAATCTTTTTCGTTGAAAAAAAAGACGGGACTCTGAGGCCCTGCATCGACTATAGGGAATTAAATAAAATTACTATTAAAAATAGATACCCGCTTCCTCTCATCCCGGAGTTGTTCCAACGATTCCGATCAGCTCGGATCTTCTCTAAACTGGACCTTCGAGGGGCCTACAACCTCATCCGGATCAGGGCTGGAGACGAATGGAAGACGGCTTTTAGATCTAGGTTCGGTCATTTTGAATACTTGGTCATGCCATTCGGGCTTTGCAACGCCCCAGCTACTTTCCAGCACCTGGTCAATGACATTTTCCGTGAACACCTGGACGACTTCCTAGTAGTCTACTTAGACGATATTCTTATTTCTTGTTCATACATCACGGGACACAGAGCAGCATAGTCATTACTATGTGGGTTATATAGAATTACCTTCAGGTGCTGGCACTGGCAACTTCCAAAACAGGAAGTACCCTCCCCTATATAAGCCCCTCCCATCCGGGAGTACCTCAGTTTTTTGCCAGTGTCTAAGGTGTTGGCCAAGGTTAACATGTATTCATCTGGGCTTGTGTACAGGTTCTCTGGGCCTTAGCAAGCTATTCCGGATCCGACCAAAAAAAGCTTCATAGCTAAACGGTCGGTACCCGGGCCTTGCAGAGAAGAGCAAGGTTTTGCCTGTAATGCCTCTCTTAGGAGGGCTGGACCCTGGGATCCAGAGCTCTGGTCATACCCAAAACCAAGAGGCTATCTGTGCAGGGTGCTATACAGGTCCAGGGGAGTGGAATCCTTGGGAACCCGGTCCCTGAAGGTCTAGTACAATGCCTGCCGTGAAAGGTGAAGTTTGGGCTTCTGTGGACCAAACAAAGTCCTGCGGCGGGGAAAAGGTAAGTGGGGGCCCCTCAGGAACTTGGTTCTATTGAGGGGACCCCCAAGCCTAATATGTCTTTCTGCCTGTTACCTAAAAGGTATTCCCGCTAATAGCTGTATATGCCTAAGAACTCCTAGAAATGTTTTTTCATAAAGGAAGTTTTAAAAACTGTAAACCTGGAAATGTTTTTTCATAAAGGAGGTTTTAAAAAAAAAAAAAAAAAAGACAAAAGTGCGGTACCTGTGTTTGTCCACTAGAGGCCGCTGTGGAAAGTCTTTTTTTCTTGGGACTATTCCTTCCATGGTGAAAGTCCAGGCAGATGAGTGAGCTCTCTATCAGGGAAGCTGCATTCCTCTGTCATGCTGCCAAGTAGTTTCCTTCCATCCCCGAGTCCTGGTGAAACAGGGACCCTGGCTCCTCTCCCTACATGGCGCCAAGAGCGCACACGTGCACGCGCGCGCGCACACGCTTTCTTTTATAAAATTTAGCTTCAAAAAAGGGGGCGGAGCCTGGCGGATGACGCGCTCTGTGCGCCCAGCGCTTCTGCGCATGTGCGGGCGTCCCAGCAAGATAAAAGGACTCAGTCCACGCTGCTTGCTATGGACACAGAGCATGAAAAGGAGCTGGTAGCATGGTATAGGGGCTTACAGCGGGCGGTGGATACAGGCATCCCCAGAAAGACGCATTAGTAGACACCCACTGATGTACATAGCAGCAAAATTGCATTAGACTATTTCAGTAAGGGGTGTATTGCGGCTGGAATACCTCAGCTTTGAACTAAGGAATATGCCGCCTAAAAAACTCCGAGATATACCTCTCAGGAAGTGTAGGGGGTCTCCATCGGGCTCTGAGGATCTGGAGCAGTCATCTGCACCCTCCTCCCCTGAGAAATCAGAGGTTAATGCCCATAAGGAACCCCCGGGAGTGCCAGGTACTGCGGCTGTCCTCAGTCCACCTGCTCCTGCATATATAACAGAGGAGGTTTTTTCCTCAACTCTGGAGGGATTGGAGCAGAGATTGGCAGCATTGATCGCTTCTTCTCTACAGGAAAGAAAGCGCGCCAGATCTCCATCACCTCCATTAGAGTGCCTGTTGGCAGAGCAACAGTCCCAGGAAGGGACCGACCTACCTGAAGGGGATCAGGAGGAGGTTAACTCTGTTTTTGAGGAATTGACAGTAGATGAACCATTTTCAGCATCACAGACTGAAAGATTGTGGGTCCAGAACCTAAATGACATGGTTCGATCTGCATTTAAAATGCCTCTTGTTGAACCATCAACTACTGCTGTCTCCTCATTGGGGTCGCTAAAAGCTCCCCAGGTTAATTGCTCCTTTCCAATACATCCATTATTGGAAGGACTTATATACCAGGACTGGGAACATCCTGATAAACTATTTGTTCCGCCTAAAAAATTTCCGGTGATCTATCCCATGGAGGAAAAGTTCACCCAGAGATGGAATGTTCCTACGGTGGATGCAGCCATCTCTTCTGTGAACAAATCACTGACATGTCCAGTAGATAATGTTCAAATGTTCAAAGATCCAGTGGATAAAAAATTGGAATCTTTATTAAAATCTGCTTTTTCCACAGCAGGGGCTGTTACACAGCCAGCAGTGGCAGCTATTGGGGTCTGCCAAGCTTTAAAGGATCAAATGAAAATGGTCCTGAGGGATTTGCCAGACCAGCAGGCCCAGGCTCTGGCTGATCTGCCTAGAGCATTATGCTTTGCGGTTGACGTCATCAAGGATTCTATCCATCAGGCCTCCCGCCTCACGCTGTCTTTGGTACATATGCGTAGGCTTCTGTGGCTCAAAAACTGGTCTGCTGAAGCTCCCTGTAAGAAGCTCTTAGTTAGCTTCCCATTTCATGGGGAACGCCTTTTTGGCGAGGACCTGGATAAGTATATCCAGAAGATTTCCAGTGGTAAAAGTACTCTCTTACCGAGTAAGAAGAGGTCTAGGGGTCCATCTTTTAAGAGGACTACCTCTCCTATCCCTGCGACGTCTGCTACTAAGCAGTTCCGACGGCCTCCTCGGTCAAACTCAGGGGGTAAAAATCAGGGACAGTCACAGGGTAATAAGAAACCCTGGATCCGAAGGGGTACTAAACCAGCCTCCAAGTCAAGCCTATGAAGGGCTGCCCCCACTCAAACGGGTGAGGGGGAAGACTTCAGTTGTTCGCAGAGACCTGGCGGGAGACGATCAAAGACAGATGGGTGCTCTCCGCAGTAACTCTGGGATACAAGTTGGAGTTAAAAGAGTCTCCTCCTTCCCATTTTATGTGGTCAGGCATGCCAAGAGACCCTCGGAAAAGAGGGTCTCTCCTATTGGCGTTAGAACAACTATTGCTCCAAGGAGTAATTATGGAGGTTCCTATGGAAGAGTGGGGGTTGGGTTTCTACTCAAACCTTTTCACAGTCCCGAAGCCAAACGGGGACATAAGACCCATATTGGACCTAAAGAGTCTAAACAAATTTCTAAACGTCCGGTCTTTCCGGATGGAGTCGATCCGATCGGTCACCGCTGCCCTACAAGGGGAGGAATGGTTAGCCTCGATCGACATCAAAGATGCTTACTTGCATGTTCCCATCTTTCCAGGTCATCAAAAATTTCTACGCTTTGCAGTAGAAGGGCGCCATTTTCAGTTCAGAGCCTTACCATTCGGTCTGGCCACAGCACCACGAGTGTTCACAAAAATTCTGGCCCCACTGTTGGCCGATCTAAGAACACGAGGTGTAACGATAATGGCATACCTAGACGACCTGTTGTTGATGGACCACTCAGTTGCCAAGCTAGAAGTGGTAATTGTCGATACAATCAAGTATCTAGAATCTCACGGTTGGGTCATCAACCTGGACAAGTCAGCCCTACAGCCAGTGAAAAACCTGGTATATCTAGGGCTACGGCTGGATTCAGACCAGAGGAAGATTTTCTTACCTCTAGACAAGGTATCCTCTTTGAGGGGCTTGGTCCGTCTGCTTTGTGCAAAAAGACAGCCGTCCATACGCCTGTGCATGAGGCTGCTAGGAAAGATGGTAGCATCATTCGAAGCTGTGCCATACGCCCAATTCCACTCAAGGAATTTACAGAGGGCCATATTGTCAGCCTGGAACAGAAAAGTTCAGGCTCTAGACTTCCCGATGGCTTTGTCCCCTTCCGTTCGGAAGAGTCTCTGCTGGTGGTTGATCCCCCAGAATCTCCAGAAGGGAAAACCCTTCAGTCCGATATCTTGGAAGGTGGTCACTACAGATGCCAGCCTTATAGGCTGGGGGGCAGTACTGGAGCAATGGTCTCTCCAGGGCAGATGGTCAAATGTAGTAAAAACCCTGCCCATCAATCTCTCAGAGATACGAGCAGCCCGGTATGCCCTAGTAGCCTGGACATCCAGACTCCAAGGGTCCCCTGTCAGAATTCAATCAGACAATGCCACAGCAGTGGCATATATCAATCATCAGGGAGGCACCAGGAGTCGTGCAGCCCAGAGGGAAGTAAGTCACATCCTGGAATGGGCAGAAAAGCATGTCCCATGTATATCAGCTGTCTTCATTCCAGGGGTGGAGAATTGGAAGGCGGACTTTCTGAGTCGCCAACAGTTATGCCCAGGGGAATGGTCCCTTCATCCCGAGGTCTTCCGAGCAATATGTCAGCGGTGGGGAACACCGGATGTAGATCTGCTAGCATCCAGATTCAACGCAAAGGTGGACAGATTTGTCTCCCGGACAAGGGATCCCCTCGCTTGCGGCTCGGATGCTCTGGTGTTCCCTTGGGATCAGTTCAGACTGATATATGCATTCCCTCCGCTACAATTGTTGCCTCGACTCCTTCGCAGAGTCAGGTTGGAGAAGAAGCCGGTGATCCTGGTGGCTCCAGCGTGGCCCCGAAGGGCCTGGTACGCGGAGATCATCAAAATGTCTGTGGGGAGTCCTTGGACCCTTCCACGTCGTCCGGACCTGCTTTCGCAAGGACCGATATACCACCCTTCCTTACTAACTCTAAGTTTAACGGCCTGGCTATTGAATCCCACATCCTAAAGAAGAGAGGTCTCTCTAACTCTGTGGTATCAACTATAATCAATGCCAGGAAGCCTGTATCCAGGCAGATCTACTATAGAGTTTGGAAGGCGTACATCACTTGGTGCGAGGCCAGAAAATGGCATCCACGTAAGTACGTTATAGGCAGAATTCTGGACTTCCTGCAGGGGGCTGTAGACAGGAAGTTTGCCTTAAGTACTATCAAGGGCCAGGTTTCGGCCTTATCAATACTATTTCAAAAGCCCCTGGCTATGCATTCACTTGTCAAATCCTTTATGCAAGGGGTGACTCGTATTATTCCACCGATTAAAGCTCCCATATGCCCATGGGATCTAAATTTGGTTCTGTCGGTTCTGCAGAAGCAGCCGTTTGAACCTTTGCGGCACATTTCCTTGGTTCTACTCACCAGAAAATTGATATTTTTAGTAGCCATATGCTCGGCTAGAAGAGTGTCGGAATTAGCCGCCATGTCCTGTAAAGAGCCATATCTGGTTATCCATAAGGACAGAGTAGTATTACGCCCTCACCCAGCCTTTCTTCCTAAGGTGGTATCGAGGTTTCACTTGAACCAGGATGTGGTTCTTCCTTCTTTTTTCCCCAAACCAAGCTCGGTAGAGGAAAAGTTATTGCATTCTTTGGATGTAGTAAGAGCAGTTAAAGCTTATCTAAAAGCCACTGCTCAGATTCGTAGAACGGATTCCTTGTTTGTTCTGCCGGAAGGCCCCAGAAAGGGTCAGGCAGTATCAAAATCTACTTTAGCCAAGTGGATTCGACAGGTCATAATACAAGCCTATGGCTTGAGAAGTAGACCGCCTCCGTTCAAAGTTAGGACGCACTCCACGAGAGCAGTTGGAACTTCATGGGCAGTGCATCACCAGGCCTCCCTGGCTCAAATTTGTAAGGCCGCAACATGGTCTTCAGTACACACGTTTACTAGGTTCTACCAGGTGGACGTTAGAAGTCAGGAGGATGTCGCCTTTGGGCGCAGTGTGTTGCAGGCCGCAAAAGATCCTCATGCCTGATGGCGCCCAGCTTATGTATGGTGTATCCCCCCCCTCATTTGGCATTGCTTTGGGACGTCCCACATAGTAATGACTATGCTGCTCTGTGTCCCGTGATGTATGAACAAGAAAGTAGGATTTTTAAAACAGCTTAACTGTAAAATCCTTTTCTTGGAGTACATCACGGGACACAGAGCTCCCACCCCTCTTTTGGGGACACGTATTGCTTTGCTACAAAACTGAGGTACTCCCGGATGGGAGGGGCTTATATAGGGGAGGGTACTTCCTGTTTTGGAAGTTGCCAGTGCCAGCACCTGAAGGTAATTCTATATAACCCACATAGTAATGACTATGCTGCTCTGTGTCCCGTGATGTACTCCAAGAAAAGGATTTTACAGGTAAGCTGTTTTAAAAATCCTACTTTTTTCGTCCTCCCTTGAACTGCACCGAATTCATGTCATCAAGGTCCTCACTATTCTCCGAGAACATAGACTTTACCTCAAGGCCGAGAAATGTGACTTTGAGAAAACCACTGTGCAATTTCTGGGATTTATTATTTCTACCAATGGGGTCGCAATGGACCCGCAGAAAGTCAAAGCTATCCAGGAATGGCCAGCCCCAACAGACAAGAAAGGGGTACAACGGTTTATAGGTTTCGCCAACTTCTACAGGAGGTTCATTGTGGGGTTCTCCTCTATTGTGGCACTTACAACCCAACTGACACGCCAGGGCTACCGCTTTCACTGGTCACAGGAAGCTCAGGATGCCTTCGATAAACTAAAAAATGCATTCACATCGGCACCTGTATTGAAGCATCCAGATCCGCTACTGCCGTTTACTCTGGAAGTAGATGCTTCAGAGTCAGCCACTGGGGCCATCCTCTCTCAAAGGCAGGGCCCCAAATCCCTTCTTCATCCAGTAGCCTTTGCCTCTCGTAAACTAACTTCTCCGGAACGTAATTATGACGTCGGAGACCGGGAACTATTGGCTATCAAATTCGCCCTGGAAGAATGGCGATACCTTCTGGAGGGAGCCCCTCACCCTGTCATGATATTCACGGATCATAAAAATCTAGAATATCTGAGAACAGCAAAACGTCTTCGACCCAGACAAGCCCGATGGGCCCTCTTCTTCACCAGGTTTAACTTTCATATCTCTTATAGGCCCGGTTCCAAGAACGTGAAGGCGGATGCACTCTCTAGGATGTTTCCCGAGACCCCTCAAGCAGAGGAACCAAGTACCATCCTATCAGCACAAAACTTTCTGCTCATCCCACAGGCTGATCTACTAACCTCCATAAAAGCTGCCTCTAAGCATTGTCCTGACCAAGTAACCCCTTCCCTGGAGAAGCGTAATGACTTGCTCTGGTCCCAAGGTAAAGTCTTCGTCCCTCTGGAAACAAGGCAACTGATTCTGAAAACTTTCCACGACCACAAACTAGCTGGCCACTTTGGAGACAAAAAAAACATGGAACTAATCTCTCGCTCCTTCTGGTGGCCTGGTTGGAGACAAGATTGCAAGTCCTATGTTGCCTCCTGTACCCGTTGCCAACGGAATAAGGGACCCAAAACCAAGAGTTGGGGACTACTCAAACCTTTGCCTATCCCTGAACGTCCGTGGGCAGATGTGTCCATGGACTTCATTGTAGATCTACCGCCCTCTGGAGGTTTTACCACGATTCTGGTCGTAATTGACCGCCTCTCCAAAATGGCACACTTCGTGCCCATGATCGGTACCCCCTCTGCTGCAGATACAGCCAAAGTCTTTTTTCAGGAGATAATCAGGCTCCATGGGGTGCCTAAGAGCATCACCTCTGACAGAGGCGTTCAATTCACGTCGAAATTCTGGAAGGAACTTTGCAAATCTTTAGAAGTCAAGATTTGCCTATCATCGGCATATCACCCCCAGAGCAACGGACAGACAGAGAGAACCAATCAAACCCTAGAACAATATCTCCGTTGTTTTTGCTCAGCCTCACAAGACGATTGGTCCTCCCTATTATCCTACGCTGAATTTACATATAACAACTCGGTGCATTCAGCCACCAGTCAAACTCCTTTTTGGGCCAACTTTGGATTCCATCCTTCCTTCCTCCCTGATGACATTCCGGAGAGCTCTGTTCCTGCTGTTCAAGATCGGATAGCCTTTGTTCAATCTAATTTTCTGACACTCCAGGAAATTATGCAAAACGCCCAGGAGTCTTACAAGAGACACTATGACAAAGGTAGGAAGGAAAATCCAATCTTCAAAGTTGGGGAGGAAGTATGGCTCTCCGCCACCAACCTCAAATTGCCGATCCCTTCACGGAAATTGGGACCAAGATTCATAGGCCCTTTTAAAATCAAGCGAGTAATCAACTCTGTGGCCTTTGAATTGGCACTGCCCGACTCCTACAGGATACACCCGGTCTTCCACACGTCTCTGTTGAAACCGGTAGTCTCCAGCTCCTTCCCGGGAAGGGATGAGCCACCTCCTCCACCTGTGGAGGTTGATGGTGAAAACGAGTACGTGGTGGAATCTATCTTGGGCTGCAGGAAAAGAGGCAGGCAATTACAGTATTTAATCAAATGGAAGGGGTATCCCCCAGAGGACAACTCTTGGGAACCATCTAGGAACCTACATGCTCCCCGTCTTTCACCAGGAACATCCCGAGTTGATGTCTAGTCTGGGCGTCCAGAGTCCGCCCCTAGGAGGGGGGCACTGTCAGGGAAATCCGTCCAACAGCGCCAATCAGCGGCCAATGCGCACGCGCTGCGGAATGATGCTTCGGCGCGTGCGCGGGACGGCGCTTCTACGTTCTCGGGTGTGCGCGCCGACGCAGCGCGGCGGCGCACCAATAGGAATCCAGGCGGGCCTATTTAAAGAAACCCAGTTGCACTGACAAGTTGCTGGTTTGTCAGCTTTCCTGTATACCCAAGACTCTGGAAAACTATCTTGAAAATCTCCTTGTGACCCGGACTGGCTTGATTCCTCTGATCTCTCTCCTGGACCTAACCCTCGGCTTGTTATACGGACTTCTGCCTTCTCCTGTGTTTTCACCCTCGGCCTGTGACTCGGATCTGCTGCCTGTCTACAATCCTTGACCTCCTGCTTGTACCTTTGGACTTCCACGTTTCCTTTGAACTCCTGCCTGGTTCCCGGTATTCTCTGGACTTGTTACCTTTTGCTGTACTAGACCCCCAGCCGGGACTGTTACCTTTGCAATTGCAACCCGGACTCAACCTGCACCGGCTTCAATTGTCTCCTGCTGTTTGAACTTTACCAATCCGGCTAGTTCCTGCTTGAAGCCTGTTCTTCAGTCTACTCAGCACTACCGGACCGTCTACAAGTACCCATCACCTGCCGGTAGCCGGTGCCGCTTCTCGCCATCCACTCCCTGTCTCAACTCCAGGGGGTGGAGTGCGTCAAGTCGCAAAGGTGAACCACTCTCGGCATCTCGGCCTCGGTAAGTACATACCTTAACAACAGGAGAATGAGGAGGAGGCACATCTCCAACGAGGCAGGATGCCCTCCGGGGGCCAGCGTAAGGGCAGCACACCGACTGAATCACACCGCAGAGCTCCGCCTGTGCAGGGCGCTGCCTCTGCCCGTTATTCCAAAAGTTCTTTGGTGTGGGCCTTTTTTGAGTCGAGTGCATCAGATCGCACCGCTGCTGTTTGCAACATATGTCTCAAGCGTATCTCGTGTGGCCAAAACATCAGCCGCTTGGGCACCACATGCTTGACCAGACATATGTTGACCTGCCATGCAGCTTGTTGGCAAGCGTACCTTAAAGACCCACACCAAAGAACAAAGCGGACCTCTCCTTGCTCCTCATCAGCTGGGATCTCCAACCCCACTGTACCTTCAGTCCTCTCTGAAACCTGCACTGAGAGGAATGAAGGTGTAGAATTAGGTGTGTCACAGCCAAGTACTTGCGGGCACTCTGCTAGCAGTACACCGACGTCCGATTCTAGCAGGCAAATTTCCCTGCCCCAGCTGCTGGACCGTCGAAAGAAGTTCACTCCCAGCCATCCACATGCCCAGCGGTTGAATGCTAGCTTGGCTAAATTGCTAGCACTTCAACTGCTGCCTTTTCAGTTGGTAGACTAGGCCCCCTTCCGTGAGTTTGTGCAATGTGCGGTTCCTCAGTGGCAGGTTCCCAAACGCCACTTTTTCTCACAGAAGGCGATTCCGGCTCTCTACCGGCATGTGGAAGGCAATGTCCATGCCTCGCTGGACAGGGCGGTCGGCGGTAAGGTGCATATTACCGCTGACTCATGGTCCAGCAGGCATGGACAGGGACGTTACCTTTCTTTCACGGCCCATTGGGTCACTCTTTTGGCAGCTGGGAAGGATCCAGGACAAGGTGCAGTAGTGTTGGAGGTTGTTCCGCCTCCAAAATGCTACTACTGGTTGTGACACACCTCTCTCCTCCACCCCCTCCTCTTCTTCTTCCTCCATGGCCTCTTCCTGTGCTTTGTCCTCGGAACCAGCGCTGCTCCGTAGGTGTTCAAGGGGCTACGCAAGTACGCAGGCAAAAAGATGCCATGCCGTGCTTGCGCTGGTGTGTTTTGGTGACAGGAGCCACACTGGGGCAGAGGTTCTGTCAGCTCTGCAGGGGCAGGCCGAGAGGTGGTTGACGCCACGCCAGCTTAAGCCAGGAATGGTGGTTTGCGACAATGGCACCAACCTCCTCTCCGCCGTCCGACAGGGACAACTGACCCATGTGCCCTGTGTGGCTCACGTCCTTAACCTGGTGGTGCAGTGGTTCTTGGGCAGGTACCCGGGCTTACAGGATGTCCTGAGGCAGGCCAGGAAAGTCTGTGTGCATTTCCGCAGATCATATAATGCCAGTGCTCGGCTGGCTGAGCTGCAAAAGGAGTTGAACCTGCCCAAGAACCGCCTTATATGTGACATGCCCACCAGGTGGAACTCAACGTTGGCACTTGAGGCAGAACAGAGGCAGGAAGAGGAGGACTTCCTTGCCTCTCAAGGCCCCCTTTACCCAGACAGTGTTCCTTCTGTCCCACCTATCACACAGGAAGAGGAGGAGGAGGAGGATTGTGTCAGCATGGAGGTGGAGCCTGGCACTCAGCAGCATCAACAGCAGCAGTCTTTTAGGAATGATTTACAGTCCCAACAAACCCGTGGACTTGTACGTGGCTGGGAGGAGGTGGCTGCAGATCATGTCGCCCTTAGTGACCCAGAGGACTCCGGACCGAATGCCTCAGCTAACCTACGCTGCATGGCCTCCCTGATCCTGCAAAGTCTGCGGAAGGATCCTCGTATTCTTCGGATCAAGGAGAGGGACCATTACTGGCTGGCCACTCTCCTTGATCCACGGTACAAGGGTAAGGTTGCGGACCTTATCTTGTCGTCGCAGAGGGAGCAGAGGATGAGACAACTCCGGGAGGCCTTGCAGAAAGGTCTGTGCAACGCGTTCCCAGAGACCGGGAGGTTACAAACTCCTGGTCCTGGACAACGAGTTTCTGAGGCTTCGGTCAGTAGCAGAGGGAGCGGTGGAGAAGGTGGCCGTCTGACCGATGCGTTCAGACAATTTTTTAGTCCGCAGCCCCAAGGTATGATCGGTTCCAGCAACCATCGCCAGCGTCTGATATACATGGTGCAGGAATACCTAGGGGCAAGGTCAGACGAATGAGGGCTAGGGGGTAATCTGGGGGGTGATCTGGGGGTGACTCAGGGGTGGATTGTGTGCCTATAATGTGTCCTGGTGTCAGTGTACTGTTTGTGCACTAACCTGATGTCTTCTCTCCTCGGCGGCTCCGGACGAATAGAGCGCCGCATGGAGAGATGACATCACTTCCTCTGCCTGTGTTTACATTACACAGGCAGGGGAAGCATCTCATTCGCTGAGAGCGATCGCAAGGGGGTGGCCAGAAACCAATGTCCGCCCCCTCATCACGGATCGCTCCCAAATCGATACCGACCGCTGCATGTACCGGAGGGGGGTTCGATTGGACCCCCCACCCATACGAAGGCAGTCACGTACAGGTACGTGATTGTGCCTGTCCATGCCATTTTGACGACGTATATGTACATGGGGCGGTCGTTAAGTGGTTAAAGGTGACCATACACTGCAATCTTAAAAAAATGTAAAAATTAAAAAAATTAGATTAGGCAAGGGCCTGTTTAATTTCCAAAATGTTTAATTAATTGTTCAAGCGCGTATTCCTAATTAGGGATGAGCTTCGAGTTCGAGTCGAACCCATGTTCGACTCGAACATCGGCTGTTCAATCGTTCGACGAAGATCGAACATTATGGGCCGTTCGCGCCAAATTCGAGTGGCGTGTCACGGCCCATAATTCACTGTGGCATCGCAGTGCGTTGCTGGCTGTTGATTGGCCAAGCATGCACTATGACCCGCATGCTTGGCCAATCACAGCGCTGTCTGAACAGAGAGCCGTAATTGGCCAAAGCCAGGGTGGCTTTGGCCAATTATGGCTCAGGGGGTTTAGTACACGCCCTACACTATATAAGGCCGCTGGCTCTGCGGCCTTGTGTAGTGTGTTGGAGTTGTGAAAAGAGAGAGTTTACAGAGACAGACAGTGTCATTTATATTGAGTTAGATAGAGCAGGCAGGCGAGTCAGTTAGCTGCAGTTACAGTGTGTAGAGGATATATATGCATCCTAGGTGTTGTATATATATTTATACACTGTATTGAGTTTAGCTAGATCCGTTCCTGTTAGTCTCTATACTGTGACAGGCAGGCAGGTGATTGTGCTAGCTGCAGACAGTCAGTGTTTCACTTAGTGTACTACTGTGTGCTTTGCATAGCGTTCACCTAAAGCTCACCTGAATACAGTTATTCTCTATACTGTGACAGGCAGGCCGGTGATTGTGCAAGCTGCAGACAGTCAGTGCATAGCATTCACCTAAAGCTCCCCTGAATACAGTTAGTGACTATTATAGTGGTGTTCTCATAATAAAACCACAAGCAGAGAGCTGCAAGTATTTTCAGTGTACTGTGTCCTCTGCACAATTTTTACCTAAAACTAACTGAAAACAATTGCTGCTTTTCCCATACTAACACCACAGCAGGCCATTAGTATGTCTGGAAGGCAAACAATGAGAGGCAGACAGTCACGAGGCAATAAAAGAGGGTAAGCAGGCTCTGTGTCTAGAGGCAACAGTGCTGCTGATCGTGGACACCGTGCATCCTCATCAGCACGTGGCCGTGGCACACGCTTGTCCTTCTTTTCGGCAGCTGGCCATGTTGAGCAGCAACATGCCCAAGACTTGGTAGAGTGGATGACCAAGCCGTCCTCCTCCTCCTCATCCTCTCTCACCCAGGCTCAGGGTACTTTGGCAAAGCAGCTGCCAAAGCGGCCTCTTCCCTCGGCTCAATGGCATCAGTCACTCCTTCCCTAGCCCCACCATGTCCTCCTGAGGAGTCCCCAAAACTGTTAGAGCACAGTGTTGGGTACATGCTCCAGAAGGATGCCCAGCGTTTTGAAGGCTCCGATGATGGAACCCAGCTGGAGGAAGGCAGTAACATGAGACCAGAGAGAGGGGGTAGTAACGTGAGCCCAGAGAGAGGGGGTGCCCAACAAGGTCATCTATCTGGCAGTCATGTTCCCCAAGCTGCAGCATACTGCCAGATTGGCTCCAGTGATGAGGAGGGAGGGGATGATGAGGTCACTGACTCCACGTGGGTGCCTGATAGGAGAGAGGAGGAGGAGGAGGCACATCTCCAACGAGGCAGGATGCCCTCCAGGAGCCAGCTTAAGGGCAGCATACCGACTGCATTACACCGCAGAGCTCCGCATGTGCAGGGCGCTGCTGTCTCTGCGCATTATTCAAAAAGTTCTTTGGTGTGGGCCTTTTTTCAGACTTGTGCAGCAGATCGCACCATTGCCATTTGCAACATATGTCATAAGCGTATCTCGCGTGGCCAAAACATCAGCCGCTTGGGCACCACGTGCTTGACCAGACATATGTCGACCTGCCATGCAGTCCGTTGGCAAGCTTACCTAAAAAACCCACACCAAAGAACAAAGCGGACCTCTCCTTGCTCCTCATCAGCTGGGATCTCCAACCCCACTATACCTTCAGTCCTCTCAGAAACCTGTACTGAGAGGAATGAAGGTGTAGAATTAGGTGTGTCACAGCCAAGTACTTGCGGGCAATCTGCTATTGGTACACCGACGTCCGATTGCACCAGGCAAGTTTCCCTGCCCCAGCTGCTGCACCGCCGAAAGAAGTTGGCTCCCAGCCATTCCCATGCCCAGCGGTTGAATGCTAGCTTGGCTAAATTGCTAGCACTTCAACTGCTGCCTTTTCAGTTGGTAGACTCTGCCCCCTTCCGTGAGTTTGTGGAATGTGCGGCTCCTCAGTGGCAGGTTCTCAAACGCCACTTTTTCTCATGGAAGGCAATTTCGGCTGTCTATCAGCATGTGGAAGGCAATGTCTTGGTCTCGCTGGACAGAGCGGTCAGGTGCATATTACCGCTGACTCATGGTCCAGCAGGCATGGACAGGGACGTTACCTATCTTTCACGGCGCATTGGGTGACTCTGCTGGCAGCTGGTAAGGATGCAGGACAAGGTGCAGTAGTGTTGGAGGTCCTCTTCTTCTTCCTCCATGGCCTCTTCCTCTGCTGATTTGTCCTCGAAACCAGCGGTACTCCGTAGGCGTTCAAGGGGCTACGCAAGTACGCAGGCAAAAAGATGCCATGCAGTGCTTGAGCTGGTGTGCTTGGGGGACAGGAGCCACACTGGGGCAGAGATTCTGTCAGCTCTGCAGGGGCAGGCTCACAGGTGGTTGATGCCACGCCAGCTTAAGCCAGGAAAGGTGGTTTCTGACAATGGCACCAACCTCCTCTCCGCCCTCCGACAGGGACAACTGACCCATGTGCCCTGTTTGGCTCACGTCCTTAACTTGGTGGTGCAGCGGTTCTTGGGCAGGTACCCGGGCTTACAGGAGGTCCTGAAGCAGGCCAGGAAACTCTGTGGGCATTTCCGCCGGTCATATAATGCCAGTGCTCGGCTGGCTGACCTGCAAAAGATTTACAACCTGCCCAAGAACCGCCTAATCTGTGACATGCCCACCAGGTGTAACTCTACGTTGGCCATGCTGCAGCGGCTGCACATGCAGCAGAGGGCCATCAATGAGTATCTGTTGCAATATGGCACCAGGACAGTGTCAGGGGAGCTTGGATTTATTTCCCCACACCAGTGGGCCATGATCAGGGACGCATGTACTGTCATTACACCATTTGAGGAGGCCACGAGGATGGTGAGCAGTGACAGTGCATGCATCAGTGACACTGTCCCTCTTGTCCACCTGTTGGAGCACACGCTACGTGGAATAATGGACAGGGCACTTGAGGCAGAACAGAGGCAGGAAGAGGAGGACTTCCTTACCTCTCAAGGCCCCCTTTATCCAGACAGTGTTCCTGCTGGCCCGGCTATCACACAGGAAGAGGACGAGAAGGAGGAGGAGGATTATTGTGTCAGCATGGAGGTGGAGCCTAGCACTCAGCATCAGCAGCAGTCTTCAAGGGATCAATTATAGTCCCAAGACACCCATGGACTTGTACGTGGCTAGGAGAAGGTGGCTGCGGATCATGTTGTCCTCAGTGACCCAGAGGACTCCGCACCGAATGCCTCAGCAAACCTACGCTGCATGGCCTCCCTTATCCTGCAAACCCTGCGCAAGGATCCTCGTATTTGTGCGATCAAGGAGAGGGATCATTACTGGCTGGCAACCCTCCTTGATCCACGTTACAAGGATAAGGTTGCGGACCTTAGCTTGCCGTCGCAGAGGGAGCAGAGGATTAAGCATCTTAGGGAGGCCTTGCAGAAAGGTCTGTGCAACGCGTTCCCAGAGACTGGGAGGTTACAAACTCCTGGTCCTGGACAACGTGTTGCTGAGGCTCCGGTCAGTCAAAGAAGGAGCGGTGGAGAAGGTGGCCGTCTGAACCAATGCGTTCAGACAATGTTTTAGTACGCAGCCCCAAGGTATGATTGCTTCCAGGAACCATCGCCAGCATCTGGTTTACATGCAGGAATACCTAGGGGCAAGATCAGACTTGGACACCTTTCCCACCGAAAATCCTCTGGGTTACTGGATCTTGAGGATGGATCACTGGCCAGAGCTTGCACAGTATGCAATTGAGGTACTGGCCTTTCCTGCATCCAGCGTTCTTTCGGAACGCACATTCAGTGCTGCTGGAGGCTTTGTAACTGATCACAGGGTGCACATGTCCACCGACTCGGTCGATCGACTGACCTTCTTAAAAATGAATCAGTCTTGGATCACCACCAGCTACCAAGCACCTGATGCTGATGTAACCGAATATTTTTTTTGGAAATGTCAGATCCCTTCAAGACTGCCTATGCTGAGTGACTATCCTGTTATGCTGAGTGACTATCCTCTTCCTCAATAATCATGCTGATAGCTCGAAAGAACATTTTTGGGTCTGGGCACCGCCACCAGTGGCTAAGGCCCAATTTTTCAGCCCCTGTTTAACAGGGGCGTGTATTTACAATTTTTGATGCAATGCTTTGCAGCAGGGCTCATTGCTGTGCTCCAACTACAGTATCTGTGAGGGGTTGCAGTGTTGTGGCACCAGCACCAGTGCCTAAGGCCCAATTTTTCAGCCCCTGTTTAACAGGGGCGTGTATTTACAATTTTGATGCAATGCTTTGCAGCAGGGCTCATTGCTGTGCTCCAAGTACAGTATCTGTGAGGGGTTGCAGTGTTGTGGCACCAGTGCCTAAGGCACAATTTTTATGCCCCTGTTCAACAGGGGCATGTAATTACAATTCTTGATCTAATAATTCACAGCAGGGCCCATTCCTGCGCCCACCAAGAGTAACTGTGAGGGCTTACAGTGTTGTGGCAACACCACCAAAGGCCCAATTTTTTTGCCACTGTTCAACAAGGGCATGTGATTACAATTCTTGATCTAATATTTCACAGCTGGGCCCATTCCTGCGCCCACCAAGAGTAACTGTGAGGACTTACAGTGTTGTGGCACCAGCACCACCACCAAAGGCCCAATTTTTCCTACCACTGTTCAACAATGGTGTAGCGATACCTTCAACTAAGAAGGCCGCAGATTTAGTTTGGGCCCTGAAGACAGCTCCGCCAACCCCCGGCAATGTACTCGACCCCCTACTGGCACAGTTAGTTATGGCAGCAATATATTTCTTATACTGTATGAGAAATCTCAGACACCAAGGCTATAATGAAAGGGGGTATCAATTTTACTTTAAGCTTATGGTAAAAAGGTTAACAGTGGTAACAGTGTGCAGGTAATAATTTGCATTAGATGAACAGTAAAGGTGCGCCGCGTGGGCGACCGTTAACTAGGCGCCCTGGGGCGCAGTAACTAAATGAACTAACTAGCTGGCCAGGCCTGGCTCAGATATCTAAAACTCAGTCTATAGGGGATGATGGTTTCTTCACCGGCAAGTCTTTAAAGGTGGTGCACATAACAGAATAACATTTGTAATCCAGTGGGAAGATTGTGATGTAACAAACACTTCACTGAAGACTCCTCTGAGTTCAGCTCTGATATGGGTCTCCAGTGAGAGTATCAGATATAAACATGTGGGCCACAGCAGTCTATAGGCACATCAGCAATAATCAGTATATATGGTCTGAGCATACGCTCGCTCACCCCTCCGGACACGATCCCAGCCCGGGTACTTCCACCGACTGTGTCCTCACGCACAGTGTCTCCAGCGATCGGGTCCCCCGATCCAACCAAGGCTGTAGATAAGCGAAGTCAGATGCCACCCAGGCTCGCGGTGGGGTGGAAGGCTCTTTGGTGCTGCGCAAGGCCTCAGGCTTCAGGCCTTGCACTCCGGCACATCCGCACAGGAGGATCAGTCACTGAAGTCTCGTGTCCCAAAGAGGCCGAGCCCAGCCTCGCCTCCTACTTTTATAACCCCTCCCATGAGTCTCTGGGGTGGAAACATTGCCGAAAGGGATTCTGGGCAAGGTAGTCCCGGGAGTCTTAAAGGGGACCCCGCTACACACTCCCCCCACTTAAATTCTTTGGTCCCCAAAGAAACTTTAGCATACACTGCGTACAACCTCAGACAACATTGCATAAGAGGTTGGCATAGGAAATTCCCACCAAAACCGAGGGGTTGGATTCCCTTGCCCACAGGTCACACTATCCTGAGTGGCCTGCCTAACTGTGCCAGAGAGTGAGTGGGGGTTGCCCTCTACTAAATGTACAGTGGAGGGGTCCGGATTCTCTACACTCCTCCTAGCAGTGATCACATAATCTTCTGAGCTCTTCCCCATTTGTGGGTAGGTCAACTTTCTGGGAGGCCTTATGACTCTGCAAACCCTTTGTTCCCTTGGGGCTTCTGGCTCTAGCGCCACAGGCTCTTCTTCTGTAACAGGCTCAGGCAACTCGGCAGGCTCTGTAACATCTGCTTCAGGAGCCCGACTTCTGACAAGCTGAAAGGTCCTTTCCGCCCCTAAGTGGCCATGATTGTCATGTAGGGCAATCAGAACAGTCTCTCTGTGCTTTTCCAGAAGAAACAATTGCCATTTATCTTCCAGGTCATCAGAGGGGCCCCTTCGGTAGACCACTCCCTGATGCACCTGTAATCTGTCCCACTCTTTCCTCAACAGGCGAGCTTCTTTTGAGGAGTGACTCAGAAGTCTGTTTGGATCCTGATTCTCCAGGGCTTCCAGAACTAATTTCCCCATGGGGTCTTCTAATTGCTCACATCTTAGCTCCTTCTTAGACAGCTTTGGCAGATGGTCTTCCTGCAGTTGAGTTACTCCACAGTATTGTTTGGGGACTCCTACCATGGTAACTCCTATCTCTTCCGCCCTTGAGCCCCCTCTGGCTTGCAATTCAGCCCCCTGACATAGGGCCCGCACCCCGTCTGGTGCCACTTGAGTCCAGTCTTCCATGTCATGGGTGGGACCATGAGATCTTCTGGACAAAGCGTCTGCATCTCGATTCCCAATCCCTGGCCTGTACTTTAGGCTGAAATTGAATCCAGACAATGCGGCCAGCCATCTGTATCCAGTGGCGTCCAGCTTTGCTGTAGTGAATAGGTAGGTCAGGGGGTTGTTGTCGGTCTTCACAGTGAACTCCGCCCCATACAGGTAGTCTTTGAGCTTGTCTACTACCGCCCACTTAGGGCCAGGAACTCCAGCTTGTGAGTGGGGTCGTTTTTCTCAGAGGGGGTCAGGCTCCTGCTCACGTAGGTAACAGGCCGTTGTTGCCCTTCGTGTTCTTGATAAAGTACTCCTCCCAGACCGTCATGACTAGCATCTACGTGTAGTTCATAGGGTTTGGTTGGGTCTGCGTAGGCCAAGACTGGAGCAGTGGTCAGGCTCTTCTTCAACGCCAGGAAGGCCTCTTCACACTTCTGATTACACTGATCTCTGATGGACTCTCCCGGCTTCCTGGGCCCTGAGTCATCCTCTTCTCCCTCAGTCTTGAGCAGTTCATTCAATGGTCTAGCAATTCGGGCGAATCCTTCCACAAACCTCCTGTAATAGGAGCAGAACCCTAAGAAGGATCTGAGTTCTGTTACTGTGGTGGGTCGTGGCCAGGAGGTAACTGCCTCCAATTTCTCAGGGTCTGTGGCCACCCCTTCTTCAGACACTATGTACCCCAGGTAGTTCACAGAAGACTGGTAGAACCGACACTTCTCAGGCGAAAGCTTGAGTCCCTCCTCACTGAGTCTCCTCAAGACTTTTTCCAGCCTCCCCTCGTGTTCCTCCAGGGTTCTTCCAAAGACAATGACATCGTCCAGGTATACAAGGACTTCAATAAGGTTCATGTCTCCTACAGTCTTATCCATGAGACGTTGGAAAGTAGCTGGGGCTCCAGACAGACCTTGGGGCATCCGGTCGAATTCAAAGAACCCCACTGGGGTTATGAAAGCTGTCTTCTCCTTGTCT
Organism: Rana muscosa; assembly: GCA_029206835.1. NCBI lineage: Eukaryota > Metazoa > Chordata > Amphibia > Anura > Ranidae > Rana > Rana muscosa. The sequence continues at coordinate 27,735,116 of CM055121.1, forward strand.
TCTGGGTGCATAGGGATCTGATAGTACCCGCTCTTGAGATCCATAACGCTGAACCACTTGGCTCCAGACAAGCTCTGTAGGGCATCCTCTATCCTCGGAGTGGTGTACTGGTCGGGTATGGTTCTCCTGTTAAGAGTCCTGTAGTCAATACAGAGCCTCAACGATCCATTCTTCTTCCTGACCACCACTATCGGGGAGGCATAGGGGCTTCTAGACTCCCGTATCACACCAGTCCTCTTGAGTTCTGCAAGTTGTTCCCTTAGATCCTCCAGATCTGCTAGTGGGACCCGCCTGACTCTCTCTCTGAAGGGCTTATCTTCTTGGAGGCGGATCCGATGGGTGGCACTCCTTGCACACCCCACATCGAACTCATCTTTAGAGAAGATCTTCTCCCATCTGGTCAACTGGGCCTTGGCTCTCTCTTTCCAAGCCCTGGGCAGATTCGGGTTTTCCATGGATAGCTTCTCCCAAGCATCTCCTCCTTCACCCATCCCCTTGACTTCCGACAGGGTAACAGGGGCAGCAGGGCTCACCTGGCCCAGCAGCATCCTAGCTGGGATTTCCATGGGGTCATCTGTATTGTTCCTGACACACACCGGAACTCTACAATGGGCCTTCTTCAGAGCCTTCAGTGGAATCACTTCTGGTATCCCTTCCAGACCAGGGGACTCTTCCCTTGGGTAGGACTCCAACATGACAAAGGGTCCAGGCTGCTCCCAAGTAAGCTTCACAGTGGCTCTGAGACAGGTTACTTCACCCGGTTGCAACACTACCCCTTCTCTTCCAAGTCTCCACACCTTCCCTATCCCCTCTCCAGGGGTCTTCTGCTCTAGGACCAGCCGTTGGTAGGCCGTCTTCAGCATGGGGTGGATCTTGGTTGCCGCTTGCCCCTTCTCTTTCACTAGAGGGGTCAGAAGTCTTCGGACCAGGTCCGTGTTCGTCCCTATTATAAGGGAACTCTTGTTGGCTCCTGGCGGCCGAGGGCACACAACTGCCAGGGTGTCAAACACTTCGGCTTTTCCAGCCACAGATGGGTCAAAAATCATCTTGACGGGCAGATAGCCATCATAGGGGAAATTCTGGGTTCCAATCCCACATATTTCTAGTTCCTCTATCTTCTGGATGGGCAGGTGACTCAAGTGCTTATCATAGAAATCTCTGTATAACATGGTCACTTGTGCCCCAGTATCCAAGATGGCTCTGGTGTAGACTCCCTCCACTTGAATGGGCACTATAGGAGATGGGCCTACCAGCTTCTCCGGATATGGCCTGGCAGGGGTCGCCTTCTTCTGACCCTTTCCTTTCGGACTCTCTCTCGTCCAATTCCCTTTGGACTTTAATCTTTCTTGAGCCTGGTATGCATTGATTTCCCTCCTTTCAATGGGTATAGTGACCCGTTGAGGGACATTATTGTTTTTCTTAGGTGTGCATCCCCTTTGGGGAATGCTGTGCCTCTTCTGAGGGGTCTTGCCCCCTTTCTCTGGGGTGTGTCTCTGTTGAGGAATGTTTTGTTTCTTCTGAGGTGTTTTATTTCCTCTTTTCTTCTGCTTCGCATTCAGCTTGGAGCTCACTGAAGATGATGGGCACCCGGTTGACTCCTTCACCGGGGCCCTCTGGAGTTTCCCGCCGGCTTGGGGTTATCTGGTTTCTTCTTCTTGGGACTGGAACATGTAGCTGCAATATGGCCAATTCCTCCACAGTTAAAGCAGACTATATCTCCCCATTCTTGTAAAGATGCGGGTGCTGAGGCAATTGGGAATAGTTCCTTCCTTGATACTTCTCTCTTGGGGCCCTCTGGGTCTTTTGCCATCAGAGAGGTCAACATCTCTAACACCTTGGACATTTGAGCTTTTAGGGTGTCTACCTCTGAGTTTCTTTCAGGGGTCATCACTGGATTGACTAACACCTGTGCGGGTACAACATTTGTCTTTATCATTTGCTGGTCCTGTTGTAGCGCCTCCTCATCTCTGATGATTTTTATCAAGTCAGCATAAGTCAGTAATAAGTCAGTAACGTTCCTCCTCCCGAGGTTTTCAGGTGCAGCCAGACTGGATCCGAGCCTAACGCTCCCTTTAAAACTTGTTTCATTCTTGCCGCATCTGTATCTTGGGGATTCATTCCCTTCTTCAAAACAATCATGCACAGCAACCTGTTCAGTCTTCTAACATACTCTGAAAGTTTCTCCTTCGGTTGTTGGAAAGTATGTTCAAATTGGTAGACCATCTCTGTCACCTTTTCCAATTGACCAAACTCTTCCTGTAGCATGGCTAGACAGTCTTGAGCCGTGCAGTCTGCATTCCCAAACCGAAAACTTTTCACTGCTTCTGCTGCTGCGCCTTTAAGGCTTTCTATCACTCGTTGCCTCTTCTGCGCCTCAGGCACCTCCCATGCCTCCACTGCTTGTAATGCCTGCTCCACCCAGGCATCAAAATCTTCTTCCCCTGCAGGGACAGGGAGCTTCCCTGAGAATGTCTTCAGTCTCCGGTAGCTAGTCTCTACATGCACCGTGCTTGACTTCAGACACTTGGTTAGCAGATCTCCTATTGCATTTATCAGTTCTGGTGATATAGCAGTGACAGGTGCAGGCGCCACCGGAGGCGTCGCCCTATCTCCTCTTTCAGGTGGGGTACGGGCCGCAGCCTGCGGTGATCCCGTTGGTGATGGCTCCTTCTTAATTGCGTGCGCCAACCTATAGGATCTATTATCTGGCGTCTGTACACAGCTGCGCTTACAAGCCTCTGGCATCCCGTCCAAGTACTCCACTAGTGCATACTGGTATGAGATGTCTGGGTCTGACTTTATTCCCATCACCCACGGTGTGTGATCTGGGGTCACTGACTTCATTAACTCCTCTATCGTTTCAATTGACCATTCCTCCCCTGGTAGGTTGATCACCACTGACTGGCTTGGGTCTGTCTTAGCCACTTCGCACCACACTCTTATTCCTTGTGGGTCCATGCCGGCACCTTCTGGCGTTTAATTGCTGTATCAGGATCCCGGACGAACCCCCACGTGTAGCGATACCTTCAACTAAGAAGCCCGCAGATTTAGTTTGGGCCCTGAAGACAGCTCCGCCAACCCCCGGCAATGTACTCGACCCCCTACTGGCACAGTTAGTTATGGCAGCAATATATTTCTTATACTGTATGAGAAATCTCAGACACCAAGGCAATAATGAAAGGGGGTATCAATTTTACTTTAAGCTTATGGTAAAAAGGTTAACAGTGGTAACAGTGTGCAGGTAATAATTTGCATTAGATGAACAGTAAAGGTGCGCCGCGTGGGCGACCGTTAACTAGGCGCCCTGGGGCGCAGTAACTAAACGAACTAACTAGCTGGCCAGGCCTGGCTCAGATATCTAAAACTCAGTCTATAGGGGATGATGGTTTCTTCACCGGCAAGTCTTTAAAGGTGGTGCACATAACAGAATAACATTTGTAATCCAGTGGGAAGATTGTGATGTAACAAACACTTCACTGAAGACTCCTCTGAGTTCAGCTCTGATATGGGTCTCCAGTGAGAGTATCAGATATAAACATGTGGGCCACGGCAGTCTATAGGCACATCAGCAATAATCAGTATATATGGTCTGAGCATACGCTCGCTCACCCCTCCGGACACAATCCCAGCCCGGGTACTTCCACCGACTGTGTCCTCACGCACAGTGTCTCCAGCGATCGGGTCCCCCGATCCAACCAAGGCTGTAGATAAGCGAAGTCAGATGCCACCCAGGCTCGCGGTGGGGTGGAAGGCTCTTTGGTGCTGCGCAAGGCCTCAGGCTTCAGGCCTTGCACTCCGGCACATCCGGGGACGGAAAGTGAGGTGAAATCTTCTGAACAGGTGCACAGACAGCAAAACAAATGTTACTGGGGTGATAACCCTTCCCTATGTTTTCCAAAAAGCTTAAAAATAGATTTTTTGCCTGGAGCTACACTTAAAAAATGTACCTGTTCCAAATTACAAACAGATTCTACTTAAGAACAAACCTACAGTCTCTGTCTTGTTTGCACCCCCTGTATACTACTGTTCAGAGTATATAGGACCTTTTTTTACTTTGGGTGCGGGGTTCCCCTTAATATCCAAACAAGACCCAAAGGGGCTGGTAGTGGGCTGGGGGGGGGGGGGTGGGGGGGGTACCCATGCCTTTTTTTCAATGATTTTCATCCATATTGCCGGGACCATACATTACATTAAAGCCGCAAGCAGTTTTAAATGACTTTTTTTCCTTTAGAAATGTCATTTTGTGCAGGGACAGTTCTAAGCACGAGAAACATGTGCCACTTCACAGGCATACTTTAGACACCCCCCAGGTACGATATTTAACCACTTTCTTACCCGCCCATAGTCAAATGACGTCCACAGATGGGATCTCCCATCCTGGGTGGATGTCATATGACGTCCTGGGCTTTGTGGGGGGATATCTGAATGATGCCTGCAGCTAGAGGCATCATTCAGATATCCTTCTCTTCAGCCGGCGATTCTGCGCACAATAAGAATGATCATAGCGGCGGTTCTGCTGCTTGATCGTTCTTATAGGCGGCGGGAGGGGACATCGCCCCTCCCGCCGCCAAACGGTGCTTCTCCGGGCTCTCCTGTGCCATCGGGGGCCCGGAGAAAGAATCGCCCGGTGCAGCTGTCTTGTCACATGACAAGCATAGAGATGACTGTTGACCAGATGGTCACCAGTCATCTCTATGACCGTCGGAGACCCGGGCGCGATGTGATGAGGTAACACCCGGGTACTCAGAAGTAAACAAAGCCGCGATTGCGGCTAGAATTTTTTTTCACAATCTCATGCTTTCCAGCCTGGAGGAGAGATGTGGGGTCTTATTGACCCCGCATCTCTCCATAAAGAGGACCTGTCACACACCATTCCTATTACAAGGGATGTTTCCATTCCTTGTAATAGGAATAAAAGTGATAATTTTTTTTTTTTTTAAAGTGTAAAAAAAAAAAAAAATAAGTAAAAAAAATTTAAAATAATAAAAACGCCCTTGTCCCCGGTAGCGAATGCAAATGCAAGACCCGCCCACATATGTAAACGCCGTTCAAACCACACATGTGAGGTATTGCCGCGTGCGTTAGAGCGTGTGCCACAATTCTAGCACTAGACCTCCTCTGTAACCCTAACCTGGTAACCTGTAAAAAATTTCAAAGTGTCGCCTATGGAGATTTTTAAGAACCGAAGTTTGGCGCCATTCCATGAGTGTGCACAATTTTAAAGCGTGACATGTTAGGTATCTATTTACTCGGCGTAACATAATCTTTCATATTTTACAAAAAAATTGGGCTAACTTTACTGTTGTCTTATTTTTAAATTCATGAAACCATTGTTTTTCCCAAAAAAAAGGCAATTGAAAAATTATTGCACAAATACCGTGCAAGATAAAAAGTTGCAATGACCGTCATTTTATTCCCTAGGGTTTCTGCTAAAAAAACATATATATTGTTTGGGGGTTCTGAGTAATTTTCTAGCAAAAGAATGATGATTTGTACATGTAGGAGAGAAGTGCCAGAATAGGCCCGGTATTGAGGTGGTATAAAAAGCCCGGTATTGAAGTGGTTAAAGGAATATTTCACTTTTTTTTTTTTTCACTTTATGCATCATTAAAATCACTGCTCCCGAAAAAACGGCCGTTTTTAAAACTTCTTTTTGCATTGATACATGTCCCCTGGGGCAGGACCCGGGTCCCCAAACCGGTTTTAGGACAATAACTTGCATATTACCCATTATAATTAGCACTTTTGATTTTGAACGTTTGTGTCCATTGTATTTAATAGGGTTCTAAAGTTCGCGCAAACTTTAGGTCCGTTCGCAGGTTCTGGTGCGAACCGAACCGGGGGGTGTTCGGCTGATTCCTACTAATGAGTGTGATCTTTATCTCCATCTCCGTCCCGTGTCACTAGATACGTTGATTCATACCCCTTCCTCCTTCATGCGCTCGCTGTCACTATGGGGGAGTGAAGCCGCGCCGTAGCGTGGCTGGCGTCCGGGCGGAAATTACGTCAACTAGTTTTGCATTACAGGTGCGTAGCTTCGCTTTTTGCACTCAGTTAGACACTAGATCCGTTTCCCAGTCCCTGTCCCATCTTCCCTCTCCCTGCTTTTGTGGCTCGAGCCTCCAGGGGGATCTGGGTGTGGGTTTTGCTCCTCACACAGCTTTGCTGCTTCCATGGGATTTCCCGTTATGAGCGGACCCTCCCCAAATCACCTGGCATCCGGACTTTGTTATTTGTTACATGTTTTGTGTCATGTATGTCCTTGTCATATGTGTGTAATTGTGGATCTGCCTGGATTCCCCATCCAGATCATACACATTTTTAGTCTCCCCATAAATATGTCCACTTACCATGTTGTTTGACCAATAAAATATTTATACTTTTTGATAAATTATATTTTTCATTGTTATTCTTTTAGCCCCCTTTCTTTTTCAATCATCCTTGATTGAAAGGTTTTGTTCAGGATGAGTAGCTTGCAGACAGCGAGGTAACAGAGAATCAGGCAAAAATCATAGTAAACTAGCCAGGGTTAACACAGGAGCATTACCTGCAATGCCGCTGTCAGATTACCTGCAATGCCGCTGTCAGATCTTCCATCCAAGGGAGGGAGGGGCCTGATGTGGTCGGAGAGCAGGTACTAGGGTTAAGCTTGTGCAACCCGCAAGCTCCCCTCCGTAGCATGAAGGTGTGACCGACCCCGCACCTCCTGCAAAACCCCCCAGCCAACCCGGAATATGCAGGTTTACCTCACATTTTTACCTCGCAGGTTTACTATGCCTTAAGTGTGCTGGCGCAGACATCGAAGCAGCAGCGGGATCTCTAAATTTGAAGGACATGTCTTTCTCCCTACCTCCCTACCTTGTCTCTTATCTATACTGCCTGTGCCGCATTACATTGGGCTGGGGCTGGAGCCGGAGTGTGATGTCCGGTGGGGGGTGAGATTGGTCCGGAAGCAGTGAGGATCTTACCGGCAGAGGGTGAGAGAGCGAGGAGCAACGCTGAAATCCACTGTAATCCTCCTGCACCAAGCATCAATACTAATTCCCTGGTTGAAAAAAATCAATAAAAAAAAAACTGCAAATAAGAGCAACTGTAGGGGGTGAGTTTTGCTTTTGCTTTCATTTGTTTTCGCTTTAAATTTGCACAGAATAAATTCACATATGCCTTCAGGTACACCGGACTGTAAATATATTTCATACATTGGAATGCATTATTGATGAAATTTGTATAATAATCAGGAGACTCTGCAGATGCATGGCATAATGTACTAGGTATATGTTTAAGGTTAAGGTTGAATGCTGAACCGTGATGATGCCGAGAATATTCTATCATAAAATGAACAGAAGATAGTCTGTGCAATAAAACCAGATCACTATCAGCAAAGAACTGATGAAAAAAAAAAAAGCATAACTCCCCCCAGTTGGCTGGCTCTTATTCTTACATTGGGGTTTTAGTGTATTCCTTTTTACTCTTACTGGTAACCCCAAGTAGAGACTTGTTTCTCGAAAAAACTTGGAAAACAAGAGGAAAAAAATATATATATTTTTATATCTTTTGAGATTATATACTGGACCAGGTGGGTATATTATTTTGCCCCCCTCCCATTCCCTCCTCCACTCCCTCCCCCAGAGAGACCTGAGGGGTAAGGGAAAGGAAGAAAAAACCCACCCACCTACACAAGAAAATGACTAAAGGGGATAAATAGTGGAGGTAAGAAAATTATCCCTTACACTATAATACACTCCCTGAACTGGCTCACTCCCTTTAAAAAAAAAAAAAAGGGAGGAATACAGGAAGAACAAATGAATATGAGGGGAAGATCAGGGAGAGGGGCAGCTGTAAACCTCCCTAGAATGAGCGCTAGCCCAGGATCCATCAAAAAATATATGTCATATAGCCCTGGAACAAAAACGGGAACTAAACACAAAGTTACAGAGGGCGCCCAAAAGAGTGGACTTAGAAAACAACAAGAAGAAATAGACCCCCCCCCCCTCATCGATAAGCAAAGAAATTGAAGAGGAAGCGGTATGGAAACTAGACAAAAAAAGCAATCAATTACTAAAGGAGAAATGGCAGAAATGTTGGCGAGGATGGAAAAAAGGTTGGAAACATCAATTAAGGGTAAAATAGCAACCCTATGTCAAGACATGAAACATATGTTCAAAAGGGTAGAGGAAACAGAAGAAAGATTGGATAACTATGGGGCTGAAATAAATGGTCTGAAGGAACAGATGGAAGAGATGTATAGAGAACAAAGGTTTATGATGTATAAAATCGAAGATCAAGAAAACAGGAATAGAAGGAAAAATATTAGGATTAGAGGTCTCCCGGAGAAGCAAGGAGAAAACGAGGATCTACAAGATAAAATGGACAAAATTTTTGGCCATATGCTGGGAATAACAGAGTTGGATAAAAATAATTAATTTGAAAGGATCCACAGGATCAGAAAGCCCGCTGAAATCGCAGGGGATGCTGCAAGAGACGTCATAGCACGATTCCATAACTACCAAGAAAAAGAACAGATAAGGGCCCATATGAGAACCAATCAACCCGTTAAATATGAAGATTCAATGTTGCAGGTATTCCCAGATTTAGCAGCAGAGACATTGTCCAGGAGAAGAATTCTCAAACTGCTATTGGAACAACTAAAGATGCAGAATATCCAATATTCATGGGGATTCCCAGCCTGCCTAATTTGACGTAAAGAAGGTTGTTCTGCAACCCTAAGGTTCCCAGAAGATACCCCGAAATTTTGCAATAGACTGAACATCCCATTAGTGGAGATCCCGGGTTGGTGGGAGGAACAAGAACCTACAGACAATACGGAGGGACATCAGTCCTGGCACCCAGCATGGACTAAGAAACAAGCAAGAACAAGGAAGAAATGAGGAAGGAAGAAAAGAAAACATGTTAAATAGCTTAAAAAAAAAAGAAAAAAAGTGGGAAATCCAAATGACAGTACTTGAGACTAGGGTACTCTGGACTTTGGCTGGGGGGGGAGGGGGGCGGGGGTGGGAGCTGGGGATCCAAGGTTGGGGTGATGCACTAGACCTGTTTATAAGATCATCTTAGAGCTTGACCTCTAGGGGGATGAACCAGGGTCGGGAGGAACGAGGAGGGCCATGGTTCACTAGGCTTTGGGGAAGCCAATTTTCCCTCAAATGGAGGGGTGGGAGGGGGTGGAGGATGAGGGAGTAGAGGGGTGCGGGGCTGGAGGGAAGAGATACCTCTTACACTTTACAGGAAATTATATGCGGGAGGGGGACACGGCAAGATGACAACAATAAATTATATGACGTATAATGTACGGGGACTAAACACACCCTCAAAGCGACACAAGATCCTTAAAGAGCTTAAACACTACGCTGCCGATGTGTTGTCCCTGCAGGAGACCCACCTTGTACACGATACAAAAGTGAAATTAAACTCTGCGGATTTTCCCACTTGGTACTGTTGTGCTTTTAAGGGACAGTTTTGCCCGCACAATATATTAATTTTAAGTTCTTTTTAACGAAAGATATTTTTGAATACAAGTCAATCTATATGATACAGTCTATAATATGAAACTTATTCACGGAGACGTGTGATCATACAAAATAGCTACATTTATTGGTAGACAAAAAGCAAATATTTACATGAAATTAAAATACCAATTCTGTTACATGAACGACTTCAAAATCAATACAATTACCCGCAAAATGGGCATACAGTCCCTTAGACATAATGCTGTCATGATGAATTCTCAATAGGTTCAACAACCTTGTATAATTGACAATGAAACAGAACGTCTGTATTTCACACATCCAACCGTTACTATACTGCAGGTAAGTAAGTGGTTAACAATATGAAATAAATTGGACGTTTGTTTTGTCACTAAGATTGGAACTATGCAAAAATAAAAATATAATGAAAAATTTAATCTTTACAAAAAAAACATCTACCAGTTGTTGGTTAATGAGAATAAATCAGGATTGCAGAATATTCAATACTTCAACAATTTTGAGAACAACAATGAATTCAAGATAAAATCAAAAATGGCATATCTACCCATTCCATAATGGCAATCTCCTGACCAGAGTTAAGATGGCTGCTGTGGCTTTCAGGATTCGGGTGTCTAGGAATCTTCATGAGTGTAAGAATATGTCTTCATGCATGGTGCATGGGTGTCAGTCTGTCTGAGCGTGTGGATCTCCCAGTGTGCCCCTCAGGGTGGGTCCCTGAGTGTCTCTCCCCGGCCGGTGGGAGTGACTGGCTGTCTGGGAGTCCTCGGTGAGTGATGTCAGTTTGTGGTGGTCTCTCTGTCTCCCTTTTTCATCTAATTTTTCTTCCCTTAAATATTGTCTCTGGACAATAAGATTATAAAAATTATCCTAAGTTCTTCCCAAAGGAGGTGGTTTTTCCACTCATTGGTGGCTGCAGTTAGGGGCGTTACTGTCCAAAAATCTCTGGTTTCTATAGGTTGGTAATTTAATAATTAACTGTTCTCTGAATTTTTGGGAACCTCAAGTAATACCACTTTCAGCCACTGGAGCATCTATTTTGTAAGTTTATATATTCTATTCTCAGAATGTGTATAATTTGTAAAGAATATATGTGGGTTTTAATCTTCTGGTAATCCGGTATATATAACATACTTCTAATATACTTCCTGATTTATTCACATAACATAATTTGTTTTATATTCCTGTCCAAAAATATATCTATGACCTGGTTTTTCTAAACAGGGTACAGATTATATGTCAATCAATATAACATTCAATATTTATCTATATATTTTGGATATGTGGTCATTTCTAAACGTAGACTCCTTTTGTATTCTATAATCCCAATTTAACGTATTTCGTAATGCTAATTAACTCTTTAAAACACTTCTATCTATAAAATCACACTGATGTCTATCTTCATTTTTCTAACAAAGTCCCTAGGTCAACAGATACTAAAATGATATTTTCCCTATGACCTAAAATGTCATTTGATAATCTAAACATAATTTTTCATATATTCCATACCTATATCTATATAGGCAGATTTGTAGGAAAAGCTATACCTGGTTTGATTTGTTTATGGTTTGTAAGAAGGCATTCTGATTGATCTAATTTCCTCTATTACTATTATGTGTTAAGATGCACTATTAAGCAGTTTACAAAATGTATGGCATATTGTGATGTAACATTACATATATGTATATTTATATGAACCGTGATGTCATATTTAGTTTCAGTTTTAGTTGTTTGTTTATAATGGACTGGGTTTTCCTTAAGACAAGATACCAGTTCAGCTATATAAACAAATCCTTCACCTGGATCCTTCTTGGTCAACATCATCCTTTGTCCCCATACGGCTAGTATTGTCCTTTCTGTGTACTAAAAAGCCTTTCTCACAATGGGTGAGTTTAGAGAGAGAGTTTACCTCCCGGTGATAAATGTTTAGTTAGTTATCTGTGGAAATTGTCCTCTATGGCAAAACTTCAACTAACCCATATATTAAACATTTCTTGTTTGTTTATTAAAACTGGGACAACATCCCTTTGTCTTGTGACGAAAGTCACCATTGTTTCTGAAGTTTCAAAGCAGGCTCGTAAAGTTTGGGGATGACTTATCCATTGACCATGGGAAAAACATATGTTCCTGTGTTCTTCTCTGAAAGGTTCACAAGTTACAGGCCAATAATGGTGCATCAACTTCTGAGGCCTAAGTGAACTTTAAAATATCTGCCCGTAAATATTAAGATTATTATTATTCTTAATATTATTATTAAGGAAACCCATAACAGTACTATGCTGATTCAACAACAAGGAGAGCGAGGGGAGTGGCAATCGGATTTGCTAAAGCTATGGGGTTTAAACTGGAGGATATGTTGACTAACCCAGAAGGCAGATATATCTTCCTGAAGGGTAAATTATGTGAACGTCATGCACATTAGTAAATATATATTCCCCCAATAAGAACCTCATTAAATTTTTACATGAGGTTTTAGTGAAACTAATGGACTTTAAGATAGGATACGTTATAAAAATGGGCGACATGAATTTCTGTATGGACCCAGGGGTGGATAGTACTTCCCGTGCACAGGAGACAAATAATGTTCAGATAAAAAAGATTAAACAGAAAATGCATGCGTGCCAAATAATGGACATATGGAGGGTCTTGCACCCTAAAGTACTAGACTACACATTTTGTTCTCCTGTGCATGGGACGTATTCAAGAATAGACTATATTTTCGTTGACCATAGAGTCTTAGACAATGTTATTGAGTATAATATAGAAATTTCCACATTATCCGACCATTCCCCGTGAGAATGAAAATGACTGTACCCGGACTCCAAAGACAATCATTTACATGGCGACTAAATGAAGAACTCCTCCACGACAATGAAGTAGCAGAAATAGTAAGGAAAGAATTGGAGCAGTATTTTTTAATAGACGACACCCAAGATATATTGGGGGCCACCTTATGGGAGGCTCATAAAGCCTATATTAGGGGCATATTAATCGCCACTGGGGCAGGCAAGAAAAAAGAGAGGAAGTACAAAATCCAAAAACTAATAGATGAAATACATAGAATAGAACAGGACCATAAAAAATTGCAGGGAGGACAACTGGAACTATATCAATCTTTGGTAATTAAGAGAGACAAATTAAAGGATTTAATGGAGCAAGAGATAAAAAGTACTTTTAACAGAATAGCAAAAGAAACATACCAGTGGGGGAATAAAGTAAGTAAACATCTAGCTAGATTACTACAAAAGAAAAAATCTAGAAACTTTATAGAAAAAATCCAAAAGAAGAATGGGGAAATGGCATATACGACTAAAGAGATAGCAGAAAGTTTTAAAACCTACTATGAGGCGTTATATTCAGTAAATCAGAAGGAAGAACAGGTAAAAGATAAAACAGAACAAATAAATTAATTTATAAAAAATGCTAGATTACCTACAATATCTGAAAACTAAAGGCAAATATTAGATAAACCAATAACGGAAGATGAAATTATTAACGCGTTAAAAGAATCGACCCCGGGGGAAAGCCCTGGACCCGATGGGTTCACGACTTTCTATCTAAAAAAGTATAAAGCAATCTTGATCCCAAGGATGTCCCTGTATATGAATGGACTGGGGATAGAGTATGATATGAGCAGAGAGGCCCTCCTGGCATCAATAATAGTAATCCCGAAGGAGGGAAAGGACGGCACGCTATGTTCAAGCTACAGACCAATATCGCTTCTCAATGCGGATACTAAATTATATGGTAAAATCCTTGCAAGACGGATGAAAGGTTTGATGACTACACTGGTCCACCCGGACCAGGTTGGATTCATCCCAGGAAGAGAAGGGAGGGACAACGGGGTGAGAACGTTGCTCCTCTTCCAGCAAATGAAAACAGAGGGGTCTCCCGGTCTATTCCTGTCGATAGATGCTGAAAAAGCGTTTGACAGGGTATACTGGGGACTCATGATAAAAACGCTGGAAACGATGGGTGTTGGCCCAAGAAGGATTCACTGGATCAAAGTACTGTACCATGACCCTACAGCAAACATAAAAGTTAATAGCGAGCCGTCCTTCCCCTTCGAAATGAAAAACGGGACAAGACAGGGGTGCCTCCTCTCCCCCTCCTATTTGTACTATCTCTTGAACCCCTCCTTGCAACGATTCAAAATAATCCCGATATAAGAGGTATCAGGGCAGGCGAAGAGGAACATAAGTTGGCAGTGTTTGCCGACGATGTGCTGTTCTACATCACAAATCCAAGGATTACAATGCCTAACTTACTGAAAGTATTAAAACAATATGGTGACCTGGCCAACTTTAAAATAAATTTGACTAAGTCTGAGATTTTGAATATTAATTTAAGTAATCAGGAAGCAGCGGATTTACAGAATGAATTCCCATTCCCTTGGAAAAAAGAGCTAAGTATTTAGGAATTAAACTTGCGATTTACTTATTGGACGAAATTAAAAATGAAATTAAGAGAGTAATGTATAGATCCCTATCATGGATAGGGAGGATTAGTACTGTGAAAATGGTATTGCTACCAAAGATTTTATACAAGTTCCAAATGGTACCTATGGCACTGTCACAATCCTATTTTTGTGCACTAACCAGCATTATTAGGAGATTTATTTGGCTAAATAAGAAACCAAGAATCTCATTAGTGGTACTCAAACAAGGGAAAAAACAAGGTGGATTAGCAGTACCAGACATTAAAGAATTATAAGGCTGTGGTGATATCCAGAGTAGTGGAATGGACTACGAGACAAAGTGAAAAAAGGTGGGTAAACTTGAGAACACAATGAGTGAGGCACATTTAAGAAATATATTTTGGAACCCCCCACAATTTAGAAAATTAGGCGCCAATGTCAGGGTCACCTGTGGCCAGGTGACAGATGCACACCGTAGGGGGACAGGAGTGCACCGCGAGGTAGTGAAACCTATGGCTGGCTTCTGCGGATAGGAACTGGGTGGTTGTGGAAAGTGGGACCAGAGGAGCACAACCGGGATCCAAACGGAAGCTAGAGCCAAGATTCCCCAGGGCGCGGAGTCTAAGACCCAGCTGGTCTTCTCCAGGGCCTCTAGTGGAGAGGATGTTAGCTGCAGGCTGGGACCAGGTCGCGGCCCCTGGAGTTTCCTAGCTCACGCCCCGTAGGATAAGGGGAAAAGAGGGGAAGCAGCAGCACACGATAAGAGAGAACCGAATAACAAGCTGAAGGTCAGGGGCCACAAGCAGACAAGGATAACGAAGAACGAGCCGAAGGTCAAGGGTCACGAGCAGACAGGGATAGTCGGGGACAAGCCAATAACGTAACAGAGAGACAGACGTAGCACACGGCAGGCAGGAACCCAAACACACAATGCCTAACAAACACGTTGATCAGCAAAGCAGGCTTGCAGTGCACAGGTTAATATAGTGTTCTGTGATAGGGCCTGGGGTGGAGTCAGGCTGGGAGGAGATTATAAAGGAAGCCAGGTGAAGGAGGTCTGGTCTCTAGATGAACACATAAGGAGGAAGGTAAGATGGCAGACAGACATTAATGCATATCCATGACAGTACCCTCCCTCTTACGAGGCCTCCCCCTTCCCCGCCTGGGCCCAGGTTTAGAGGGAAACTTCAGATGAAACTCCTTTTAACAGACGAGGTGCAAAGACCTCAGATGCAGTGATCCAAGACCTCTCCTCAGGACCAAACCCTTTCCAATGAACGAGGTACTGAAGAACGCCTTTACAGAGTCGGGAGTCCAGAATTTGACTGATCTCGTACTCCTGATTATCCTCAGAGACAGGCGCCACGGTAGGGAGAGGACGTTAGCTGCAGGCTGGGACCAGGTCGCGGCCCCTGGAGTTTCCTAGCTCACGCCCCGTAGGATAAGGGGAAAAGAGGGGAAGCAGCAGCACACGATAAGAGAGAACCGAATAACAAGCTGAAGGTCAGGGGCCACAAGCAGACAAGGATAACGAAGAACGAGCCGAAGGTCAAGGGTCACGAGCAGACAGGGATAGTCGGGGACAAGCCAATAACGTAACAGAGAGACAGACGTAGCACACGGCAGGCAGGAACCCAAACACACAATGCCTAACAAACACGTTGATCAGCAAAGCAGGCTTGCAGTGCACAGGTTAATATAGTGTTCTGTGATAGGGCCTGGGGTGGAGTCAGGCTGGGAGGAGATTATAAAGGAAGCCAGGTGAAGGAGGTCTGGTCTCTAGATGAACACATGAGGAGGAAGGTAAGATGGCAGACAGACATTAATGCATATCCATGACAGCCAACACACATGCACTGACATTAAATGCACTAAAAATTTGGGACGCAATTCACAAAAAAAGTAAGGGGAGATTTACCGTAATTCACTTTTACTTTCATTAAAAGATAATGATTATTTTCCACCTGGTAAAAAAGCAATAGGAGGAAATTGGATAATAAGTGAGAATGCACAACTTAGAGACATAACTAGTAGGGGAAAAATGTTACCATTTCATGAGTTGAAACACAAACCGGAATTTAGATTAATAAACGAATGGCGATATCTCCAGTTGAGGCACTTCGTTGAGCAATTACCCCAGCCAATAAGACATGAGACTGATTTAATGCCTCTAGAGCGGCTATGTATTGCAGAAAACACAAGAGGTAATATATCTTGAATTTATAAAATACTGTTGGCCGTGGAACAGCTGGAGTTCCTGCCATTCATAATTAAATGGGAAAGGGAACTGGAGACACATATAGATAAAGTCACTATTAGCAAAATATTAAATTTAACCCACAGCTCGGCTGTAGACACCAGAATGGTCAAAATGAACTATAAATGCTTAACAAGGTGGTACGCAATGCCAGACAAAGTCAGCAGGTACCAACTGGGAAAATCCGCGGAGTGCAGGCGAGGATGTAAGGTGTTGGGAATGATGGCCCATCTATGGTGGGACTGCCCAAAAATCTAAAAGTATTGGAGGGATATTGCAGCTAATAAAACAAATTACTAAAAAAGAAATACCAGAAGACCCGTGGATAGTTCTGCTACATGGGGTTGAAGGGCCAGTAAAACAATATAAAGAATCAGTAATACCACATATGTTGAACGCTGCCAAAAGACTTATCCCTAAAAAGTGGCAAGAAGTGGAAGCCCCCTCAATTCGCGAGTGGCTAACTTCAGTAGAGGAAACATATAACATGGAAGGTTTGAGGCAGAGTTTTGAAGAAGAAAGCGTAGAGTCAACAGATAAATGGGAGAGATGGAAAGTGTTTAAAAAGACAAAGAGATATGTAGAAGTGTTTAGTCTCCAGACATAGGAAACCCTTCTCCGGTGAAGAGTAAATAATAAATAAAAAAAAGAGATAAATTCATAAAGTTTAAGAGGTAGAGGCCTGGTGGGTGGGGATATGGGGGCAGGTCTAGGGGAGGTGGGAGGGAGTTGTGGGTTACCTTTGGAGGGTTAAACCAGAAGTAACTGGATTACAAGGTTTGAATGAGGATGAATTGTATTCTACTTATGACATTTTTATATTTTTGTATCCGTTTACTTTTGATAAAACTAAATAAAGATAAAAAAAAAACCACAGCAGCATTTAAGCAAAGATGACTTGTAGATGAGGCAAGTAACAAGCCAGGTCAGTAAGAAATCCTATAGCAATCAGGGAGGGAGGAGCCTGATGTGGGCATCACGCAGGTGCTGCTGCTAGCTCGAGGCCCGCTGAATCTCCCCCTCGAGATGTAACGCCGAGGAGATGACTCTTCTCACCCCGACCAGGACCCGATTAGAACATCTAGCTCCATGCTAGTCCCCCCCCCGCAAGGTGTCCCGAGCCTCCGAGCCAGCCTCCGAGCCTCCAGAGCGGAAACTGCGGCCAAGCAGTTGAACTTTTCTCCCCTCAGTCCTTCCTGCTTCAGGAGCATGGTTTTTCGTGTGCAGTGTGAAGTTCAGCTAGGAGGACGAAGCAGCGGGGACCAGCTGGATGACGGGGCAGCCTGGGGCTGTGCGGGGATCGAGAGTGAGCCGTACCACACAGTGAGCTACTGTGGGAGCTATTGTCGGAACCTAGCACCAGGGGCATCCCCCCCCGCTCCCCCTTCATCTCCCGAGTGGTGGGCATAGTCTGTAGAGATCCGGGTGAGATCACCTTCAACCTCCTGTTTGTTAGATGAAGAGAAGACCTTCTCCCCCCTCCCCTACCTGAGCAGTACGGTGTCCTTCTCAAGTCATCATCATTCCATCCATCCAGCCTTCTCAATACCAGGGCGAGCTAAACCAGAAATCACCACCAGAAACATCAGAGGGGTGAGTCACAATTATAATCACAGAAAACGATATCTGTTTGAATAGCCTTTGAACTGCCTTTGATCTGTGTTGGCATTGTGCACTGGACTTGCTTACGCTACCCCTAGTGGCTCAGTAGGATATTGCCTCGGTTACAACAGAATGTAAAACTGTGTGGAATATAGCGCAATGACAGGAGGCTTTGTATTTACATAAAGAGACTGTTATAACTGCCCATTTTTCTGTGAGAGGTTTCCACGCGAGTTTCAAGTTACTTGCATGATTTGAGCCGTGATTGTAGTCCAATTAAAACACCCAGCCTGAATTTCTGTTGGAATCTAAAAAAAAAAAGACTGCAAACTGGTGGAAAATAAAATATCTATTTCTGTTTCTGTTGGAATAAAAAAAGAAAAGAAAAAGAGACTGCAAACTAGTGGAAAATATTTTTGGAATGACTAGGTTTACACGCAAGAACACAAAGACATTGATGTAGCTGGCTATTTACGGAAGAGGATATTGTGTGTGGATACACTGTGCTAAAGGGACAGCTAACAGGGACCTGGGTGTGGATAACATATGCCAAGTTATTTGAATGAATTAAACTGATTTTTCATGGAATAGCACACCGATTACATGCTGCTCAAAATACACGACTAGATTGTGGAGTAAAGTAAAGGGGAGTGAGACATTTATAGGAAAAAAAAGGAAACTGATACCAACAGTAGAGTGCCCTTCCTGAAAGGGCTGAGAATACATCTCGCTGCCCTATTTACTTTCTCTTTTTCTCGTTTTTGCCATCTTTTTTTCCCTTTTGGTCACTTTTTTCCCCCTTCCTGCGTGCTCCTCTCTCCCCCCTACATACAGAATGAGGGGAAGGTCTGGTAGGGGGGCTGGAGTTAACCCCCCTAAAGTAAGCGCTAGTCCCGCTACAGTCAAAAATTACATGACACTGGATCATAGCAAAGACAGTCTGGGTGTCAGATCACCTGCCAGATGACAGATGCACACCGTTGGGGATCAGGAGTGCACCACAAGGTAGTGAACCCTATGGTTGACTGCTGCGGATGGGATGCTGGATGGTTGTGGAAAGCAGGACCAGTGGAGCACAACAGGGATCCACAGGGAGCTAGAGCCAAGATTCCCCAGGGCGCGGAGTCTAAGATCCAGCAGGTCTTCACCAGAGCCTCTAGTGGTGAGGAGGTTACGCTGCAGCTGGGTCCAGGTCGCGGCCCCCAGAGTTACATAGTTACATAGTTAGTCAGGTTGAAAAAAGACAAAGTCCATCCAGTTCAACCATAAAAAATAAATAAATAAAATAAAAAATATCGTACAATCCCATATACCCACAGTTGATCCAGAGGAAGGCAAAAAACCCCAGCAGAGCACAATCCAATTTGCTACAGCAGGGGAAAAAATTCCTTCCTGATCCCCCGAGAGGCAATCAGATTTACCCTGGATCAACTTTACCTATAAATGTTAGTACTCAGTTATATTATGTACAATTAGGAAAGTATCCAGGCCTTTCTTAAAGCAATCTACTGAGCTGGCCAGAACCACCTTTGGAGGGAGTCTGTTCCACATTTTCACAGCTCTTACTGTGAAGAAACATTTCCGTATTTGGAGATGAAATCTTTTTTCCTCTAGATGTAAAGAGCGCCCCCTTGTCTTTTGTGTTGACCGTAAAGTGAATAACTCCACACCAAGTTCACTATGTGGACCCCTTATATATTTGTACATGTTAATCATATCCCCCCTTATTCTCCTCTTCTCAAGAGTGAATAAATTCAGTTCCTCTAATCTTTCCTCATAGCTGAGCTCCTCCCATGCCTCTTATCAGTTTGGTTGCCCTTCTCTGCACTCTCTCCAGTTCCCTGATATCCTTTTTGAGAACTGGTGCCCAAAATTGAACTGCATATTCCAGATGAGGTCTTACTAATGATTTGAACAGGGGCAAAATGGTATCTCTCTCTCTGGAGTACATACCTCTCTTAATACAAGAAATGACTTTGCTCACTTTGGAAACCGCAGCTTGGCATTGCATGCCATTATTGAGCTTATGATCTACCAAAACCCCCAGATCCTTCTCCACTACAAATCCCCCCAGTTGTACTCCCCCTAGTATGTATGATGCATTCATATTCTTAGCCCCCAAGTGCATAACTTTACATTTATCAACATTAAACCTCATCTGCCACATAGTCGCCCAATTAGACAGAGCATTGAGGTCGGTTTGTAAATTGGCGACATCCTGTAAGGACGTTATTCCACTGAATAGCTTGGCGTCATCTGCAAAGACAGAAATTTTACTTTTGATCCCAGACCCAATATCATTTATAAAGATATTAAAAAGTAAGGGTCCCAGCATTGAACCTTGGGTTACACCACTGAGAACCTTAGACCATTCAGAGTAAGAATCATTAACCACTACTCTCTGAATTCTGTCTTTTAGCCAGTTTTCTATCCATTTACAAACTGATATTTCCAATCCTGTAGACTTTACCTTACACATGAGCCGTGTGTGGGGAACTGTATCGAACGCTTTTGCAAAATCCAAGTATACCACGTCCACCGCCACCCCTCTGTCCAAGGTTTTACTTACCTCTTCATAAAAAGAAATCAGGTTTGTCTGACAACTTCTTTCTTTCATGAATCCATGCTGTCTGTTGCTTAAATAGTTTTTTTTCCAGCAAGAACTCATCTATGTGGTCTTTTATTAATCTCTCCAGTATCTTCCCTACTATAGAAGTTAAACTAACAGGTCTATAGTTACTTGTTAAAGACTTTGTTCCCTTTTTAAATATAGGCACCACATTGGCCCTGCGCCAATCCAGTGGTACTATTCCTGTCATTAATGAGTCCCTAAAAATTAGATACAATGGCTTTGAAATTACAGAGCTCAATTCTTTTAGGATCCGTGGGTGGATGCCATCTGGTCCAGGTGCTTTATCCACCTTTATTCTGTCTAAATATTTCTGGACCATATCACTTTTGAGCCATTGTGGATTTGGAGCTGTGTCACTACCACCCCCATTATGGACATGATCTCTCCCATGTTCCAATGTATACACAGAGCTGAAGAAAATATTTATTAAATTAGCCTTCTCTTTGTCCCCAGTCACCCACTCTAGATTATTTTGTAAAGGGCCTACATGCTCAGACTTGACCTTTTTGCTATTAATATATTTGAAGAATTTTTTGGGGTTTGTCCTACTATCTTTTGCAATCTGTCGTTCGTTTTGAATTTTTGCATCCTTGATTTCCTTTTTACATATCCTGTTATATTCTTTGTAACATTTAAACGACACTAGTGTTCCTTCATTTTTATATTTTTTAAAAGCTCTTTTCTTATTGTTTATAGCTTTTTTAACTTTAACCGTGAGCCACATAGGTTTTATTTTTAGCCTTTTAAACTTATTGCCCATGGGAATATACTTTGCAGTGAGGTCCCAAACGGTCTTTTTGAAGAATTCCCATTTCTGTTCTGTGTTAATCGATGCCAATATTCCCTCCCAGTCTAAGTCCTGGAGAGCAGCCCTCATCCTTGGAAAATTAACTTTATTGAAATTAAGTGTTTTTATCTTTCCTGCATGTATTTCCTGCTTACAGCTAACATCAAATGAAATCATGTTATGGTCACTGCTACCCAGGTGTTCCTTTATCTGAACATTAGTAATACGCTCTGCATGATTTGAGATTACCAGGTCCAGCAAAGCATCATTCCTAGTTGGGGCCTCAATAAACTGGACCATAAAATTGTCCTGCAATAGGCTTATACATTTTTGCCCTTTAACTGTCCCAGCAGTGCCATTACTCCAGTCAATTTCTGGGTAGTTAAAATCCTCCATTATTATCACCATCCCAGCCCTTGCAGCCCTTTCCGTCTGTGCAAGGAGCTGAGTCTCTACCTCCTTATTAACATTGGGAGGTCTATAACAAACTCCAATGATTAACTTTGAACTACGCACATCTGTATGCAGTTCCACCCATAATGCTTCAGCCTCATCACACTCTCCATCAACCAGGTCCTCTTTCACACTCGCTTTGAGATCACTTCTCACATAGAGACAGACCCCGCCACCTTTCCTTTTTACCCTGTCTCTCCGAAAGAGTGCATAGCCAGGAATATTAATAACCCAGTCATGTGAGGATTGAAGCCAAGTTTCAGCAATACCGATTACGTCATAGCTCTCCTCATGCACCAGAGCTTCCAACTCACCTATTTTGCTTGGCACACTTCTGGCATTGGTGAACAAACACTTTAATGTATTACATTTTTCTCTGGTGTTTTTCATATCATTTTTAGTAGTACAAATGACACTATAGTTTCCAATGGCTGTTTGCAACATGGGAACTTTCTTGTCACCTGCCATAACCCTCACCCCATCTATCCCCATTCCACTCTCCATTAATGTCTGACCCCTAACTGACCTGTGTGCCCAATGTAATTCTAGTTCACCCTCCCCCCTCAATCCTAGTTTAAATACTCCTCCAGCCTTCCCATAAACCTCTCCCCCAGCACAGCAGACACCCTTCCATTCAAGTGCAAACCGTCTTTAGCATATAGGTTGCACCCCAATGAAAAGCCAGCCCAGTGCTCTAGAAACCCAAATCCCTCCTCCCTACACCAGGTCTTTAGCCATGCATTCAGCTCTCTAATCTCCCCCTGTCTTTCCTGTGTTGCCCATGGCACAGGCAATATTTCAGAGAATATCACCTTGGAGGTCCTTGCCTTCATCTTGCAGCCTAGTTCTTTAAATTGATCCTTAAGGAGCCTCCACCTTCCATGTATACTGTCATTGGTTCCAACGTGGACCAAGACAGCTGGGTCATGCCCAGCCCCTCACAGTAATTTATCCACCCGGTCCACCACATGCCGAACCCTGGCACCAGGGAGACAGAAAACCCATTTCGGTTGAGGCGATCCTGGCGACAAATTATTCTATCAGTCCTTCTGATTATAGAATCCCCTATAACCACCAACTGTCTAGGCCTACCTGCACTCCCCTCACAACCTCTACTAAATGGGTTGCTCTCCCGGCTGTTAGGGGTAGCAGTGACATCTAGGGCTGCCACCTCTGTGTTTGCCACCTCTGCATCTTCACCCAACTTGGAAAATTTGTTTTGATGCACAAATACAGGACTGGCCTTCCTTTTGTGCAATTCCCTTTTACTCCCTCCAACTACATTAACCCATCTTCCTATCTGATAATCCTGACTTGCCCCTCCACCCTCCACATCAGCCCTACTGACCACCTGCTCAGCGAGCAGAGGACCCCTTTCAAGGTTGTCCTTTCTGCCCAGTGTTGCATTTTGCTCCTCCAGATCTCTAATGCGAGCTTCCAGAAGGGCAACCTGCTCACATCTGTCACAGCGGTATCCATCCTGGAGCTTTTGCACCAATTTTGCATACATGTGGCACACTGTGCACTGAGCAAAACCTTCAACCCTGCTACCACTCATTTCCCAGTTACAATATAATTACTTGTAAGAAGTTTAAGATGTTACTCACAGTTTCGAAGACTCCTGTCTTAACTCCTGTTTTAAACTCCAGGTTTTTAACTGTCCACTTTAGTTCAAAATTCCACTTATGTTCACAAAATCCACATGCAAGCCACCATCAGCAGGGAGCCAGCTCCTAGGGGAGTTTGTACAGACACTTATATACTCACCTGTGAACAATTAACCACTCCCCTTAATTAGCAGAAAGAAAAAAAAGCTGTTTAAAAAGTCTCAGAGAAAAGAGGGGGGAAAAAAAGTATTTTTAAAACTGATAAACGTATCAAATAAAGGACAAAAAATAAAAAAATAAAAAAATCAACACTTGCAAGCAGAAGCAAGAGTCCCCTAGCTCACTGTTGTGGAGATTTTTATGGAGATGTATTTAATATGTATTGTCATAGTGTCACCCAGTGTTAGTACTTCCGCAACCCGCTCTAAAAGAGCTGATTGGGGTAGTCTGAGGCTGGTTGAATCCCGTCTGATAGGGGAAAACGTTTTGAGTGTGATGTTTGCAGGGTGCGGATATGTCCGCCAACGGGGGCCCTCTGTGCATTAGCATGGACGATCGTTAAGGAGGGGATATGCTCGCTCTGCAATGACATCATTGGTTATAGGCGGATGGGCGCTCTTGTCTCTGCTATGTCTGATCAACATTGGTTGGAATTCGTAGCGTGCGTCTGCAGATAGCCTCCCTCCCCCATTCAATAATAGTATAATCTTAATATGCGTTATTCTATGAAATGGCGCAGAATAAGAATTCCTATCAACGGTAACTTTAGCCATCTTACGTTATTGTATTCATGTATGACATCTCCTGTTGGAAGGAATGTCCAGGTACTGCCATTTTCCTTGTATGGTCATTTTCCTGTGAGGAAGGAACATCCTGTGAGGTTCCCGCCCATGGGGGAGGGGATTGGTTGCTGCAGCCAATCACCTCCTGTGTGAGATCTTTTGAGTTTAATAAAAGCCTGTTGTGCTTTTAAGGGACAGTTTTGCCCGCACAATATATTAATTTTAAGTTCTTTTTAATGAAAGATATTTTTGAATACAAGTCAATCTATATGATACAGTCTATAATATGAAACTTATTCACGGAGACGTGCGATCATACAAAATAGCTACATTTATTGGTTGACAAAAAGCAAATATTTACATGAAATTAAAATACCAATTCTGTTACATGAACGACTACAAAATCAATAAAATTACCCGCAAAATGGGCATACAGTCCCTTAGACATAATGCTGTCATGATAAATTCTCAATAGGTTCAACAACCTTGTATAATTGACAATGAAACAGAACGTCTGTATTTCACACATCCGACCGTTACTATACTGCAGGTAAGTAAGTGGTTAACAATGTGAAATAAATTGGACCTCTGTTTTGCCACTAAGATTGGAACTATGCAAAAAGAAAAATACAATGAAAAATTGAATCTTTACAAAAAACATCTACCAGTTGTTGGTTAATGAGAATAAATCATGATTGCAGAATATTCAATACTTCAACAATTTTGAGAACAACAATGAATTCAAGATAAAATCAAAAATGGAATATCTACCCATTCCATAATGGCAATCTCCTGACCAGAGTTAAGATGGCTGCCGTGGTTTTCAGGATTCGGGTGTCTAGGAATCTTCATGAGTGTAAGAATATGTCTTCATGCATGGTGCATGGGTGTCAGTCTCTCTGAGAGTCTGGATCTCCCAGTGTGCCCTCAGGGTGGGTCCCTGAGTGTCTCTCCCCGGCCGGTGGGAGTGACTGGCTGTCAGGGAGTCCTCGGTGAGTGATGTCAGTGTGTGGTCAGTCCTCCTGTCTCCCCCTCTCATCTAATTTTTCTTCCCTTAAATATTGTCTCTGGACAATAAGATTATAAAAATTATCCTAAGTTCTTCCCAAAGGAGGTGGTTCTTCCACTTATTGGTGGCTGCAGTTAGGGGAGTTACTGTACAAAAATCTCTGGTTTCTATAGGTTGGTAATTTAATAATTAACTGTTCTCTGTATTTTTGGGAACCTCAAGTAATACCACTTTCAGCCACTAGGGCATCAATTCTTTACGTTGATATATTCTATTCTCAGAATGTGTGTAATTTGTATATTGTGGGAAGAATATATGGATTTTAATCTTCTGGTAATCCGGTATATATAACATACTTCTAATATACTTCTTGATTCATTCACATAACATAATATGTTTTATATTCCTGTCTAAAAATATATCTATAAGCTGTTTTTTCTAAACAGGTTACAGATTATAGGTCAATCAATATAACATTCAATATTTATCTATATCTTTTGAATATGTGGTCATTTCTAAACGTAGACTCCTTTTGTATTCTATAATCACAATTCAACGTATTTCGTAAGGCTAATTAACTCTTTAAAACATTTCTATCTATAAAATCACACTGGTATCTATATTTATTCTTCTAACACAGTCCCTAGGTCAACAGATACTAAAATCATATTTTTCCCTATGACCTAAAATGTCATTGATAATCTAAACATCATTCTTATTTATTACATATCAATATATGTTCTTACTTTGAATATCATGTATATTTATAATGTATCCAGGTGTTTTCTTAAAATGTCTGAGAAGTGGCATATGCATCACTTATGATTAGGATATTTATGTCCACATATATATGAGGTAAAGGAAAAGAAATGAAAAATATATGTGTATGAAAGTTCCTCTTGGGGGTCAGCCCTGGACTTTAAACTGAGAATTGGGTGAATGGTTCAGCTGTCCAAACAGATCCTTCTTATCAATACTTCTTAGTCAATATAGCTCTGGCCATGTCCATACATTTGATTGTCCAGTTTTTTGGTTGCCATATACCTTACAACACATTCCTTTGTCTCTACACGGCTAGTATTAGCATCTCTGTTTACTAAAGTCTTTCTCTTACAAAGGATTTGTTTGCTCTAGTTGGAAGGTTTGTAATTTGGTTAACTATCTGTAGAGTATTTTCAATGGCAGTGTTGACTTCTTAAACGTCTCTAATTTGTCCTGAGGAAAGTTGTCATTGTTTTAACTTTCAAACCAGGTTTGTAAATGTTAGAGATGGCTAGCCCAATTGTTATGGGAAAACGTGTTCATCAGCTTTCTTTTTCGTACATCACGGGACACAGAGCGACATAGTCATTACTAATGGGTTATATAGTTACCGTCAGGTGCTGGCACTGGCAACTTCCAAAACCGGAAGTACCCTCCCCTATATAAGCCCCTCCCATCCGGGAGCACCTCAGTTTTTTGCCAGTGTCTAAGGTGTTGGCCAAGAAGAAACATGTGTTTTTCACTGAGCTTGCGTACAGGTTCTTTTGGGCCTCAGTAAGCTATTCCGGATCCGACCAAAAAAGCTTCATAGCTAAACGGTCGGTACCCGGGCCTTGCAGAGAAGAGCAAGGTTCTGCCTGTAATGCTTCTCTTAGGAGAGCTGGACCCTGGGATCCAGAGCTCTGGTCATACCCACGACCAAGATGTTTTCTGTGCAGGGTGCTATACAGGTCCAGGGGAGTGGAATCCTTGGGAACCCGGTCCCTGAAGGTTTGATTACAATGCCTGCCGTGATAGGTGAAGTTTGGGCTTTTGTGGACCAAACAAAGTCCTGCGGCGGGGAACAGGTAAGTGGGGGCCCCCAGGAACTTGGTTCTATTGGGGGACCCCCAAGCCTAATTTGTCTTTCTGTCTGTTACCTAACGGTATTCCCGCTAATATCTGTGCATGCCTGTAACTACTAAAAAAAAAAAAAAAAATGTAATAATTTTTAATGGTGGTCAAGAAAAAAAAAAAAAAAAAAGGAATTTTTTTTATATATGTTTAGTATATTAAACTGCGGTACCTGTGTTTGTCCACTAGAGGCCGCTGTGGAATGTTTTTCTTGTCATATGGACTAGTTTCTTCTCAGAGAACAAAGTCCAGGCAGCTGGTGAGTTCTCCTACAGGAAACTGTTTCCTCTGCCATGTTGCAGTGTTCGTCTATCCCCCGGCCTGCGGCAAAGGGGGCCCTGGCTCCTGTCCCTGGTTTCCATGTTTGAAAATTAGCGCCGAGGCGCACGTGGCCGCGCGCGTGCGCGTGCACGCGCCTCTATATATAGAGGTGGCCGGAAAAAGGGGCGGGGCCTGGGGGATGACGCTCTGTGCGCGCCGCAGCGCTTCTGCGCATGTGCGGGCGTCCCAGCAGGTTTTTAAAAAGCCACATTATTGCAGTAAGCTGGCTATGAAGTACAGAGACAGAGCTGGCAACATTTAAAGGCATACAGCAAGCGGTTGATACAGGCATCCCCTAGAAAGGCACATTAGTAGACACCAACTGTTATATAGCAGCAATTGTGCTAGACTATTCTCAGTAAAAGTGGTGTATTACGGCTGGAATACCTCAGCTTTAGGCTTAGGAATATGCCGTCCAGTAGCTCCGGAACTGAATCTTCCAGGAAGCGAAGGGGGTCTCATCGGGCTCTGAGGATCTTGGGCATACTCCTGCTGCACCAGTCTCCCCTGAAGTTCAGAGGTAAGTGACCGTAGAGACCCCGCAGGGGTACTTGGTACTGTGGCTGTCCTCAGTCACCTGCTCCTGTGTATGTAACAGAGGAGGTTTTTTCCTCAGCTCTGGGAGGATTAGAGAGAGATTGTCAAAATTTATCGCTGCCTCCCTGTCAGGGAAAGCACGCCCGATCTCCGTCTCCTCCTTCAGAGTGCCTGTTAGCAGAGCAACAGTCCCATACAGGGATCGACCTGCCTGAAGGGGATCAGGATAAGGTTGATTCTGTTATAGAGGAATCAACAGTGGGGGAACCTTTTCTCAGCATCTCAAGCTGAAAGATTATGGGTTCAGTCTCTGACTAACATGGTCCGATCAGCATTTAAAAATGCACCTTGCGGAACCATCAACCACTACTGTATCCTCGTTGGGGTCGCTAGAAGCCCCCAGACTGTTTGTTCTTTTCCACTTCACCCTTTACTGAAAGGGCTCATTTACCAGGATTGGGAACGTCCTGAGAAAATATTTATTCCCCCAAGAGATTTCCGGTGGTCTATCCCATGGAGGATAAGTTCATAAAAAAAAAAATGGAAGGTCCCTACAGTGGACGCAGCCATCTCTTGTATGTATAAATCACTGACATGTCCAGTGGATAATGTCCAAATGTTCAAGAACCCAATAGATAAAAGATTGGAGTCCTTATGAAAATCTGCTTGGTGATACAACCAGCAGTAGCGGCTATTGGGGTCTGCTAAGCAGTGAAGGATCAGTTGAAACAGGTCTTGAGGGACTTGACAGATCAGCAGGCTTTGCCCTAGCTGATCTACCTAGAGCCTTAGGCTTTGCGGTTGATGCCATAGAGGATTCAGTCCATCAGGCCTCCCGCCTTACGCTGTCTATAGTACATATGCGTAGGCTCCTATGGCTCAGAAACTGGTCTGCTGAAGCTCCCTGTAAAGAATGGCTGGTTAGCGTCCCATTTCATGGTGAACGCTTATTCAGGGAAAACCTGGACAAATATATCCAGAAAATTTCCAGCGGTAAAAATACGCTCTTGCCGGTTAAAAGCAGAGTTAGAGGTCCCTCTTTAAGAGGCCTGCTTCTCCAGTCCCTGGGGCATCGGCTGTGTAACAGTTCCGACGGCCTCCTCGGTCAAATCCCGGGGGTAAAAAACAGGGACAGTAGCAGGGTAATAAGAAACCCTGGGTCAGGGGAGGTACAAAACCTCCCCCAAAGTGAAATTCATTGAAGCCCCCACTCAGTCGGGTGGGGGGAGGACTCCAGTTGTTCGCAAGAGACCTGGCGGGACACGATCAAGACAGATAGGTGCTCTCCGCAGTAGGTTTGGGATACAGTTTGGAGTTAAAAGACTCCCCTCCTTCCCATTTTGAGGTCAAACGTGCCAAGGGATCCCCGGAAGAGAGAGTCCCTCCTGTTGGCACTAGAACAACTATTGCTCCAAGGAGTAATTATGGAGGTTCCCCTGGAAGAATGAGGGTTCGGGTTTTACTCAAACCTCTTTACAGTCCCGAAGCAAACGCGGACGGGAGGCCCATATTAATTCTAAAAAGGGCTATACAAATTCCTGTATATCAGGACTTTCCGATGGAGTCGATCCGATCGGTGGCCACTGCCCTACAAGGGGAGGATTGGTTAGCCACGATCGACATCAAAAATGCTTATTTGCACATTCCCATCTTTCCAGTCCACCAAAAATTTCTACGCTTTGCAGTAGAAGGGCGCCATTTTCAGTTCAGAGCCTTACCCTTCGGTTTGGCCACAGCACCAAGAGTGTTCACAAAAATTCTGGCCCTTTATTGGCCAATCTAAGAACACAAGGTGTAATGATAATGGCATATCTGGATGACTTGTTGCTGATAGACCACTCAGTGAAAAAACTAGACGTGGTCGTTCACAAGACGATCAAGTATCTGGAATCTCACGGTTGGATTATCAACCGAGACAAGTCAGCCCTAAAAACCAGTCAAAAGTCTGGAATACTTGGGGCTAAGGTTGGATTCAGGCCAGAGAAAAATATTCTTGCCTCGAGGAAAGGTGTTGTCTTTGAAAGATTTGATCCACTTAGTGGGTACAAAAAAGACAGCCGTCCATACGCCTGTATATGAGGCTGCTGGGAAAAATGGTGGCATCATTCGAAGCAGTACCCTACGGTCAATTCCATTCAAGGAATTTGCAAGGGGCCATACTGTCAGCCTGGAACAAAAAAAGTTCAGGCCCTAGACTTACAATGTCCTTGTCCCCTTCCGTTCGCAAGAGCCTCCGTTGGTGGTTGGTTCCCCAGAATCTGGAAAAAAGGAAATCCTTCAGTCCGGTTTCTTGGAAGGTGGTCACTACAGATGCCAGCCTTATAGGCTGGGGAGCAGTACTGGAGCAATAGTCTCTCCAGGGCAGATGGTCGGATGCAGAAAAGGCCCTGCCCATCAATCTCTTAGAGATACGAGCAGCCCGGTATGCCCTAGTAGCATGGACATCCAAACTCCAAGGGTCCCCTGTCAGATTTCAATCAGACAATGCCACAGCAGTGGCATATATCAATCATCAGGGGGGCACCAGGAGTCGTGCAGCCCAGAGGGAAGTAAATTACATCCTGAAATGGGCAGAAGAATATGTCCCAGCCATATCTGCGGTATTCATTCCAGGAGTGGAGAATTGGAAGGCGGACTTTCTAAGTCGCCAGCAATTAGGCCCAGAGGAAGGGTCCCTTCACCCCGAGGTTTTCTGGACAATATGTCAGCGGTGGGGAACATCGGATGTAGATCTTCTAGCATCCAGATTCAACGCAAAGGGGGACAGGGTTGTCTCTCGGACAAGGGATCCCCTAGCTTGCGGCTCGGATGCCCTAGTGTTCCCTTGGGATCAGTTCAAGCTGATATATGCATTCACACCGCCAATGGTTACCTCGATTACTCCGCAGAATCAGGGTAGAAAAGAAACCAGTGATTCCGGTGGCTCCAGCGTGGCCCCGAAGAGCGTGGTACGCGGAGATTGTAAAATCTCAGTGGGGAGTCCTTGGACTCTCCCACGTCGTCCGGCTTTCGCAAGGACCGATGTGCCACCCTTCCTTACCAGCCCTAGGTTTGACGGCCTGGCTATTGAAGCCCACATTCTAAAAAAGAGAGGGCTCTCTAATGCTGTGGTATCTACCATGATCAATGCCAGGAAGCCGGTATCCAGGCAGATCTACTATAGAATCTGGAAGGCGTACATCGCGTGGTGTGAGGCCAAGAAATGGCATCCACATAAGTACGTAATAGGTAGGATTCTGGACTTCCTACAGTGGGCTGTAGATAGGAAGCTTGCCTTGAGTACTATCAAGGGTCAGATTTCGGCCTTGTCAATATTTTTTCAAAGGCCCTTGGCTTCGCATTCACTAGTCAAAGCCTTTATACAAGGAGTGATGCGTATTAGTCCTCCGGTTAATATTCCCATATGTCCATGGGATCTAAACTTGGTTCTGTCGGTTCTACAGAAACAACCACTTGAACCATTACAGCATATTTCCTTGGTGCTTCTCACCAGGAAATTGATTTTTCTAGTAGCCATTTGTTCGGCTAAAAGAGTATCGGAATTAGCAGCTATGTCCTGTAGGGAGCCATATCTGGTTATCCATAAGGACAGAGTAGTGTTACGTCCTCATCCAGCCTTTCTTCCTAAGGTGGTATCGAGGTTTCATTTGAACCAAGATGTGGTTCTTCCTTCTTTTTTCCCCAAACCTACTTCGGTGGAGGAAAAGTTA
This sequence comes from Rana muscosa, assembly GCA_029206835.1. Classification (NCBI taxonomy): domain Eukaryota; kingdom Metazoa; phylum Chordata; class Amphibia; order Anura; family Ranidae; genus Rana; species Rana muscosa. The sequence continues at coordinate 27,766,605 of CM055121.1, forward strand.
TTGCATTCTTTGGATGTAGTAAGAGCAGTTAAAGCTTATCTAAAAGCCACTGCTCAGATTCGCAGAACGGATACTTTGTTTATTCTGCCGGAAGGCCCCAGAAAGGGTCAGGCAGCGTCAAAATCTACTTTAGCCAAGTGGATTCGACAGGTCATTATGCAAGCTTATGGCTTGAGAAGGAGACCGCCTCCGTTCAAAGTTAGAGCGCACTCCACGAGAGCAGTTGGAACTTCATGGGCAGTGCATCACCAGGCCTCCCTGGCTCAAATCTGTAAGGCCGCAACGTGGTCTTCAGTTCACACGTTTACTAGGTTCTACCAGGTGGACGTTAGAAGTCAGGAGGATGTCGCCTTTGGGCGCAGTGTGTTGCAGGCCGCAAAAGATCCTCATGTCTGATAGCGCTCAGCTTATATATGGTGTATCCCCCCCCTCATTTGGCATTGCTTTAGGACATCCCATTAGTAATGACTATGTCGCTCTGTGTCCCGTGATGTACGAAAAAGAAAATAGGATTTTTATAACAGCTTACCTGTAAAATCCTTTTCTTGGAGTACATCACGGGACACAGAGCTCCCACCCCTCTTTTGGGGACACTTATTGCTTTGCTACAAAACTGAGGTGCTCCCGGATGGGAGGGGCTTATATAGGGGAGGGTACTTCCGGTTTTGGAAGTTGCCAGTGCCAGCACCTGACGGTAACTATATAACCCATTAGTAATGACTATGTCGCTCTGTGTCCCGTGATGTACTCCAAGAAAAGGATTTTACAGGTAAGCTGTTATAAAAATCCTATTTTTGAGGCCTAAGTGAACTTTCAAGTCTCTGCCCGTAAATATTACAATTATTATTAATATTATTATTAAGGAAACCCATAACATAATCCCCCTTTTTGAAGTCAGCAAATGCCGTAAGTCGTTTGGGAGACTTCAAAACGTGAAAAGGTTGAGGAGATCTGGCTTCATTCGGCCTTGTATCCAAACTGTGGGTACTGAATATAGTGTTTAGGGGTGTTGACATCTGCAGATGGGAGTAATTCATTGAGAAAAAGATGGGTATGTGATTGATGTGTGCATCTCGAGGCCGTCATCCGTCAGTTGGCGGGAAATGGATCACTCCGGGCACCTGTGGGCTTGGCCGTCCTGGTGAGTTTTGTCCGTGCAGACTAGCCATCAGCGGTGTCTCTGGATTCTCCATACGGTTCCTTCTATGGATGTTTCACACATGTCGGACTCTCGGTTTTGTTGACCGGCTTATGGACATCTTAGTCCTGTAAGGAAAATGGATTCCATGAGAAAAAGACAATATTTTTTCTTTTTTTTTTTTTACATGACCTGCGTTTTGAGATCTCAGTGTCAGGCTGGTGTCCTGGCTTCCTCAGAGCCCCCCCTTTAGCCCATTGTGTCACCAGTCCTTTAACTAAACACTCTGGCTAGCAAGACAATGTCTGAACATTTGCTATGGGAGACAAAGCTCTAGGGCTCATTAACATGAGGACATTAGTTTATAGCTGTGGATACCAGACATCAATAACTAACTGACATCTTCAGAACCATTTTTTTTTTTAGCTTAATTGTAGCGGTTCTGGAATGATAAAAATGAAAAACACTTCAGTTTGACACGTGACATTTACTGTCAGTAACAAAATATTTGACACGACAGTCAACCTTCTACTTGGGAGGAATAAACAAAGAAAATCTCCCCCTTTGGGGTGTCAATACAACTCATTTGAGGCAATCAAACTACCTTATGCGGGTGACTCCTCATCTTTTACCAAAATATCAAACCATTTTAGGCCTTCTGATATTAATGTCTTTAGGATTTGGTCATCCTCTGTAATTATCGTCTTCTGCGACTTCTTGAAATTAAGCTGTCTGGAGCGACCTGTTTATGTCAGAGGAATGAAGTGACCACTGAAAGATAGGAGAATAGTTAATATCTAACGACCAAGATCCCGGTTAGGGATTTCAGGATCCTACTACTGTAACCTGGGGAAAAACATGGTGTTAGAACCTCTGCCTCCTATACCTTTCCAGTGCATTCCTCTGATTTATTTTAACACAGGTGCTTCAAAGGTTTCGTGGCCCTTGGCTGGCCACAGTATTTGCCCTTTGAAAAAAATGTTACTCACGTTCCGTACAGCAATGAAGCTGTGCAACATATCCATAATTTGATTTATTTTGGTTTCTGCATTGCCTACAGGCTGATCAGAATAGGGTTTTGGGACCCAGTTTCTGAATTTTCTGGGGACTATTGGCTCAGTTTGATCAGAAATATCCCCATCAGAACCACTGTCCTGATTCTGGGATAGTTGTCTGGGCCTTAATTTCTCCCTATTTTTCTGAGGATTTTGGGGTGTCTTACCCTGTGAGTGCTCCCTATTTACCTGTGTAGGTCCCCGGGGCGAATTGGACCGGTAATAGTGTGGGTTTCTACCTTTAGGTTTAAATTTGACCCGTTGGAGATACACCCTATAGTTTCTCTTAAACCTCGGGTCTGGTTCCCTTGGGAGATACTCCTGAGGTGGTCTTTGGGATACCCCTCTAAAGGGTGGTCTCTGTTCCCCCCTTCTAATTGGTGGGGTATCTGGTCCCTCGCTGGGGAAACTCTGTGGCATATCTCCTCTGACTATATCAACACATGTCATTTTCTGGGTTTCAAATTGTAATAATTGAGGAGATACATTAATTTCATCCACCTTCCTTGGTATTCACCAGTTTGCTGGATAGAGTACAAATTGTTACCCTCTTTTACCAAGTACTCCAGTGGGCACCCCCCTTTGTAGTCTTTTGCTAAACTCACTTTTATGTGGGTAGGTAGGGCCTCAAAGAACATGGATTTAAACTCAGGGTGATTGTAATCTGGCTCATTTTCTGCTAAGTGGTAAGCACTTTTGAGCACAGCCAAAAATTCTGTGGGGCTTTGATTACTGGCACATCTCAGATTTTGTATAGCCACACTGGCCACTGTAACATTTTTGTGCTGGCCAAATTCTAGAAGACAGCGGTGTTTAATTTCTTGCCATGAAGTACCAGACGGACCTGTTAAAGATTTGCAGAATCTACGGTGTTTGGTTTCAAATACCCACGGTAAGAAATTAATCCTAGACTGGTCATCATCTAGGCCTAAAGCTGATAAGGTATTTTCATAGGCCTCAATGTGGTCAATGACGCACATGGCTCCCTCTTCCTCAAAGACTGGGAAAGCATCATTTAAAATTTTTATTATTTCTGAGGCGTCCTGTTTAGGGGTACCTGACTTTTCCTCTGATCCCAGGGAAAAATGATTAGACCCACTTTCATGTGTTAGTTCAATTTTCACCCCCTTTTGCTCTATAGATGGCTTGGGGTAGGATGAGGGTTCTTTTTGTGATCCCTCTCCATGGTCTAACTCCCACATTTCCGATTGAGAGTCAGATATTAAATTTTGATCAGATTCTATACTTTCAGGGTTAGGCATTTGAGCATTACCCTGGGGCACAAACTTCACTTGTTCTTTTAATTCTTCTGATTGCTTAATTAGGGATTCCTGTCCTGACCTAAGCTGATTTGTTTCTTCTTTTAAATTTCCACTGCTTATTGCTCGGCAACTTTCTAAATTTCCACTGCATATTACTCTGCAACTTTTGTCAGGAGACTCATTTTCCTGCAGAAAACTCTCCCTTTCTTCTATTACTTGTTTCCACTCTTTATTTACCTTGTGACATTTGTCCAGATTAATTTTAATGTTCTCTAGCAACTGCTCTATTTCATTTTGCACTGTCATTTTAGACTCATGATAATGATCTGCCTTTTCATTGGTCTCCTTTTTATTTCTAGTGAGCTCACATTCCCTTTCTGTTAAATGTGGCTGGGATTTGAAGATATCACTTTCCTGTTCGGTATTTTGACGTTTAAACTCTCTATGAAGATACGTCCGGACAATGCATGATTCCAAATTAATGTGATCAAGCCTTTCTATTTCCTTTGTCTCAGAGGAGCTGTCTTTTAGTGCATAACTTTGACCTTCCGCGTTCCATACGTCTTTTACTAAATGACGGGTGCGGTTATTACAGTCTTTATTGTATGCTTTTAGATCAGTCTCATCAGACAATCTTTTTCTGACATGATCCGCCATTTCAATTTTAGAAATTTCCAACATTTCCTGTACATGTACCAACTTTTTCTGAGTACTCATATTACCACTAAGGTCTGACTCTTGATAATCCCTATCAACATACAATTTACTTTGACCAGGCATTTTTAGGCAAACAAAAAAAATATATTTTTAAAATTAATAATTAATAATTTCATGCAAAATATTATTAATGTCACCACCATAACTATGATTGATCTTGTACAAAACATCGACGTTATCTCAGCTCAGTGCCTCCATAATATATGTTGTGCTTTTAAGGGACAGTTTTGCCCGCACAATATATTAATTTTAAGTTCTTTTTAACGAAAGATATTTTTGAATACAAGTCAATCTATATGATACAGTCTATAATATGAAACTTATTCACGGAGACGTGCGATCATACAAAATAGCTACATTTATTGGTTGACAAAAAGCAAATATTTACATGAAATTAAAATACCAATTCTGTTACATGAACGACTACAAAATCAATAAAATTACCCGCAAAATGGGCATACAGTCCCTTAGACATAATGCTGTCATGATAAATTCTCAATAGGTTCAACAACCTTGTATAATTGACAATGAAACAGAACGTCTGTATTTCACACATCCAACCGTTACTATACTGCAGGTAAGTAAGTGGTTAACAATGTGAAATAAATTGGACCTCTGTTTTGCCACTAAGATTGGAACTATGCAAAAAGAAAAATACAATGAAAAATTGAATCTTTACAAAAAACATCTACCAGTTGTTGGTTAATGAGAATAAATCATGATTGCAGAATATTCAATACTTCAACAATTTTGAGAACAACAATGAATTCAAGATAAAATCAAAAATGGCATATCTACCCATTCCATAATGGCAATCTCCTGACCAGAGTTAAGATGGCTGCCGTGGTTTTCAGGATTCGGGTGTCTAGGAATCTTCATGAGTGTAAGAATATGTCTTCATGCATGGTGCATGGGTGTCAGTCTCTCTGAGAGTCTGGATCTCCCAGTGTGCCCTCAGGGTGGGTCCCTGAGTGTCTCTCCCCAGCCGGTGGGAGTGACTGGCTGTCAGGGAGTCCTCGGTGAGTGATGTCAGTGTGTGGTCAGTCCTCCTGTCTCCCCCTCTCATCTAATTTTTCTTCCCTTAAATATTGTCTCTGGACAATAAGATTATAAAAATTATCCTAAGTTCTTCCCAAAGGAGGTGGTTCTTCCACTTATTGGTGGCTGCAGTTAGGGGAGTTACTGTACAAAAATCTCTGGTTTCTATAGGTTGGTAATTTAATAATTAACTGTTCTCTGTATTTTTGGGAACCTCAAGTAATACCACTTTCAGCCACTAGGGCATCAATTCTTTACGTTGATATATTCTATTCTCAGAATGTGTGTAATTTGTATATTGTGGGAAGAATATATGGATTTTAATCTTCTGGTAATCCGGTATATATAACATACTTCTAATATACTTCTTGATTCATTCACATAACATAATATGTATTATATTCCTGTCTAAAAATATATCTATAAGCTGTTTTTTCTAAACAGGTTACAGATTATAGGTCAATCAATATAACATTCAATATTTATCTATATCTTTTGAATATGTGGTCATTTCTAAACGTAGACTCCTTTTGTATTCTATAATCACAATTCAACGTATTTCGTAAGGCTAATTAACTCTTTAAAACATTTCTATCTATAAAATCACACTGGTATCTATATTTATTCTTCTAACACAGTCCCTAGGTCAACAGATACTAAAATCATATTTTTCCCTATGACCTAAAATGTCATTGATAATCTAAACATCATTCTTATTTATTACATATCAATATATGTTCTTACTTTGAATATCATGTATATTTATAATGTATCCAGGTGTTTTCTTAAAATGTCTGAGAAGTGGCATATGCATCACTTATGATTAGGATATTTATGTCCACATATATATGAGGTAAAGGAAAAGAAATGAAAAATATATGTGTATGAAAGTTCCTCTTGGGGGTCAGCCCTGGACTTTAAACTGAGAATTGGGTGAATGGTTCAGCTGTCCAAACAGATCCTTCTTATCAATACTTCTTAGTAAATATAGCTCTGGCCATGTCCATACATTTGATTGTCCAGTTTTTTGGTTGCCATATACCTTACAACACATTCCTTTGTCTCTACACGGCTAGTATTAGCATCTCTGTTTACTAAAGTCTTTCTCTTACAAAGGATTTGTTTGCTCTAGTTGGAAGGTTTGTAATTTGGTTAACTATCTGTAGAGTATTTTCAATGGCAGTGTTGACTTCTTAAACGTCTCTAATTTGTCCTGAGGAAAGTTGTCATTGTTTTAACTTTCAAACCAGGTTTGTAAATGTTAGAGATGGCTAGCCCAATTGTTATGGGAAAAACGTGTTCATCAGCTTTTGAGGCCTAAGTGAACTTTCAAGTCTCTGCCCGTAAATATTAAAATTATTATTATTATTAATATTATTATTAAGGAAACCCATAACAAGCCTATGATTAGGCGTCGGCTAGACAGTCTTTGCTGGAATGGCCTGATAAGAAGATAAGCTTTTGTGGTGCTGCCTTTCTTGAATGAATGATGGAATTAACGGTGAGTGGATTTTAGCAAACTTACAGATAGCATTATTGCAAAAAGATGAATCTAAAGTGTGTGCTTATAGAGCACAGGAAATATGGGCTGTGTGCTCTGTAAACAGCAGCCTGGAATTCCACAACAGTAATGGCGACTCTGGTGGGACCAATTGCGGCCTCTTTGAGCATCAGATCAGCAGAGGAGGAGAGTGGACCTGCGATGTGATTGATGCGTAAAGAGGCTGTACTTTGAAACGAAAAAACAAAAAATGTTGTCTTTTTGAAATCATGCTTTAAGTTTGCAGCGTGTGCATGTGTGTGTGTGATTTTGTCATGGATCGTATGCCTGTGAATTTGATTGTGTGTGGGTATGCCTGGGTGTGCCTGGATGTTTGTGTGAGAGAAGCTGAAAATGGCTGCCCCCATGAGGTTTAGCGGGGGAGGGGCAGGCAACATGGCTATCACTGCCAACATGTTTGAAAGTTGTGTATCTATTGACTTTCCAATTTTCATTACAAAGTTGTGTGTAGTGTTTGTGCCTGTGTGAATGCTGATGGAAACTGTATATTGTGTATGAAATGAAGGTGTAGATGTGGGATTATTCAGCCTGCAATGTGTGTGTTTGGGTGAGCTTTTTGTATTTCTCAGAGGTTTGTTTGTGAGATATGTGCTTGAATGGGGGAAGGGCTTGCCCACTGTTTTGTGTTGCTGGGGCTGTGCCCTGAGGGAAAGACACTCTAAGCAAATGTTACAAGCAACAATATACTGTATGTGTGTGGTGTTTGTGATTTCTATGAAAAATAGAAATGGATAAATTGTGATTTTTGCCTTTATAGGGGACAAAGACACATGTCCCCATAAGTGTAAAAATATTTTAACGAAAGTGTTTGGTTTTTGAGTTGAAAGTTCCCGCCGCATATCCAAGTGGCCAGGCATTGCTAGAAGGCAGACATAGTCTGTCTCTGCAATGGCTTTGTTATGGAAGCTGAGGCCACTGTGTGTGAACTTTAGGTAGAGAAAAGTGGTGAATATTTCAGAGTATATGAACTTAGAGAAATTAATATGTTTTTAATATTGTTCATGTAACTCACATTTATTGAATGTGCTGTTTAGTTGGAAAAAGGGAGGCTAAGTTTGTAAGTGTACATGTGGTCCTTGTAGAGTGTAGCTGACACCTTTTTCAGTGGATTTTGATGATAATTTAGAAAAGTTTCAATGGTGTAGTCTGTCTTTGTGGAGAAAAACATTTTTGGTTCTCTAGTGAAGAGATCCTGGTTTTGGTGGGAAAAAGTAATGGCGCCATTCTTGGCTTTTGTTAGCCTTGCAGGTTTGTCTGCCATTTTGAGGCACAGTTTTTCCTTAGCCTGTGGGTATCCTATAAGGGAAGGTGCAGCCACCTTTCTTTTGGGCACTATACCATGTGGCATTCATCTGCTATTTCGCTGGTGAAATTTCTCAGCCTTTGGGGCAGATTTTGATGTTTGGTGCGAATATAGTGCGATCTTTTCTGTGTTGGAACCTGTTAGAGGCAATTTGTGTTTTTCTTTGTGTAGGGGAACCAATGTGGTGTTCATTGTGACATCCCATGCTGGTTTTGGCGGGAAAAATTGCATGCGTCAATGGCGCAATTTTTGTTGTCCATGAGGTGCTGTGGTGGGTCATCCACCATTTTGTAGTCCTGGCTTGTCGGCCATTTTGAGAGACGTTTACAGTTTGAGATAGGAAGTTCCAGTTTAGCAAACACGGCTCCTGAATATGCTGTATTGGCATTTGTTGATCGGCGCAGTTTTCTTATGTTTTATGCGTTTACAGCTTGACCTGTGCACTGCTGGGAAGAGTAGTGAGACACCAGGGTGACATACTGAGAGACTGGTTTTTGTTTAATGAATTTGCTGGTTTAAATTGTTTTTCTAAGCATCGCCTTTTGAGCAATGATGTGTTTTTATGTTTAAATATTTGGGAGTTTCCCAGAGAGCAATTCATTTTTTTGGAACTTGTACTGTATAGCCATCTTTTGGCAGGAGTTTGTATTTTGAGTCCCAACTTATGGTCTGACTTCCAGGGAATGTGGGTCAGGGGGGATTCCCTCCCATTTGCAAAGGGGGGTTTACTCCATCATTTCCTTGACAAGGTTTTAAATGGTTGAAATATATAATGTGTAGCCATGGATTTTTTTGGAGTCTTGATAGACAAGGCTAAGGCCTCCCCTCCCCCTCCCTCTTCCTGAACAATTGATATGTAAATAAACCAGTTTTTTTTTTTAAGTAGCTGAGCATGTAACCGGAAGTTTCTTTTCAGCATTTATATACCAGCAGAAAGTTGGTGGGAGGAGCTTGGGGTTGTCTGAATGAGATTTGTGCCTGGAAGGAAAATGGAAAGCATTTTGGCGTTTAAAAGTGTTTTATATTTCGTTCCAGTTTTGTGAAGTTTTGTACTGTAATACAGTTTTGAGTAGAGAGCAAACAGTTGGCATCACCATTATTTTATCATCTAGATACAGAGAGAAGCCACATTGTTCTGCAGGTGGTAAACTGGCGTAAGTGTTCTGTGTGGTTTAGTCTGACAACGCAGTGTATGGGTGTATAGCGGAAAATGCTTGTGTATGCATGCACTGTGAGGGGTAGAGGCCTAATTCGGGGGTTGATCTATGGTTGTTGCTGTAGTTCCAAAAGTGTTGGGACAACAAGCCATAGAGTTGACGCCTCGGTTAGGGTTTCTAGTTGGAGGACTTGACCATATAGTGGTTGTAGTTCTGCAATTCACCGTATAAGAAGACACCGGGCGGTGATCTCCGAAAATGGGTGCAACGGTTTAACCTGGACGCAGGTTTAAGACGATAAGCCGATTCGAATCGCCATGGACACAAGGAGGTCTGTGCAAAGGGAAGGAATGGAGGCTTCCCATAGTCAGACGGTCACACAGTGCACGAAGCCTAGTTTTGGGGCAAAGGCCTTTGAACCCCAAAAAGATTAACATAGGTGGTCCAAGGATACTATTTTGGGTATCCCTCTGGAATGGATGTAGTTGAGCTGCGGCTTCAGAAATCTGTAATGATGAGTGTTGATGGAGGTGTAGTCTCATGCCCGTTTGTTTGAACTTTGTATGGCTGGTCCATGCAAGCTTCTCGAGCTGCTCTCATATTCCCATTGTATTTTTTCCTATTGCTGAAAGAGTGAAGGTAGAATTCTGGCTGTTTTTGTTTTTTTTCATTTGTGGTTTTGGAAACTATGAAGTATTTCCCCCACGTTTGTATCGGAATGTTTGTATGTAGTGTGAGGGGGTTAGCTCGGCAGCGGGTGTGTGTGACCCCCGGGATGGGCTCCCCACACAAAAACAGGCCCAGCAAACGGAGGTTGTGGTTTTCAAAATCAAAAAAAGGTGCGGTTTATTTTCTATTTACAGTGACAAAACACAGCAAAGCCAAAAGAAACATAAACAAAATAAATCCTGGTCAACTTGACCTCTGACTAAACATACAGGTTTCCTAACTAACAACTGGGATCAGCCTAGTGCTGTCCTAGTCCCTAAGTCCCTGGTTTTAAATGTCCAAGCAAATAGCCACACAGGCTTTGTCTCACCGCACAGGGGTTCACTCTCCCTAGACAGTCCACACAGGTCTGGTTCCAGGCATGAGCTAACATCTAATGAAGCTGGGAGTTCTTATAGAGGCCTAAATGAGCTGACAAGCTTCAGCTGGTCTCATCAACTCCCTGTCTGCACGACGCCCCACACTCTCCCTAGACATATGAGTCATCCATGAGCCCACTAGCCTTAGCTGGGCTTATACAACTCTCCACCTAGTTGTATAAGTCGGCGTAAAGCCTGAATCTGGGCGAAATATATCTACCCCCCTGGATGCAACCAGGTGACTTTACCTTCCTGCTGTCACATACCCCCCCCTCTTGTTTTAACCTTGGGGTTGGAACACCAGCAATCAGGCATTCATGTACTCGAGACAAAGCATCCACATTCCCCATTTGAACGCCAGGGCGATGCTTTACTGTGAAGTTGAATTCCTGGAGGGCCAGGAACCACCTATTCACTCTTCTATTTGTTTCCTTGTTTTGAGCCATCCACTTTAACGGAGCATGATCCGTAACCATGTCAAAGTGCCTACCTAGCAGGTAGTACCGAAGGGAATCTAGAGCCCACTTCACCGCTAAACACTCCTTTTCAACGGTGGCGTAATTTACCTCATGGGACTTCAACTTCCTGCTGAGGTAAATGACTGGGTGCTCTTCCCCGTTCCAGACCTGGGACAATACTGCTCCTAACCCCACATCTGACGCATCACTTTGTACGACAAAGTCTTTAGAGAAGTCGGGTGAGTACAACACTGGCTGGCTACATAAGGCTTGTTTCAAGAATTGGAATGCTGCCTCAGCCTCGGGGGTCCATTTAATCATGACCGACCCTTTCCCCTTCGTTAGGTTGGTTAGGGGCACAGCCTTAGAAGCAAAGTGGGGAATGAAACGCCGATAATACCCAGCGATTCCCAGAAAGGCTCGTACCTGCTTCTTGCTGTTGGGACGTGGCCAACTCTGGATGGCCTCGACTTTGTTGAGTTGGGGTTTTATTACTCCCCTCCCAATGGTGTACCCAAGATATTTGGCCTCCTCCTGCCCAATGGTACACTTCTTGGGGTTAGCCGTAAACCCCGCTTCCCGAACAGAGTCCAGGACTGCTTGCACTTTTGGCAGATGTGAGGCCCAATCTGTGCTATGGACAATTACGTCATCCAGGTAAGCCGCAGCATACTTCCGATGGGGCCTCAGCATCTGGTCCATTTTCCGCTGGAATGTGGCCGGCGCATTCTGTAACCCGAACGGCATTCTTTTATATTGGAACGCCCCGTCTGGGGTTACAAATGCGGTTTTCTCTTTGGCCAATTTGGCCAGGGGGATTTGCCAATACCCTTTTGTGAGGTCAAGAGTCGTCATGTATCGGGCTGTTCCCAGCCGGTCGATCAACTCATCTATACGTGGCATGGGGTAGGTGTCAAATTTTGTAACTTTGTTCAACTGACGAAAATCGTTACAAAATCGCCAGCTCCCATCCGGTTTAGGCACCAACACAATGGGACTAGACCAATCACTTTGGGACTCCTCTATCACCCCTAAGTTCAGCATTTTCTGTACTTCCTCCCGTATTGCCTCCCGTCGGGCCTCTGGGATCCGATAGGGTTTTAACTTCACCCTTTCACCGGGCGGGGTAATGATGTCATGCTCTACCCCAAATGTTTGTCCCGGCAGCTCAGAGAATACCTCCTTGTTGCGAAGCACAAACTCCTTAACCTCCTGTTGTTGGGGTTGTGACAAGGTGGCTGCTATTCCAACCTCAGGAATCACGCAACCCGTTTGAGCTGGTGACCAAGTGTCTGCGACTAGGGACTCTCTATCCCTCCAGGCTTTCAACAGATTAACGTGATAGATCTGTTCGGGCTTTCGCCTTCCTGGTTGTCTGACCTTGTAATTCACTTCGCTCACTTTTTCCATTATCTCGTAGGGGCCTTGCCATTTGGCAAGGAATTTACTTTCAACCGTAGGGACAAGTACCAGTATCCTATCCCCCGGGGAAAAGGTACGGGTCTTGGCTCCACGGTTGTACACTCTCTGCTGTGCTAACTGCGCTTGGGCCAAATGTTCCTTCACGATGGGCATTACCTGTGCAATTCGGTCTTGCATCAGGGCGACATGCTCAATCACACTCCTGTGGGGAGAACTCTCACTTTCCCAAGTTTCCTTGGCAATATCCAACAGCCCTCTTGGGTGTCTCCCATACAGTAACTCAAAGGGGGAGAATCCCGTAGAGGATTGGGGCACCTCCCTAATAGCAAACATCAGATAAGGAAGTAGACAGTCCCAATCCTTTCCATCTCTATCCACCACTTTCTTCAACATTTGTTTTAGGGTTTTGTTGAATCTTTCAACCAGCCCATCGGTTTGGGGGTGATACACAGATGTACGTAATTGCGTCACTTTGAACAATTTACACAGCTCCTTCATAACCCGGGACATAAAGGGTGTACCTTGGTCCGTAAGCAGTTCTTTACAAATACCCACCCGGCTAAACACAAGAGATAGCTCTTTGGCTATGGTTTTGGCCGAGGTATTTCGGAGAGGGATCGCTTCTGGATAACGGGTGGCATAGTCCATTATAACTAATATGTACTGGTGCCCCCTAGCGGACTTGATTATAGGACCTACCAAATCCATGGCGATCCTCTCAAACGGGACCTCAATGATGGGTAGAGGGACCAGCGGGCTACGGAAATGTGGCATCGGGGCCGACCTCTGACACACAGGGCAGGAGGAACAATAATTTTCTATGTCCTTCATCACCCCCGGCCAATAGAATCTCTGTAATACCCTCTCTCGGGTTTTCTCTGTCCCCAGATGACCTCCAAGAATGTGCCCATGGGCCAACTCCAACACCAACTTCCTGTAAGGTTTGGGCACCACAAGCTGCTCAACGGTTTCTTCTGCCCTTTTTGCCACCCGATACAGTAGGTCCTTCTCTACGCTGAAGTATGGGTAAGTGCAGGTATTATCTGGGTTCACTAACTCGCCATCTATTTTCACTACGTTTTCCCGTGCCTTTATTAGGGCGGGGTCTTTCAACTGTTCTGTGGCAAAGTTTTCCCTGTGAACCTCAAGATCAGAAAACTCCACAGACGGTAGGTTTTCGTCTGAGGAGGTGGGCTCCTCTCCAGTTTCTTGAGTCTCCCCTGCCAATACTGATAAGGGAAATTCCGGAGAGTCCTCACCACTCTCAGGGGAGTTCTGGCTATCACATTCCTGGTACATAGGGGCACCAGTGGGGGGCTCAGGATCATCCCACAGTTCCCAGAACTTCGGAAAATCCCTTCCCACAATGGCTTCATACGATAACTGAGATACTAAGCCCACTGGATGAGAGAGGGTACCTTTGGGGGTCTCGAAACACACTGTAGTCACTGGATACTCTCGGGTGTCCCCATGCACACAAATAACAGCTACCTTGCTATTCCCAGAGACCTCTGTTTTAACTAACTCAGCCTTTATCAGGGTCACAAGGCTACCTGAATCCAGCAATACCACAACATTTCTACCATTAACACACATTTTGCATAAATGTTTCTCAGTTCCTCGAATGGCAGTGCATGCGACTGTCGCACACAGCGACTGACGTCTGCCCGTCAGAAAGTCACACTGCATGGGTTCCTCCACAACCGGGCAATTGGCTGCAATATGTCCCGCTTGCCGGCAGCGGTAGCAAACGATCCTTCTTGCCGCCTCTTGAGCCGCTGATTTCCCAGGCTGTTCTCGCCAAACTTGGGGTAGAGCTCCCACCCTCTCACTCTCTCCACCCTTACCCCTTGGAATCCTCTTATCCGCCCCTGGGGATGGTCTGGTCTTAGGGTGGAAAGTCCGAGTGTCTCTGGAAGAGGCCGTCAGGTTCTCTGTAGCCAAGTATTTCTCCACACGATCCACAAGACCATCGGCCGTCTCTGGGTCTCCATGGCTTACCCACTTTTGGATAGCAGTAGGAAGAGCTCTCAAAAACCGATCCATTACAACACGTTCCACAATCTTTGGTGCGGACAAAGTCTCTGGCTGTAGCCACTTTCTGCTCAGGTGAATGAGATCATACATTTGAGACCTGGGGGGTTTTCCAAGCTGGAAAGTCCAGTTATGCACACGCTGAGCCCGGACAGCCTGGGTGACACCCAGCCTTGCCAATATCTCAGCTTTTAGCATCACATAGTCTTTTGCTTGGTCAGGCTCTAGGTCATAGTAAGCCTTCTGCGATTCACCAGTTAACAGAGGAGCCACCAGTCCAGCCCACTGCTCCTCAGGCCACTTTTCTCTTTCAGCAGTCCTTTCAAATGTGGTCAAAAATACCTCTGGATCATCCTCTCCAGTCATTTTTGTCAATAAACGACTCACCCCAAAGGACGCGGTATTAGTGGGACGGCTTTCCTCACTGGTCTGCGGACGTTGCTGCATTACTGCTTCCATTTGTTGTAGTCTCTGCTCTTGCTTCTGTAACAGGTCTATGAAGCGGGCCTCAGATTGCTGCTGGGCTTGTTGCTGAGCTTCCAGACTCTGTTGGTGAGCTTGCTGCTGGGCTGCAAGGCTCTGTTGATGAGCTTGCTGCTGGGCTGCGAAGTTCTGTTGTTGAGCTGCAAGGCTCTGTTGATGAGCTGCAAGGCTCTTTTGCAAACCTGCATTTGTCTGCTGTTGATTGGCATTTGCTAGAGCCAGCTGCTTCAGTATCTCCTCCATGCTGGCTTAAAAAAAACTGCCACTGGTTCTCCACCAACTGTGAGGGGGTTAGCTCGGCAGCGGGTGTGTGTGACCCCCGGGATGGGCTCCCCACACAAAAACAGGCCCAGCAAACGGAGGTTGTGGTTTTCAAAATCAAAAAAAGGTGCGGTTTATTTTCTATTTACAGTGACAAAACACAGCAAAGCCAAAAGAAACATAAACAAAATAAATCCTGGTCAACTTGACCTCTGACTAAACATACAGGTTTCCTAACTAACAACTGGGATCAGCCTAGTGCTGTCCTAGTCCCTAAGTCCCTGGTTTTAAATGTCCAAGCAAATAGCCACAAAGGCTTTGTCTCACCGCACAGGGGTTCACTCTCCCTAGACAGTCCACACAGGTCTGGTTCCAGGCATGAGCTAACATCTAATGAAGCTGGGAGTTCTTATAGAGGCCTAAATGAGCTGACAAGCTTCAGCTGGTCTCATCAACTCCCTGTCTGCACGACGCCCCACACTCTCCCTAGACATATGAGTCATCCATGAGCCCACTAGCCTTAGCTGGGCTTATACAACTCTCCACCTAGTTGTATAAGTCGGCGTAAAGCCTGAATCTGGGCGAAATATATCTACCCCCCTGGATGCAACCAGGTGACTTTACCTTCCTGCTGTCACAGTAGTAACGTGAATATGTTCAAACTTACCGCGGCGATCCTCCGATGCGTCGCGGCTGTTGTATTTTTGTAGGAACGGGAAAAGTAAGGGTTACAGAGGGTTTTGTTTGAATCGGTTTTGAAAGAATGTCACTGACAATTTACCAATGTACAGGAATGTCATTATTATTTTACCATTCTTTGCAGGTTAAATATGAAGAATAGAGTAATGATTTTGCTTATAAGTATTTTTCAGGTCCAAGGAGTTTGTACACAGAGAACAGGTGTATGTAGACAGCTGTACATATGGATAAATCTAAGGGAGGTAAAAGTATCACAGGCTATTTCATTGTTTCTTTTTTTCCTGCACCACGCATTTCTTCCTTCAGTCTGTAATGAGGAAGAAAAGGGGGGAGAATGATAAATGTAAGAGTGACAGTTTTTTTCAAACTAATAATAACCTCTGTAATTCTAACCAAGTTTGTGCCAAGACGGTCTTTCTTTTGATAGAATTTGAATTGGCAAGCAGCAGTCTAGTGAAGTAGGTTCCCATCCCAGAGGCTAAGAACCTTTTATCAATGGCTCCAGGTATTGTAAGCCACGCACAGGTTATGCAGTGACCACAGTCCCGATGTCTGGGTTATTGTCATTTGAGGGTTGTTTGGAGGTCAATCAAAATCAGGGTCGTACTCTCCTCATTAGCTGTCACTTATATTCTCGGCTGATGGGGTGGGTGCGATCGTTGTGACATGAACTTCAAAATCTCCACCACAGGGTTCACGATTCCCTCCCGGACCCTGACTTAATAATCAGTTTACATTCTTTCCAACCAGGTGACTGGGTCGTTGTAAAGAAGCTTGAGGGATGAGACCACGCCAGCCACTGCAAGAAGCGGCTCAACCACACCAAAGAATGAGGAGTATCTTTGTTTATTTATATTTTTGTTGTTTAGTAAATTTTAGCGAGGGTAACGGTGAAAAGCATCCCAAGTTATTATGTAAAGTGTATGTCCTGACTAGCTCAGAAAGCGAACAGGACCAATGGTCTGTTCTGAGTCTTCACCGAGTTTTAGTCCCCAGCGATGACAGCGGTACATGTCATTTATGATGTTATTATGGGTATGAGGAGTTTTAGTCCCCAGCGATGACAGCGGTACATGACATTTATGATGTTATTATGGGTATGAGGAGTTTTTGACAAACTAGTGAAGACTCCAGACAGACACTTGTCAATGGAACCTAACGATGTATTTTTAGAGGGTAAAATTGGTTTTAGTTTTAATGGCTCTGTCTCGTCGGTTTGGGTATCTAGGCAGCCCACAAGTGTGTTTGAACTTTAGTTTGGTGTTTATGCGGATCTGCAGCTTATAAAGGTAATTCCCCCAAAGCAAGAGGTTCATGCGCGATGGTGAAGCTGTCCCAACATTTTAGGTCGCGGCCGATCGCGAGGATCTGATGGCGCAGGAAATTAAGAATGGCAGGGACAGCTAGAAGGGATTTGTTCACCAATCCCGACCAGGTCTGGGCATGGGGTCCTGCATGTACAAGGTGGGGGGGGGCTCGGGCTTGGGATACGATTGAACAATTCTCATCCGTTAAGGATAGGGTTCTTCATGTAATTGTTGAAGCCAGAGCTGTAGCTAAGTGAAGGTTGGGAGTCCTTTTTAAGGGTCTGGGAATCTTTGGGGATCTAATTTTTTATTTTACAGCGAATCGTGGTTAAAGGAAGTGGGAATATATATACTCGTTCTTATTTCTATTCTTTCTATGTCGTGACGAGAGGCTCCTGTTGCCTGATTTGACGCGTGACCAGAGTTTCCTTGATGAGACGCCCCGAAGCCGGACCCACATACAAGACAGAGAATCACAGACGGATCGGCGATTACTACAGCTCACCATGTCGTGTCCTCCTTTATAAGTCATGCCCCTGAAGAGTAGAGTCTACATGTCAAGCCGTGTTTTCCTTTTTATGGACTAAGAACTGATTCATTTCCAGGTGTAAGAAGCATATCAACTCTCATCGAGGGACACATGGGGTGCATATGACAAAAAAAGGGAGGACTGTTGTGGAGATTTTTATGGAGATGTATTTAATATGTATTGTCATAGTGTCACCCAGTGTTAGTACTTCCGCAACCCGCTCTAAAAGAGCTGATTGGGGTAGTCTGAGGCTGGTTGAATCCCGTCTGATAGGGGAAAACGTTTTGAGTGTGATGTTTGCAGGGTGCGGATATGTCCGCCAATGGGGGCCCTCTGTTCATTAGCATGGACGATCGTTAAGGAGGGGATATGCTCGCTCTGCAATGACATAATTGGTTATAGGCAGATGGGCGCTCTTGTCTCTGCTATGTCTGATCAACATTGGTTGGAATTCGTAGCGTGCGTCTGCAGATAGCCTCCCTCCCCCATTCAATAATAGTATAATCTTAATATGCGTTATTCTATGGAATGGCGCAGAATAAGAATTCCTATCAACGGTAACTTTAGCCATCCTACGTTATTGTATTCATGTATGACATCTCCTGTTGGAAGGAATGTCCAGGTACTGCCATTTTCCTTGTATGGTCATTTTCCTGTGAGGAAGGAACATCCTGTGAGGTTCCCGCCCATGGGGGAGGGGATTGGTTGCTGCAGCCAATCACCTCCTGTGTGAGATCTTTTGAGTTTAATAAAAGCCTATGATTAGGCGTCGGCTAGACAGTCTTTGCTGGAATGGCCTGATAAGAAGATAAGCTTTTGTGGTGCTGCCTTTCTTGAATGAATGATGGAATGAACGGTGAGTGGACTTTAGCAAACTTAAAGACAGCATTATTGCAGAAAGATGAAATCTGATGTGTGCTTAGATAGCACAGGAATTATAGGCTGTGTGCTCTGTAAACAGCAGCCTGGAATTCCACAACATCACGCTCCGTAGGGTAAGGAGGATAGAGGGGAAGCAGCAGCACAGGATACAAGAATAGTGAGGGGAAAAGCCAAGGTCAGGGCAACAAGCAGACAAGGATAAACGAGGGACAAGCCGAAGGTCAAGGTCGCAAGCAGACAGGGATAGTCGGGAACAAGCCAATATCAAAACACAGAGACAGACATAGCACACGGCAGGCAGGAACCCAAACACACAATGCTTAAACAAACACGTTGATCAGCAAGGCAGACTTGCAGTGCACAGGTTAATATAGAGTTCTGTGATAGGGCCTGGGGTGGAGCCAGGCTGGGAGGAGAGATTATAAAAGCAGCCAGGTGAGGAGAGTCTGGCCTCTAAGGTGAACACAAGAGGAAGGTAAAATGGCAGACAAACATTGCTGCATATCCATGACAGTACCCTCTCTCTTATGGCCCCTCCCCCTCCTGGGCCCAGGCTTAAAGGGAAACCTCAGATGAAACCTCCTCAACAGACTAGGTGCAAAGACCTCAGATGCAGCGATCCAAGACGCCTCCTCAGGACCAAACCCTCTCCAAAGCACAAGGTACTGAAGAATACCTCCGCAGAGACGAGAATCCAGAACTTGACCAACCTCGCACCCCAGACCATCCTCAGAGGCCGGAACTGAGGCAGGGAGAGGACGAGAGGATCCATTGAGGACCAAAGGCTTTTAAGGAATAAGCAAGGGCATGAGAGGATCTACAGGAATCTGAGGAGGGTCCCCCAGACCCTTAAATTGAACTGGACATCAAGCACAGGACCATCAGACTGGGCAGAGGTCAGTGGAACCCTGAGGTCAGGTTGGTAAGAAGGTGACATGTCACAAGAGTCAAGCTGAATAGCTGAAAGACCAGCAGAATGCAGAGAGCCCTGAAAAAAAGGTTGAAAACCCCACCTGGCCGAATGAGGCAGTCTATCCAAAGGATGGATTGAGCCCCTTAAACAGGTTTGAATGGATGTAATATTATTAGGGTGAGATGAGGTTGCAGAAGGTCCTGAACAAGAAAAAGTAGGAGGCTCACTGGGTATGGGCTGGACTGGCATAACTGGTGCAGAGGCCGAGTGAATAGCACAGTCAGGTGTAGCGACTACATGAATCGCATCGCAGGGCGTATCGACTGCAGAACTTGCAGAGAAGTTAGCTTGGGTGTGCGTCCAAAGGTAAATGGTTATGCAAATTGGAGTGAATGATCGGCTCAGGTTCACAGGTGGGCTCCTCATTCAGAGTGCCACATGACCTAGAGAGTGCATCAGCCTGACTATTGCAGGACACATCCCAGAAATCACTATATGCAGTAGGAAGAGCAAAAGATACTGGGATGGTGGCAACAGGAAGTTTCTCTTTTGGGGCAACCTTGGGTAGGCAGGACGAAGAACAGGAGGAACCCCAAGCCAGGATCTGTCCAGCAGTCCAGTCAACATGTGGAGAGTGGAGCCGTAACCAAGGAAGACCCAAAACGATAGGAGTTGTGCTCTTAGGTAACCTAAGGAAGGATATCCACTCCTGGTGGAGTGTCCCTACCAACATCTTAACAGGGAGGGTCTGGAAGCGGATAGGACCCCCTGGGAGAACAGTGCCATCAATCGCCAAGACCACCAATGGCGTGGTGAGAGGCAAAAGGGTGAGTCTTATGGAAGATGCGATTTCCCAGTCCATGAAATTGCCAGCGGCTCTGGAATCCAGATATGTCGAGACCGAATGAGAAGAAGCGCCGACATGAAGGAACACAGGAAGAAGAAGACGAGATGGTGAAGGTGATATTTCTGGGTCCAAAACTCTGCCTTCCAGATGTATTGGACCCAAGCGTTTTTCCAGGCGAAGAAGGCAAGTGTCACGAAAATTACCTTTGCCCTCACAGTAGAGACACAGGCCCGGAGTTCTGTGCTTAGCACTTTCCTCGGGGGATAGCCTGGTCTGACCCAGCTACATGGGTTCCTCAGCTGGCAGGAGATGCTCCATGGGTCGAAGAGAGGGGAGCTCAGGCTGACTAAGGACCAAGGAGTGCTGGCGTCGCTTTTCTAGGGTCCTTTCCTGAAAGCGAATATCGATCTGGTTACACAAGGAGATAACTCGGTCCCGATCAGTGGGAATGGTTCTTCCTGCTAATTCATCCTTCACTCTATCAGAAAGGCCATGCAAAAAGGTTGTAACTAAGGCCTCATTGTTCCAGCTCAACTCAGCTGTCAGAATGCGGAAATGAAGAGCACAGAAGCAGACTCTAGGCGGAGACGTAAAAGGGCGCTGGCCGCTGAAGAGACACGAGCCGGTTCTTCGAAGATATTCCGAAAAAGTTTCAAGAAGCCAGACAGGCTAGAAACCACTAGATCATTCAGTTCCCACAGAGGGGCTGCCCAGGCTAAAGCTTCACCGGAGAGGGGGGAAATGATATAGGCTACCTTAGCCCGATCAGACAGGAAGTTTTGGGGCTGGAGCTCAAAATGAATCGTGCATTGGCTAAGGAACCCCCTGCAGGCCTTGGAGTCCCCAGAGAAACGGGACGGAGCTGGCAGTTGTAGTGAATGTGTGGCTGCGACTGCGACCGAAATAGGTGCAGCTGCTGATAGTGGTTGAGGTTGTTGAACCGGGGGTCCTAAGGAGGCCTGAACCTGTTCAAAACGGGAGGCCAAATCCTGAAGGAATCGCATGACCTGGGTCTGATTAGATTCCTGGATCTCAAGTCTGCGGACTATGCCCTGCAGTGGATCATCTACGGGAAGCAGCACGTCAGCCGGGTCCATGGCTGATCAAACTGTCAGGTCACCTGTGGCCAGATGACAGATGCACACCGTTGGGGATCAGGAGTGCACCACAAGGTAGTGAACCCTATGGCTGACTGCTGTGGATGGGACGCTGGATGGTTGTGGAAAGCGGGACCAGTGGAGCACCACAGGGATCCACAGGGAGCTAGAGCCAAGATTCCCCAGGGAGCGGAGTCTAAGATCCAGCAGGTCTTCACCAGAGCCTCTAGTGGTGAGGATGTTACGCTGCAGCTGGGTCCAGGTCGCGGCCCCCAGAGTCCCCTAGCTCACGCTCCGTAGGGTAAGGAGGATAGAGGGGAAGCAGCAGCACAGGATACAAGAATAGTGAGGGGTAAAGCCAAGGTCAGGGCAACAAGCAGACAAGGATAAATGAGGGACAAGCTGAAGGTCAAGGTCACAAGCAGACAGGGATAGTCGGGAACAAGCCAATATCGAAACACAGAGACAGACGTAACACACGGCAGGCAGGAACCCAAACACACAATGCTTAAACAAACACGTTGATCAGTAAGGCAGACTTGCAGTGCACAGGTTAATATAGAGTTCTGTGATAGGGCCTGGGGTGGAGCCAGGCTGGGAGGAAAGATTATAAAAGCAGCCAGGTGAGGAGAGTCTGGCCTCTAGGTGAACACAAGAGGAAGGTAAGATGGCAGACAAACATTACTGCATATCCATGACACCGGGTAAAGGGCCTGGCGCCAAAAGTAAAATACCAGAAGCAACGCCTAAATCTGGGCAGAGAAGATCGGTAGCAGACCCCAATACCCCATCACAGGTTATAGCTGAAACCGCAGAAGATAGCGACTTTGAGCTTAGATCGGGAATGCACATACCGACAAAAGATGAAATGGCGGAGATGTTTGCTAGGCTTGATGAGTCCATACAGGGAAAATTGGTGACCATGTATGAGGATTTGAATCATGTACTGTACTTCAGAGAGTAGAGGAAGTTTAAGAAAAAGTGGACTCCCAGGCGGCCGCTATGATAGAGCTTAAGGACCAAATGGATGAGATGCAGAGAGACCATACACATCTACAATACAAAATGGAAGATCAGGAAAATAGCAGTAGACGGAAAAACTTAAGGATCAGAGGGTTACCAGAGACACCGAGCGAAGATCTACAGGAAAAATTGGCCCGCTACTGGGGAATAAAGAGACAGAAACGATAAAATTTGAAAGAATACACAGGATTAGAAAACCAGCAGAGATGGTAGGCGATAGCCCAAGAGACGTGATCGCCAGATTCCATAATTATCAAGACAAAGAGCAGGTCTGGATAAAACTTAAATTAACTGCGGCTAAGTATGAAGAATCTTCACTACAGATATTTCCTGATCTGGCACCCGAAACCTTTAGTAGGAGAAGGCGGTTGATACCCCTGTTGGAAACCTTGAAGAATAATAATATACAATACTTTTGGGGTTCCCCGGCCTGCCTAATAGGAAGGAAAGATGGGCGGTCGGCAACACTAAGATTCCCAGAAGACACAGAAAATGTTTGTAATAAATTGGACATTCCGCTAGCTGAGATTCCACGTTGGTGGGAAGCAGGCGAAAGGACTTCAAAATAGGGTGGATCAACAGCTGTGGCGTCAGAAGGAAAATAAGAAGAAACTTTCTAAGAAGATGCCCGAGAGGGGGTGAAGAAGAGAATGGGAGATGGACAGGGGAGGTGGGGGAGGGGGGGAATGGAGTGGATCGAGGACTAGGGAGGAACGAGCGCTGTGCAGATCCGAGGGGGGCAAGGGCATCCCAACTGGGGGCAGCGGCCTGTTGTGAGCACCATTGATGGAGCTCAACCTCCGTGGGGGTGATCTAGCGGGCAGGGAGGATGGGGTGGACCACGGATCCCATGGCCAGGGAAGGCCAAAGTCCCCCATAGGGTAGGGGACGGGGGGTGGGGTTTTTGGGTGGGATCTCTCTCCAATGCACAGCAAAGGTGATATTAGTCGCGCCAGGCTCAGGGCCCAGGCCCAATGAATGCCGTAAAAGTAGGATTTTTTACTCACCGTAAAATCCTTTTCTCTGAGTTCATGGACCTACACAGCTTCTCTATTGACAAAGTGGGTATTATCCGTTAATTAGGTGTGACTAGGCAGAAAACTTGTAAAAAGTGTTGCATCACACCTTCTACAGTACCGCCCAGGGGGCGGACCCTCTGGGTATATCCCCTCAGTCTGCATCTCGCAGATCAGTTTGTCAAAAAGCAGTACAAACTTAAAAGGAGGGGTGGGTGCTGTGTCGGTCCATGAACTCAGAGAAAAGGATTTTACGGTGAGTAAAAAATCCTATTTACTGTTTCGTTCATGGACCGACACAGCTTCTCTATTGACAAAGTGGGACGTCCCAAAGCAGTGTCAGAGAAAAAAATGAGGGGTGGTAACAGCATTAAAAACTTCACCCCAAACAGAGCTCCTCCAAGGAGGAGTTGCAACTCTAAACGGCCGCCTGCAATATCTTACGGCCGAAGGAAGCATCCAAAGATGCACACACCTTAACTTGTAAAGTTTAGTGAAAGTGTGAACGGACGAGCAGGTCGCCGCCTTACACACCTGGTGAAAACAGACGCTTGATGCTCTCAGAGCTCGGACAGCATCCAAAATATACAACGTTGTTTCCTTAGGATTCGACGGATGAGGACACAAGGAAGGCAGTACAATGTCTTCCTTGATGGAAGGTCAAAAGACCTTAGGAAGAAGAAGGCTGCGGACGCAGCACCACCTATCCTTGTGGAAGATCAGATAAGGAGCCCTGCATGACAAGGCTGCCGGCTCAGAAAACCGTCTTACTGACGTAACACCAACAGGCATCTATTGCCCTGGTTGAATGCGCTGGAATGGAGGCGCCTGACCCTTCATGGCGTAAGTCTGATCACAATCTGTCGGATCCACCTAGAATGGTGGCCGACGAGACCGCTGGGCCCTACTGGGGACCAGCCACTGAAAACTAAACAGTGAGCCTGGATTCTGGAACGGAGCAGTACCAGACAAGCATTCTCTCAGAGTTTGGACCACGACTTCTGGGAAGAGAAGAAGGCTGCGGACGCAGCACCACCTTATCCTTGTGGAAGATCAGATAGGGAGGCTTGCATGACAAGGCTGCCTGCTCAGAAACCCATCTTAGCTGGCGTAACAGCCACCAAGAGCCCCACTTTCTAAAAAAAAATGTCAACAAGGGAATCTCTGTTCTAAAACAGTGGTTTCTGAGACACTTAGAGGCCATGCCGTTGAAGCCATAGCCTGCAAGCAGGATGGCATATGGGACTCTGCACCAGCAGGTCCTCTCGTAGTGGTAGACGCCAAAAGGACGTCTGCTACACAAGCCCCACGGAGGTAGTGGAGGGTGGGCCGGAGGGGCCACCTGCCAAACCCACTGTACAAACGTTCTCACTAGAGAGTGAGCCCCCAGGTGTCGTTAAAAGGACAGCCAGAGCAGATACCTGCCCCCTAATTGAACTTAACCGTAGAATTTTTGGCCCATTCCCTGCTGAGAACAGCAGGACTCTGTAACCAAATAAGTACGCAGATGCCACCTCATTTCCTCACAAATGGATGTGTAGGTCTTCCAAGTGCAACGGTAAATCTTACTAGGGGATGATTTCTGAGCACTCCTCATGGTAGATATCACCGAGTCTGACAGGCCCCGGTCTCTTAGCACCTGGCTCTCAAGCCATGCCCTGAAGCCAGTGAATGTAAAACTGGATGGTGTCTGGACCTTGCGACAACAGGTCCTTCCTTAGTGGTAGCTGCCAAAAGGCGTCTGCTACCACACGCACTAGATCGCCAAAGCCAATTCAGAGCAATTGGGACCATTGTAATCCTCTCTGTTTACAATCTGTGAAGCAGATGAGGAAGGAGTTTCCGAGGAGGAAGCCATAGATTAGTCGGTACTGACTCCACAGTGCCCTCAACGCATCTGTCGTGTTTGCCCATGGGTCACTTGACCTGGCCACAGCCTCAATACCTTCCGACTGAATCGAGAAGTCAGGAGATATACGACTGGCGTGTTTTGTTTCCCCTCTGGTAAGGGAGCCCCTTAGGAGGTGCGCGACCTCCGATGCTGCAGCAGAGTTGCTTGCTCCTCCTTGATGATTGACATATGCCAACTGTGGTGTTTGTCTGACTGGATTCTGACTGGATGCCCTTGTAGCCTCTGAGACCATGTGGAGAGGCAAAGCCAGATCCCCCGACCTTCAGGCCAATGATCTGCAATGGGATTCCTCCAGAGTCCAGTGACCCAGGTTGACTGAGCTCTTCAGATTCCTCTGCAACCGGGAAGACAGGCGTCCACCGTGACCGCTATCCAGTAAAAGGAAGGAACAACTTCCCAGACAGAATGCCGGTGAAGTCGGCCACCAACTAGGGAAGCCCTGTTTAGGTGGCTCACCCGGATCTGATAATCCAGGGATGAAGGGCACTTGACCCTTCAGGACAGAGTTACCCTCTGTAACACTCGTGTGTGAAATAGTGCCTATGGTACCACCTTGAAGAAGGCTACCATAAGGCTCAGGACTCGCCTGCAAAGGTGGCATGACAACCCCTCCTTGGGATGTCAACTGCCGCACCGCAACTCGACGGGTCTGCAACTTTCCCCTAGGGGGAAAAAAACGTACGCCTCTGAGGAGTCCAGAATCAACCCTAGATATACTAGGAGTTGGGACGGTGCCAATACTGACTTCTGAGTGTTCAGCACCCAACCAAGTATCGGAGGGTCTGCGGTCTTTGTAAGAGCACAGTTTGCAGTGATCACGGCTCCCTTACACTAGGCACCAAGCACTTCTTTCAGCACTTGAAACCACCTGATTGGATATTCTTTATTATGGTTTCCATAAGGACCTTTATATAAGGACTTTTTTCTAAGGATTTGTTTGTAGCACTAATTGAAGTGTACTGCATTTTATTTATTGGACATTTGCACATATATTAATTTCACAAGTCTGTTCACCTGTATAATTTTCCACAAAGTAGGGGTACGGATATCCCAATGTACTAATATATTTGATTATGGACACCTCAATGTATTAATGTTTTTTTATATATTTTATATATATATATATATATATATATATATATATATATATATATATATATATTTTAATTATATATATATATATATATTTTATTATAATTATTATTCTAATATATATTTTTTCTTTGTAAGCAGTAGTTTGCACAGGCACTTCAGCACTTAGGAATTTTGTTGCACTTTGAGCAATTCATTTTAATTTACACACCACACTTTATATAATAGGATTTTAAGTGCAGCATTAGGCCTCACAGGGTTCCAATAGACCAGCGCCATATCTGCTTTTTTTCTGCTTTTTTCTTTCCTTCCAATCATTTGCTCCACTCAGGTGGATGCAATCAGTAGAGGCAGCATATCTGATCGTGGCCAATTTCCAGCGGACCTACGTGCCAGAAAGGGACGTCAGCGTGGATGAAAGTCTGATGGCCTACAAGGGACGCCTAAGCTGGATACAGTACATTGCATCCAAAAGAGTGCGGTTTGGCATCAAATTCTATATGCTCTGCGAGTCATCCACCGGATACATCTGGAATTTGGTCATTTACACCGGTAAATGCACAAAGTTTATCCCCAGGTACAGCGGCTATGGGATGGCCACATCATCTGTCCTTACACTGCTGGAGCCATTGCTGAACCAAGGATATTGTGTGACCACGGATAATTTCTACACATCTCCGGAACTTTTTGAGGTTTTGCTACAAAACAAAACTGATGGGTATGGTACCGTTAGGCCTAACCGACGTGGCATGCCATCTATGTTTGGCAAGAAAAAACTAAAAACCGGAGAAATGGTTGCCTGGCAGAAGGGTAAGATGATGGCAATGCGATGGCGAGACAAGAAGGACGTGTGTCTCATGAGTACTGTGCACAATACCGCCACTGCTATGGTCCACACGAAAGGTGGGAAAGATCTGCTGAAGCCGCAAGTCGTGATGGACTACAAAAATACAATGGGAGGTGTCGACAGAGCCGATCAGGCAATGACATTTTACCCGGCTATGCGCAAATAGCAAAAAAATATTATAAAAAGATTTTCAGGCATCTTCTGGAACAATGCCTTTTGGAATGCATATATCCTATACAAAGCAAAGAGTGGCATGCCTCTTGTTCATTCCGACTTTATCTGGAAGGTGGCTGAGCAGATTTTTGTCAACCACCAGACGCCATCAGTAGCTGTGAACAGACCCGGACGACGTGCTGTTGGCGTTGTCAACCCAGAAAGCCTGACTGGACGTCATTTTTTGGACTACATACCACCAACCGCAAAAAAGAAAGCACCTACCAGGATTTGCGTGGTCTGCTGTTCAATGAGAGATGGCAATGGAAAAAAAAGTCAGAAAAGAAACAATGTACCATTGTCCAGATTGTGACGTTGGACTTTGTCTAGTTCCATGCTTTAAAATGTATCACACTCAGGATGTTTGTGTGTTCTTATACTTACTATTGCAGCTGTTCTACTGTTTTTTATTAGACTTCATTTTTAGCTCAACCTTATCTTAACATTTATATATTTGGTATGGATATATTTGAATTCAGGGCCACAAGGGTGGTCAACACTGATGGCGTCTTTGGGTCCTTTAAAGAAGGAGATGGAGACCTTGGTGGTCTCTTTATGAGACTTAAAAATCTAACTGTCTCAGAAATACATACTCAGTGGGACTTTTCTTGAGACATACATTAAACATCTGATGGTGCCTCGCAGCCTGAGGTGGGAGGTTTGTCCCCAAAAGGGTGAAATAGACCTTGAAGGCTGGTATAAATATTTTACGAGGCAGGTGTAGGTTTCCTGAAATTCTTGGGTGAACGGAAGGCCAATAAACTAAAGAGATTGGATGATGAGATCAAGCTCATCAAGGAGAAACTGTTTCATTTCATGAAAAGTGAGGAATATGTAGAAAGATCAAAGAATCTACTAAAACTGCTTGATAAAGAGGAAAGGGAACAGAAAATCAAAAAAAAGAAAAAATTTAATAGAAATATTGGTGATTATAATTCTAACACAGTGTTCGAATGGCAGAAAAAGTTGTTAGCAGAACAGACAGGCACAGCTAATTCTGCCATGGATACTACCTCACAGATTGTTGGGCAGGGCCCAGTTGGACCATTGGGTATATTTAACTATCCGAATACATCCGGTGGGACACAGGGACGTTCCCCCTTGAGGGGCCCTCAGCCAGGACCTCATAGAGGTAACAAACGCCCCTTAATCCCTAACCATGGTGGAAGGGGTGGTGGTACCTATCAGAGTGCCCCCCCTCCTCTATTTCGCCCTTCTGGACGAGGCCAGTACTATCAAGGTAACTCTGGCCCTGCAAGGCCCCATGGGCGAGGATGGGCTCAAGGTCCACCACCATCCCACGGACGAGGTTATGCTACTGATCCAAACAATCAGTATCGTGACAATCGGGTATTACCTCCACCTAGAGGTCAGAGTTATAATCCATCTTATTTATATAGAGATAATGAAGTAGTTCACTATGATGGTGAC